>JAYKAV010000678.1:485790-588766 GCA_035582835.1 Phoebastria nigripes
GGAGGGAGGGAGGGAGGGAGGGAGGAAGGAAGGAAGGAAGGAAGGAAGGAAGGAAGGAAGGAAGGAAGGAAAGGAGGGGGAAGAGAGAGAGGAGAGAGAGAGGGGGGAAGAGAGAGAGAAAAAGAGAGGAAGGAAGGAGGGAAGAGAGAAAGAAACAAACGAACATACCTGCCTGCTTGAGTCTGGAATTTGTTAAAAAGCCTTCATCAAAGCTGCTGATTTGTGTATGATGATCAGCATTCAACCACTCTGTCAGGGAGATCTGAGAATATCCAAAACATAAAAAAGGACAAATGGACTCCAGCTAGCCAACTGAAGGATCACAGGGGCTGTTGATGAATCACATTTCTTTAATTGAGCCTTCTTAGCAAGAGAAATACTGGGGTTTGAAACTCCCTGTGGTCCATGCAAGTGGTTTTCTGTTTGTTGCTTTTTTTCAACTAGCAATCCTTCCAAAATCATTCACAAAGGGATCAACCACAGTTTAGGCATATGGGAACCATACAAAATCAGTACAGGTAAAAGGCTAAAAGGACTAGTCTGGAAGCTACATACAGTGAGGAACAGAAACAACTATATTGCTGAGTTCAGGCTAACAGAAAGGAGAGTCCAAAGATATGTCTATGAAAGTGGTCTTATGCATACATCAGCAGAAGGGAATGAAGTAGCAATATAGGTGAGCGGGTGCAAAATAGTGAAACAGATAATAAAAGGCCATAGGGAAAGGGAGGAAGAACAGGTGAAAAATGAAAGTTCATGGACAGTGGTGGCTGGCAAAGGCCTTGCATGATCACTTGGTTGCTTTAGATAATGCTGAGGAGGGCAAGAAAAGCAGGTAATGAATTCAGCAAGGTTTGCAAAAAAAGGAGGAAATAGTATGAAAAGTTTTTTTCAACAGCTCAGAAGTCAAAATGGTACACTGTGGAAGAAAGTGAAAAGCCAGTCAAGGAACTTGTAATAGAAGACTTCTTAATCTGGGGTGAGTCAAATGCTACCCTCCAGTCATTTCATGGTGGAAGCCATGTGGACGGGATGTGGCTTTTAGTAACAATAGGAATTCAGAAAGGAACAGTTTTGTCCATTTATTTTAGAACAATAAAGAAGAGCATAAAGGTCACAAACCAGTCATGGGAGTTGAACCTAAATAAACTGCTGCCTTATTAGTTCACTCTTGACCTTAAGGGATGCTTTCAGCACTCCTAGAAATGTTTTCTCTCTGGTCCGTGTCACTCATGCAGTCTTTCTCCAACACCTATTCTGAGGAAACGGCCTGCTGCTTTCATTTATACTATATGGACTGACAACACAAGCTTTACACCTCAGTACACTTTCTTCTCCTACTCTTCCCTGACCTCCGCAAGCACTTCCTATACATGAAGTCATGGGAGGAATCTTTTGAGTTGAAAGCCCTCTATGAAGACTGCAGCTTCTTTTTAAGACATCTATAACTGGAGACCACTGCAAGAATTGCTGTCTGAAGCTGCTTTTGTGGCAGTGGATGTAAACAGTCTGATCTGGGCATCATCTGAACTGGTAATAAGAGTGTAAAGAGCAGAAATGGGGGTGGTGCATGTCACTTTGTTAAGCAGTACTTTCCACGTGGAGATGGAGAAGAAAGAGGAGGAAGGAAGAACTGCCTGCAGGTAGAACACTGGCTGTGCAAGAATTCTGGCTATAAATCACCAGAAGGAAACGTGGAACAATAAAGACAATCAGTACCTTCCTTCCAAAAATGTTTTCACTGTGAAATTAGAAAAGAACCTTCTGTAACAGAAAAATAGCCTCCATCCAGTCACCTTTGGTGTGGAAAGTGGTACATGCTGATAGCAATGCTATGCTACAGGTCAAGTAGAGATTAATCTATCCCATCGAAACTGCAAGGGGAGTCCAGGCAGGCAGAAAGTAATCACTCCATTTGGAATTGGTCCAGGATGCAGGGGTTAATGCACCCGTTCTTGCAAAATGTATCGTAAGACCTTTAATGAGCAGAGCGGTCAGTATCACATCTTGGAAAGGTGTCTAAATGCTCTCCTGACATCATTCTGGGCTGTGGTTCAGCATGGGCTAGGGATGAGGGAAGGGAGAGGAAAGAGGAAAATGCCACCTACAGTACTGAGTTGCCAACACCTAATAAAGAACAAGGAAATGAAAAACTAATCAAAGGTGAAGAAAGGACATGTGAAAAATTTAAAAGATCAAGTCCAGAGTGGACTGTGGAAAGGACTGAATGGAAGCAAGAAACCAAAATAAGAAAAAGAAAGCTGAAGAATGGAAAATAGCTTGCTACCTAGATAAAGATTAATAAGATTTTTTTTAAACCATAAGAAACATAGGGGTCAAAGGAGGAGACAATTGGCCTCCAGGATGTGGCAGGAGTAATTTATTGACAGAAGAAGACTTGGTTGAGGAAAGAAAAAAAAAAAAGAGAAAGAGAGAGAAAGAAATTAAATTAATTTTTCCCCTCTGTGTTCACAAAGGAAGATGGGAGACAAATGCCAGGAACAGACATAAATTTCCCAGGGGTGGAAGACGAAATATTGAAGAAAATCAGGATCATGTCAGACCAGGTGATTGAGAAATTAGAACATCTGAAGACTGACAAAACTTTACAGTCAGATTAGTTCCAGCAAAGAACTGTGAATGAAGAATGGGGTAAAGAAATGAAGGAAATCTTTAGCATGCACTTTGGTACAGCAAACCTGGGCTAAAATGGTTCACAGAAAGTTCAGGAACTGCTGGGCCAAATATCTCAGGAAATGCACTATCAGTGCTTGGTATTGACTGTGACTCCAGCCTGGAGGGGCAGAAAGCAGCGGAGCCTTCAAAGGTTTTCCTCACAGCAACGGAGGCCACTGTCTGCCTGTTTTCTGAGTTTTAAGTACCTGGCACTCGAGATCTGCTGGCAGCCATTTCAGCATGGCTCCAGTAATAGGGTGGGCCAGTAACTTTACATTTGTGGTGTCAGGAAGAACTATGTTCCCCCTACCCTTTAAATCAACATTGTAAATGTGTCAACATCACCCGTAGGAAGCATTAGAAAGTGTTATTTTAAAGTGTTTAGAAGGCAGCTTGGATTTTTTCCATTTGAGCTTTGTGTAAGCAAGGACTTTCTACTACCTGGGGTTCCTGTGAGAGGCACCCAGCCATCACAATGAGAAAATACATGTTGGAAAACACACAGCAAAGCCAGAACCAGTGAAGACAGCTGTATCTGCCGTGGATGCCTCTAGGTCAATTTCGGTAGTGAAAGAAATAGTGGCCAAAGCTTGTTAGAAAATGGCTGTAAAGGGGTAAATTTCATGCCATATTTTGGCATTTAGTGTTTGTAATATTCTATGCTGAAGGGAAAGACTGTGGAACACTCTACATGAGTGAGAGGGAGTCAGATTAAAAGAGGAGATAGAGCAAATTAGAGAATGTTATGAGGCTTTGACTACTCCTCAGAAAATTACACTCCAGCTATTTGTTCGGCTGCTATTTATGTCACCAGTGTATTTATTTGCTCTGGGATGCAACTGTCCCAAGACTTGCACACAAAAAAAACAAGCTGAAGTTAATGGGACTGACATGCTGCAAGAGACAGGATAATTAGGACCAGGGGGTGGGGTGAAGCAGGACAGGACTGCTTTGCTCATTTGTTTTGTCTTGCTCATTTATTACCCATTGTATGAAACAGCTGTAATTCTTTAGCTACATATAAACGAGAATTCTGCCAATTAATAACACAGAACCTCACACCACTGACTGTTGCTCTGTGTCTTGGCCTGCAAGGTCTGCCTCAGACACCAACTTAAGGACTAGATGCTGTTAATGGCTTTGCTTGGGGGTAAGCAAATGTCCCGACATTAAGGTCTGAGTAACTGTGAAGTTTCCACTTTGCCAAGGCAGTCAAAATTCCTGGTATTATAAGATTTCAGTAAATTCTTTCAGCACACTTAATTTTTTTTTATGTAAAAGGCAATATAAGTATAGTTTGTTCATAGCAGTGCAAAGTCTTCATGCACTGGATTCCCATTACAGTTACAACAGCCTTTTATTTTTTGGCTCATTTCAATAGAGTTGTTATAAAATGTCTACAACCCATTAGAATGACAATGTCTAAGTATTTAACACTTAAGTGTATTTAACACTTAAGATCAGATTTTTCTAACCTGGATTATTATATTGAGCATCCATCTTGCACAAATAAGTAGTCATCTGCACAACACCCAAATTTCCTTATGTGAATGTGCAAATAGCCAGCTAGCTTCTCTGTTTGCACATTACCTATGCGTGCAAATATGTCTTTTGAGAATAGCTTCATTTTCATTTCTACGTGTGTGCACGTATATGCAAGAACAGTCAGATTCTTGCTAACATTTTCTACAGAAAGTTGATCAAATAGCAAAAGTTACAGGATTGATAATTTTTTCCTTTACAAACACAATCAAAGACACTGAGATTTGTGTATATTGCTGTATATCACTTTCACTGGAAGCAGGAAGCTTCAAAAGGAACTGCTGCCAACAGGACAACAAAGCTCGTGATTTTAACCTTTGCCCTGTAGTCTGTAAGTCAAAGATCAAAGTTACTTAGTTCCAAAGTTGTTTGCATGCAGCCACTCAACACAACACATGCTTTCAAGGAATTTCTTTGTAAGTACAATTACAATGTGCAAAACCCAGCAAAACAAAGCAGTTGCTTATTTTCTTGTTGATTGAAGGTTAAAACCATAGGTCACTCTCAGTTTCAGTTTCCTGGGGTTTGGTTTTGCTCTGTCAGATAATAAAAATTGTGCTTTGCAGAGGAAAGTATGTAATAAATAAATTTAGAAGGAAGTTTAATTGGTAGTTCCCTGGATTAACAGTACAAGTGTGAATATGAGAGTACCTACACAATGCACAAAGTTGGTACGATTGTAATAGTGGCTGCACAAAAAGGGAAGGTTATTGTTTCTTTCAGCTATGGTGGGAAAGTCTGTGTTTCCCCAGTAAAGGTTCAAGGGTACTGTGCAGAAAAAGGTTTCATAGATTAGCTATCTGCTAATCTTTTGTACTGGTGAAGCTTTTTGTGAATTTTTTTGAAGTAGTGACTTAAGGCATGTTATATACTGCTACTTAAGTGCAGATAAACGTGGTAGGCAATTTTGTTCACCCATCACCTTTAAAAGTGGATTGCATGTAATGTGTGGTATGACCAGGGAGCACAAGGACCCTCAGTTGCTGCCTTTATTTTTACTGCTTGATTATCAGCAGAGCTGTGTGGAGCCTGGTGTCTCTTCTAAAGAACAGCATCTCTAAAAGTGCACCACATCCGTCATGATGACATAGACAGTGAATGCCTATTGACAAAGCAATGTCCTGAAGGAGGACACAAAACACTGATTTTTTTTGTCCCTTTGGTGTCAATGAGCAGATTGTGCTGCTCCATGATGTTAATCTAATTTGAGAAAACAGATTGTTCAAAACATCTTGTCATTGCTTATAGTGCTGTAAGCATAAATGTGCTATACTCTCAGAATGCAATTTGCAAGAACCTTGGTTTGTGTGTTTAAAACTGTGCAAGATTTGCAATAAAGTGCACAGACAGTTGTTTTGCACTTGTTCCAGTGCCAGAGGGACTGGGGGAAAAAAAAAAAAAAAGCATTGTCCAAATCCTAAATTTGGACACTGACTTTCACTAAGAAGCTTAATAAAAATTAAAAAATAGTGGGTTTTTTCCTATGCTTTTGTTTCCAAAAAATAATGTACCAAAGATTTTCTTGTGGTAAAGAGTAGATTGAGTTTTATCCTTCAGAGAAATAAAAACCTATCCAGCTTCTAATATATTTTTGCTTTGCTTCACAAATTGCTAATAGAGCTTTCATTTCGTATTAAGTATTTTATTGTTCACAGTGTCTGTTCACTAGATCTGAATCTTTGCAAAGTTTTAAAATTTTTGCGTATCCCACCCGCTCATTAAATGTAACCTACACATTCCTAGTTAACACTGGAATAAAAAGTGCTCAAATACCAAAGGAAGCTCTGGTATTTCTGGCCACAAGTTCAACTATGAAGTCTATGAAATCTTGCAGGGAAGCCTATTCCAGCTAAATTTCCAGCCCAGTTTTGCAGACTCAACAGATGTGGATGATTCAAATAAGCATCTGGACTTTTGATGTTTGCGTAAAACTGAATGCTGGCTTTCTGAGGTTCCCCAGACCTAGAGACCTCCCTGCACCTATTGACAAATTCTGACCCAAATCTGAACCAACATTTGTAACTGACCAGTATCAGTTGGCTGAACCAAAACAGTGGACAGAAACCATCTCTGTCCTAAAATCTTTTCAGGGTGTTCAAGTCTGGAGGCAAGCCTGGCACTTTGGCTACATCTCTGATTGATATCAGGGCCAACACTTCAGCTGGGGCAGATGACCATTACACCATTGACTTCCTAGAATTTCTGGATTGCTTTGAAGTGAATTTATTGCTTACTGAAGAAAAGTATCCCCACAAACAAATTTTGGGAAGAAAAAAAGAAAAAAGATAACTCCTTAGTTGTATCACCAAGCTCTGGATTCAATTAATTTGTAAGAGTTGAGAAAAGCCCTTTTCTTTTTTAAACCAGACGTTTATTTTTAACAAGGGATGAAATCATTGGAGAACAAAAACTGAGACATCTGTTGTTTTATATCTGTTTATTGTAAGTGCTTAAATGTGAGTTTGGTTTCACACAGTTTTGACATTGTTGCTTCATTAATAATGATTACGTAATTGCAACCACAAAACAAGCTGTAAGGCTGTAACATTTTCATTACTTATTAGCAAAGAACTCAAAACAAAAGACAGGATCGGCAAGGAGGTAGCAAAGATTTGCATGTTGAAGGTGGGTCATATATAGAATTTCATAGCAGCTATGTTCTGGATCAAGCTGGTGAAAATAATTAATAGACATTTCTGTTAAGGAATGTGGTTAAATAAAAAAAATCAAAACACTTTTGAAGAACAGGTTAAATTCAGTGAAATTTTGAGTAAAAAAAAGGCAAAAGGAACTATTTCACTCTGTTGCTGTTTGATAAAGTTGACATATGTCATGCTGATCAAGTAAAAATATTTTTCTGATGTTTTCTGTCATTTTGATTAATTTTGTTTGACTTCATACATTCATACAAATAGTAAGTCTAATCTACTATTTCTAATTGAGCTAAAATTTAAAGCAAAGCACTTAGCTTATTTAAGTCATGGAATTTTACATGTTTGGAGTACAACACTTCAATGCATATTTTTTATTTTAAAAATGCTACATAAAAATGAAATTTTACTTTTCTGAAAGTTAAAGTTTTGAATTAGAATTTTTAAAAAACTTTCAGAATTTTTTCATAAGTGGAAATTCAAGTTTGTTACTAGCTGCCACAACATAACCTCACCTGCACAGACTACTTGGAACAGGCCATTTTCTTTTGTAAAGTTCCTAGGCAGAAATAGTTAGCTATGTGGTAAAGACAAAAGGGTGATGGCATCAAGCAACACAGTTGTTAATGAGGAAAGTCGATATCTGGCAAGTGATACATCATATCCATGCAGGTAGCAGAGACACCACTTCCCAGAGTAACAGACCACAGTGCATGGTATATTAACCACAGCTCTATTTTTACATATGTGATGAACGTATTCTGGTTTTTGCTTAGTATTTACACAGATACATAAATTTTCCACTCTGTAGGAGCTGTGCCAGTGTGGACGGTTGCTGTGGTGCTCGGAATCAAAGTAGCAGCCACATGGTTTTTTCTCCATGTGTTTTGCAGGTTTCAGGATACTCAGGCCTCTGCTCTACTGGCACCCCTTAAGTTGCCACCCTGAACTGACAGTACACTGGGCACATAAGCTTTCCTAAGCAGCACTAAGCCCACAAGAAATAGAAGTGCTCAGTGTTCAGCACATCTGTAATTGCGAACACGAAGTTTAAACCAAATGAAAGCCAAGATGCTGTGGTGTTATATCATCAAAACTTTGCAGGCTCAGATGGAAGGACTAGGGAGGATTGGCAGGCATTTGGAAACAGAGCTGTAATAGAGAGAAACAGGGAGTCTTAAAACTGAGGATGGAGAGCAATTGACTCTGCTAATGGAAACACATGCAGTATTAAATGAAAGTGTTCCGCACCTTCTTCATAAGGTGGCACTTGGGAGCCCAGTCTCTGTGTCCTGTAGGGTACGTTTCTAGCACAGTGTGAGGGGAAAAGCAGCCGCGTGATTCCAGCTCTGGTTAATGGGAGCTGTGCTCCTAATCCATGGTGCGCAGTGTAAAATATTTACCTATGCCTTTCTAGTGAGGCTACTTATGTAATTTCAAGGGAGGAAGTAGCCAAGGGGAAGCTGCTTTATACCAATTAAATGGAGAAGAATTGGATGGAGGGCAATTCAATGTATTCACCCTTACAGGGAGATCTGTGTTTAAACATCTCAATGGGACATTTTTTAATGAAGAACTAAACTGCACGCCCTGCGTATGTCAGAAAGGGATAGCTGGGGCTCACAACACTGAATTTCTCTCTGAGGAAGGAGACTAGTGCGCAGTGTAGCCTCCTGCTGGGTGATATATTTACCTTATCAAGATGCTTACAGAGAACTGTGTAAGCATGTATATTCATAAATCACTTCACCTCTGGACTATTGATGGGAAAATGTTACAAGGTTAGAAGGTTTAGAAAACACCTCCAAGTATGTTGAGGCTTTTGTCAAAGTTTATCAGATTCTGTCTGACCCTGTGGAGTCTTCTTATTCCTCCTCTTCATCTTGCTTTTAAACTTTTCTCCACCCTCCTCCCATTCCTCTCATTCTCCATTTGCTCTTCTCCAGCCTTTCTTCAATTTACTGCAGTGCTGCAGGTCTCCTGTCTCTACACACAAACAACTCTTGTGCAGATCTTCGATCGCAGTCCAGACTGAAGGGGCCAGATCAGAAGATTATGTAAAATATCAATAGCCATGTAATATATCAATATCTTAAGCCACTTTGACCCACTTTGCTAAGGTACAATTGAGTCTAAGCTGGAATAGTTAACACCCTGAAGGACCTAAAAAAATTCTAATGATGTAGGTATTGGGCACCTTTGTGCATGTTGCATCAACAGACACTTGCCCTTACGTTGGAAGAAGGAGGCTTGGATACCATCTGACTTATGACCTCTGATGATGTTCCTGTGTATCCTACATCTACAGATCAGAAGCCTCACAATTAAACGTTGAAAAGAGCATCCCACCTACTACCAGACCTGGCAAAACTTTACTATGGATATTGTGGATTTAAAAAAAAAAAAAAAAAAAAAGAAAAGAGCACAGTCACAGGATAAGGAATAGTTAAAAATTTACTACATTTATCCCAGATCTCAAAACAGTCCAGACTTGTGCCTGTGCTTTAGTTCACAACTGTTCAATTATTCTGGTTCATTATGCACAGTCCACTGTAGGAAACACAGTTTGGATGCAACTCTTTCTCATGTTGGACATCAATGAAACTCCAGCTCAGTCACAGCTGGACAGCTTTTAGGCCCACACTTTGGCATCAGTGGAGTTACTCTGCATTGGCAAGGGTGTAAATGAGATCAGAATCTGGCCTGTGCTGTACCACTGCAATCATACTTGAGAGCTAATCTAAGATTCACAGGCGAGAATGTGCATGTATCTGCCAAGCTTATCAGCTTGTTGAACCTCGGGTTACATATGTTTGCAGATTCTCTACGTGAGCAGTTATCATCTGGTGTAGGACAACTGCAAAAGGTAATCATGTACAGTGAGCTCTGGTACACAGTTCCTGCCTCCTGTGATGTGTGCACCTATGAAGGTATTGACCCCTTTTGTCTCCAATGTCCCTCTAGTTTTCCCAGGAAGCAACAATCAGCCAGACCAAGAATGAACTGCCAGATGCTTCCATCCACATCCCTCAGGTAAACTCAGTTTAGGCAGAGATGGTGAGGAATGACTGCTCAAGCAGCTCCTGCCAGCCATACTGCCATGCCAGAGAAGGTTGCCACTGTTGCCACAAAGTAAGAGAGGCTATAGGTGCTAGGTGGGTGGAGAGCAGCCAACTGTGAGGAGGTTAAGGGGAAAAAAAAGGCTGCAACTCCTGGTCCTACCTCTGCATTTGCCAAAATTATCCTTCCCCCGTGACATACCCTTGTGCTGAGATCTGTAGTGGGTTGCCTAGGGCACTCCCATGGTCTACTCTTTTATGCACACTTTCTTTCTCTTTTTTTTTAACTCTTTCATTTGTTTCTGCATCTCAAAACAAGTCATTCAGAGAGACACTACACACCAAGAATTATCATGCATCCTCTCTCACAAGAAAAGATGAATCCTTCTGTGGTGTACCTCTGGCTTAGGAGCAGTATCCGCTACTTCCCAAAAAAGCTGGGAAACCTGAGAAAGCTGGACGAACATGCACACTGCTGTAAAGACAAGAAGCTGAGGAATTTGAGAAAGGATTGCCTTACTCTCCTTCCCAAGCCCTTTCCTGAGCTGTAGTCACCTCCCTCAAGAAGCACAAGACAGGTCTGAAGAGAATCAAATGGTAAGTCTGGGAAGGTTGCAGCATGTGGATGTCCCAGAGTGTTTCTGATCAATTGCTCAATTTAGGATGTTTGACTACTGATGCAACCCAGTCTGGCTTCCATGCAAATAGAGTGAAGTGGGGAAAAAAGACAGGTTTTCTTTGGTATTTTAAGTGGACGATGACTTATCTTCCTTAGGGTTTTTGAAAAATAAACGCAAAATTACACAAAAAGAAGGCAAAATTATGAGTCATCCCAGGAACGGGATTAAGGAATAATAAAGATCTTGGGAGATATCTCAAGTCTTATAATCAAAAGCCTTCTGCATCCTGTAACCCCAGGACATGCTGAAAGGTAAGCAGAGCTTTCTTGAAGAAATCCAACAAGGACAGAGCTTCCTCCCAATGAAAATTCAAAGTACTTTTCACATATTTGTTACCATAAACTATTTCAGTAGCCAATATTCTACGTTCTTGTTCTATCCTCATGAGCTCATTCTTGCTGTGCCCAGCTTTAGCCACCTGCTCTTTAACTGTGCATGTCTTTTAAGCTGCTTGGGCAGCTGGGAAAGAATTTGTTCCCCCTTCCCATCCACTTCCATTCAGTTAGGACATACAAAGACTTAGCTTGTGACCCTCTCTTTCCATCAGTGGCAGGCTGCAGGGCCATGGAAGATCAGGAGAAGTAGTAATAGCCTAAGGCAGCAACAGGAGTTTCCGAGATGGCTTCTCACCGGGTTTGGGCAAGAAGGGACAATGAGGAAGACTGCAATATCTGTGGAAGTGTATAGAAAATCCAGACAAGAAGGCAGGTGGCTGTGTTCACCTCCGGATTCATCAAGTGTGTTGGGCTCTGCTGGGGATGTAGGCAAGACCCACATTTCTACCCCACCTCCACTGCAGAGCTGCAGCACTTATTCTGATCACAAGGAGCAGTCTCTGCAATATAGGAACCCACCAGCCCACTTGGAGGAACACACAGACAGCCACACTGGCCTTGCCCAAGGTGGCCACACCAGCATCCTCCTGCTGAGCCACACTCCCGTGCAAATGACACTGCCCCCTTGGTCCAGGGGTCCCAACAATGCCATACATGGCAAGCCTAAGAAAGGGGTGGTTAGAGGGATTTTGTAACATCTGTACCTCTCATTGATGCCTGCTGGCTCCTCTGGGCCAGATTTCCCTGCTCTGCTGCAGCAAAACCACTTCTATTCCCCATTTGGGAAAAAAAAAAAAAAATTATTTATTTTTTACCATTCAGCTATGGTGGAGTGGGAGACTGAATGATTCCCTTCTCTCCTCAGAAGAGTGATTGCTTCAGCAAATGTTCCTCCAGGAAGAATGGACAACCACTCCCTGTACAACCAAATACAAGATGAACATGGGTGCATCGAGTAGCCAGTCTTTCCTACCTTACCTCTCTAACATCTTTGTCTTCTGCATTGCTCTGTGTTCTTACATACCAATATAAATTCTTTATGCAACAGTCCTACTAGACTTGTGTCCTTGAACTGCTATCTGTCCCTATAGAAACCAACAACTTATTCAAAGAGTAGGACATGCACAAGGCACGGGCCCCCTGAGTGCTGTGTGAAAAGGTGGGGAGAGAAGGGAGAGAAACGATAGGAATAAAGACCTTCCCCAAGGGTTTGTAGTCCAGAGAGGAGACACATGCTATAAAGTGCAAAAATACTTTATTATTGTCATGTGAAGAAACCTCTTCACGCTGGCAAGTGCAAGCAAGCTGAATTGGCTTCACAGAGAGAGGCTGCTAGCTAGGAGAAAGCCCTGAAAGCCAGCCCACACTTAACAGCTCTCCAGAGACTGCTTGCCCTACTGGGAGACCAAAAAAGCAAGAGAAAACATTTAAAAGCGGCCCATCCCTTCTCACTGGGAGCTGGCTCAAGTAAGCCAAAGTGCAGTCACACCGCAAAAGGAAAGCCCCCACCCTTTGTTTATTGGGCCATCTTCAGTTCGGCACCGGCCCACGAGGGAGCAGAGAGACGGCTTCCCACCCCCCTGCCTCTCGTTTACGGGGGCCTGCTCGGACTCCGGGCAGGCCTGCTGGCGGACACGGAGGGGCAGACCACCCCAGCCTGCGTGGGCCAGCTGGAAACCCTCCGAGTCCACCCAGATACAGCGCGCCCAGAGGCCCTGCTGGGGCTACAGCCTGGGGCGGGTTACTTGGGTAAAGACAGGGAACATAAACACTGGCTTTGTTCTGGTCTGGCCCTCAGAGGCATGTGAGAAACAAAGAGAATTTCCCTGCGGCGGCGTCCTCCTGTGTCTGCAGAAGCAGAGTAAACAAAACTGAGGGCTGCTAACCCTTCCTGCCACACAGGTTTGGGCCACCAGTCTGGGTGCCAGGTCTCTGCCTGTCTGCTGGTTAGAGAGCATGGTCTGGAAGAGGAGACGCACAGCACATCCTGCCTTATGTAAAAAATTAAAATAATAATTGAAAAACCTCCCCAGAAGCCACAAGGCTGACAGAAAACCTCTTGCTTCTTACCAGACCGCAGGCCCACCACTTATTTTGATCTTCTCACCCTCCACTGGTAGGTCAACCACCAGAGCATGTTGGGGTTCACCTGCCACCGGTGTTGGGGTAATCTGGGTGAGATCAGACCCCATGCACAATTGTGCACACACATGCCATGCAGGGAGCTGCCTGGATGCTCTTGTTCGCTGGTGCCCTCCAAGCATCATTTGTAAAGGTGCCTGGAGGCAGTGCAGGGGTGGCTGGCAGTGGCAGATGGTCACAGGAGGGAGCGGGTGGCAGTGGCCCTGCTGTCTCGTCCACCCTGCTAAGGACTCAGGTTGGAGACACCTCCGCACCCTTTTGAACGACACTCCTGTTGAAGGGCGTCAAACTGGGACTCACCTGCTGCTCCTTGGCATACACTTCTGGTGGCACTTCCTCCTCTCTGTGATATCTTTCACTGCCCTAAGTGAAATGTCCCAAGGCCCTGTCGCTGGCGGCCAGAAAGCCCTGCAGACCCCCAGTAAGGTGGCAGTACCCTGTTGCTTGCCCACCTGCACCCAGCAGGAGTTGGCCAGGCCTGCTCGGGGGAACAGCAAAGTCTCCATGGGCTTGGCGAAGAGGACACAGAAGGGGCTACAGCCTTCTTGGGCTGGATGCTGTGCTCACTCTGTGAGACAGAGTGCTAGGCTTTTCTAGACGTAGCTGCAGGGCAGATGTATCTGCTTGTCTAGTTTAAGCCCCACATATGGCCAGCAAATACTATTCCCAGGCGGGCTTGAATCCCTTCCTTCTCTTATCTATAAAATCATGGTGACACAGAGGAGACGGATAGTGATCAATTGCTCTCTCTTTTTCACCATAAGAACTAGGGAGTGGCAAATGGAGTTAGTGGGAGGTATGTTCAAAACAAACAAAAGTCGTTTACTCGAAGAGTACAAAGACTTCTTATGGAGCAGGACCAAGTCTGGGGAATTCTGGGATCTTATGAGCTTTTGGGGTGAAGGATGGCTGCTCTCCACAAACTTTAGGGATTTCTTCTAAAGAAAAGCAGCAAACCAGACTAACTCTGCTGATCCACTATTGCCATGTGGATCTAACTGGGGTGACTTAGACATTTTATTCTTTACCCACAGCCCTGTAAAATAATTGGCTAATTCAGAGCTCTGCTTCCTGCAGGAAAGAATCGGTGTAAGGTCTGACAGGCACGCAAGTGTCCCCCCCCTTAACCTACAGTTTTTTAGCAAAAAAAAACAGTCAGCAGATATGTGAGTGGCTCTAAACAGTATTGCAGGAAGATGTAAGCAAGTTATTTATCAACTAAAAGCACAGCCACTTTAGACTTCTCAGTCATCCCTGTTAGCTCAGCCTCATCCTGTAGTGCTCTACAGAGGAGTCATTACAAAAGGGTGGCTGAGCAAGCTCTGTCTGCTTTCAGTTCAGCTATGAAGTGCAGAACCCAAGAAATTATTCCAGCAACATTTTGTTACTGCTGTGTTGTTGATGTCCCACTTTGAATTTTAGTGCTGGCAGGTACAGTTTTCTTCCCCCAGTGTGAATGGGTGTCCCTGTATGCTAAGTAGTGGAAAATTGATTTGCTGCAAGTTCTGACTTAAAATAGAAAAGAGAAAGAAAAGCAAGGGAGGGAAGGAAGGAGGTGGGGAAAGAAAGGAAGAAAGGAAGAGCAAAAGAGAGGGAAATAGAGAAATAAAAAGAAAGATGAGAGAGGAAAGGAAAGAAGGAAGGAAGGAAAGAGAAAGAAAGGAAAGGAAGAAAGAAAGAAAAGAAAGAAAGGAAGGAAGGAAGAAAAGGAAGGAAGGAAGGAAAGAAAAAGAAAAGAAAGAAAAGAAAGAAAAGAAAGAAAAAATAGATGAAGGAAGAAAAGGAAGGAAAGAAAAAGAGAAATAAGAAAGAACAGAAGAAWGAAAGGAAGGAAAGAAAGAAAGAAAAGAAAGAAAGGAAGGAAGGAAGAAAAGGAAGGAAGGAAGGAAAGAAAAAGAAAAGAAAGAAAAGAAAGAAAAGAAAAATAGATGAAGGAAGAAAAGGAAGGAAAGAAAAAGAAAGAGAAATAAGAAAGAACAGAAGAATGAAAGGAAGGAAGGTGGGAAGGCAGGAAGGAAGGAGGGAAGGAAAAGGAAGAGCAAGAGAGCAAGAGAAAAGCCAGAGCTCTTTTAGCCTCCTTGTGAGATCTAGAAGGTTTCATTACCAGTGATAATTTAGCTAACAAACATCTGACCAGAATCAGCTTATGCAGCTATTTGGTCCTTTCTTCACTTTAAAAATAAATCCTCCAGCCCCAGTTGGATAAGCTTGCATGGCAAGGGAGATCTAATCCATACCAAGATTTTGGTCAGATATTTTTCAAACACTGGCATAAATTTTTAATTTGGACTTTGATATCCAAACAGGCCCAGCTGTAGTCCTCCTGGGGATCATTCCAGAGGCCTGGACTTTGAACAGGCTCCGCAGCAAACAGCAGAGACTACTGAAAATTCTGACGGCTGGTGCTGAACTACCGAGCACTACAATAAACTGGAAATCAACACATCCTCCCACTTGGAGGGACTGTTTAGAAAGAGCTTCTCGAAGGAGAACAAATGAAAATAGAGGCAGGAAATGCTGGTGCATTTGTGTCTCCATCTGGGAAATATTCTGGGAATGTTCTCAGTAACACAGGATTAACACCTTGAAATGAGAAAAGCAAATAAACACGACTGGATACGGTTTCATTATTTGCTTCATTCTGTTTTGATTTCCTCTTCACATGCATGTACTATGTACACTTTTCTTCTAGATGTGGCCCTAGGTAACCATATGTTAACTCTTTGGATGCTGACAATAAAACAGTCTAAAAATGGATTTGCCTTTTGCTATAGCAAGCCTAAATCTTCTTAGATCTTCCGAGATGTCACTTCACTGCAGGTTGTGGCCAGCTGCTCCTTTGTGAGAGCAGCAAGTCAAGAACTTGCAACATCTTAAAGACATTTTCCTACTGCTTGAGGTCCAATACCCATTAGAAGTGTCAGGCTTTGATATGCTAATATCTGATCTTACCAGCACAAATTAATGTTACAGACACAACTCCTTGTACAGTCATTATGGTAAGTTCAGCACAACCTAGCTGATCTTACAGTTTCACTGGAAAACTGCACTTTGGATAAATAGGGAGATCAATGTCATTACACCTTGGTTAATAAAGAACGTTTGAATCACCTGGGCTTGAAACAGGAAAATTTGACTGTGCTCTGACAGCCCAAAATTGAGCTGATGTGGGTAAGTACTTGCTCATCATTCTCTGACACCACATAGTCTCTGCCACCTTTAGAAGATGGTGGACTCAGCTTCCTTTCTCAAGGTCCTAATGGACTGGAATTCTTCGGATTGGTTATCATGTTTCATAAAGGATTCCTTAACCTTTTCCCTCCAAAATAAAAACATATTTTCCTAATGGTGAACTTATAATGCACCATGGAAGTATCACACGTCACTGAGATATTGTAGGGCAGAATGGAAATTTATTAGAAAACTTACCTCAGAAGGATGTCCACCATCTTTTTTTTCTATTATGCCTGGCTTTAACCAACCATTACATGTGTCGTGTTTCATGAGCACCAAATTCACTAACAAAAAGGAAGTGTAATAAGAGATGTCAACTACAAAAAAAATCATTTTACAAACAGGCAGCCAGATGGGGAAGAGSACTTTGTTTTTAAAAACTCTGGCAATAATGAAAGGTGCCGGACTGTAATCCCTGGAGAATGAAGTTCTTGTTGCCACTGATTAATACATGATACAGTGTCAGCTTCCCCAGCAAAATGACAACATCTGCCATTCTGAGAAGAGACATAATTTGCTGCATAGACCTTCTTGCTAAAACTGTTGTGATCTGCTTTTGCGATATGAACTCACATCTCCAGGAGCTGGACTGTGTCCACCAGCTCACTTCAGGGGTTCTGAAATGACAAGATATTTCAATAATTATTAGCTTGAACTGATCTGAAATGGTAAAAGGTTTCCTATGGCCTATGATCAAGCTCACAGATGGTATAGTCCACTGATTGCCTGTTTTTGCAGTACCTGAGTTGGAAAACTGGACAGCCTCAAAACAACCTAAATCACTTGAGTTTAATCTCTGCTTATTAAGCTCACCAACATATTTCACTGAAGATCCTGATTTTCTCATGAATCTATAGAGAAGTGAAAAAATGTCAGGTCTGCACAATACAGGAAAATCCCTTGAAGCAAGCCAAAGTTCTTAAAAATCTTGTATTGTGGAGAGGGCCAAGAAACTACTGGAAATGGAAATCAGGCTCTCCAAAGTAGCTGACTTTATGCAAAGCAGGCAAGTGCAGTCAAAACACTTACAGCAATCAATTGAAGTTGTTGGGTAAAGTTTTTTCCATGTCCCATAAATTATTGAACAGTTAATTTCGTCTTTGTGCCTGCAAGACATTCTAGCTTTAGGATGACAGCTTTATCCATTAAAGGGAGTGTGGTGACAGCAGTACAGAGAGTGCTGAGAATGCAGGGAGAGAAGGCCCATTCTCAGCTGCATTACCACTGAGAAATACTGGGACACATCAACATCTTAATCAATATGCAAGAGTCAATTACCGGGGAACCACAAGGCTTAAGCAGGATCTGATTATTAGGTTCATGTTTAGTCCACCAAATGGGTGAAATCAATATGAAGCTGAATATCATATAGAAAATACATAACCATCCACTCTTACCCAACCTTTCTTGCCTCCTTATTCCTCCTGGGCCAGATTCACACATGCCTCCTCTCTCTCTTTTTCATATTGCAAGGGCAGATCTCAAGGCAGGCAGCAAAAAGGACAGGAACAGAACAAATTACAAAGGGCCAAACTCTGTCTTCAGAGCCAGGGAGACAACCCCTGTGTGGCTCCAAAGGTACATTTCTGGAGATAAATATCCTTTTGGGAGAGAATCCTTCAAAAACCTGTGTTTCTGTTTTCCTCCCCTTTGGAGGACTCAGCAGATCAAGGCACTTACTGAGTATTGGGAATGCAAGCAGTAGAGAGAGCTGTTTTTTTACAGAAGGGAGCTAAGATGCTATCTGGGTCACGCACTGTCTAGATTTATATTCTGAGTAGCTCCATGAGTTTGAAAAAGACATGAGGATGCATGAATGGAAACAAGAATAGAATTTGGTGACTTAATGCCTTTAATGTAGAAGTGACTTCAGGTATTTTATCTGCTCCCTATGCTTGTTGATTTGATTATTTTTGATAGAAAAGTCAATGGAGCTGAATCATTGCTTTTGCAGGCACAGCATGAATACGCAGGATAGCTGGTTTCACCAATGGCCAGGCATTTTATGTCCATTTTTTGGCCACTTGTGGTGGTTCCATTTTAAGAGGAAAGGTCAGAAGGTGAAAGCAGTGACTGAATATTGGGAACTGAATCCTTCACTTGTTGAGGAGGCTGGATTTATACTGGAAGYAATTCTGTGTTTAAGTTAATATATGGGAAAAATAGCAATTAAGAAAGGTGGTTTCTGTAAAGAAGTGTGAAAAGAATGAATAATGTAATCTGATCAGGCAGTACAAAAGACTGTCTATGGCAGGTGCTTGTTACACTAAGGTAAAGACCTAAGTTTGGAAAAGAAGAACAAAGACAATCTTTAGAGGAGGCACTATGGACCTGCCCTGAAGTCAGCTGTCAGCTGTAATACTAGGGTTCGCTTTCATGGTGCAAGGTCAGACTATTTACTTAGTCTTCAAAGTCAAATTCAGGTGTGACTGTACTCTCAGTGACGACCCTGCACAGCAGAGAGAATAGAAAGCCTCCGTCTCTCCTGCGTAGGGAGGCCTCAGCACCGGGAGTCCCCCTGAACTTAGACTAAAAATCCCCGGTCTTGGGTGACAGACAATGGTGTGGGGGAAGCAGAAAATGGGGATGGTGTGGATGGAGAGCAAACTCCGCTTGATATCTGGAGTTAGGAGGAGCATAGCTGCAGCGCAGCCTTAGTCTGTACCATGACAGAAGCCAGTGTGGACTGGTCTGAAGATTCAGGGCGAGAGTCTGAGAAACCTCCTGTTTCCACCTATGCGGAGTGGAAAACTTGCTGTGGTGTGTTGAGGACGTGCGTATAGCTGGCAGGTAATGTGCTCTTCCTCCTTTTTTGCTATCAAGTAGGTAATTAAAAAGCAGTGTAAAGCAACAGTTTCAGGGTGGAAAAGGTGTGTCCTAGAAATTTGAAAAGCAAACAAAAATAGGCTGATGTCAGCCACTGTGTGGAACTTTCTCACCTTTGTTTTTATCAGAGAAAAAAATGTGAGAAAAAATTGGCAGTGTAAAAGGATATTGAAAGCATGACATATTTGTCTGTTAAGTATAAATATGAACAGCTATGGAGATCTGGTGCTATGGTGCTAGGTTTTAACTCCAGTAACATTCATCTAGTGCCAGGAAACACTAGATTTAGTACCTGAGGGATTGCAGTCTCAAATACCTTCTACATTTTTTTTTAATATACTGCCAAGAATTTAAATTGGTAAAAGCTGGGGACTGACAAAAACTTGATCCCCAAGAGCTTTTCTGGCACAGGTTTATCAGGGAATATGGTACCATTATTTTTATTATAATTATTTTTTTTGGTGGTGGTCGGGGAGCTCATTTATAACTCTGTGACTTCTACTCCCAGATGTATTTTTAAAAATCTTAAATAAACAAAAGGTTTGATTTTCTTGGTGGCGCTAGGAGCTGTCATTCATTTTATATACAATATGCCTTCTTGGATTGTAGTCATTTTAACATACTTCTTGAAAGGTCAAGAGCAGGCAACAGAAAAAAAAACTGACTGTGGGGTACACGTTCTCTCCAAACCACTACCACCCATCTGGTGCCTCTGTTCCAGTGAGGGATGATCTTACAATATGTAGCAAAGTAAGTCAGGCAACTCTCTTAGGCCCAGTCCTGCTTTCACTGAAGTCAACAACCAGCATGTGTTTTGCAGTACACGTGTAATGGGAGCAGGCATTTCACAGGGAAATGTAGGCTTGCAAAGGAAAGGCTGGACTTTTGTTGGAGACAGACATCTAACAAAATGACACTTAACCTTTATTGGATTAATAGTAACCTTTTTATCTTCTCACTAGATAGAAGGTCGCTGTGATGCTTGAATGGAAAGAGAAGCCAAGAATCCCTCTCTTATATTGCAGTTGTGACAGAAGAACCCAAATTAGTTGATGTAAAGTCTAGTTTCATCTTCCAACATTGGGTAGGAAAGCGAAGGGGGATGTAATTTGCATGCTGATTGTGTTGTCTGTATCACAGGCCTAGGAAACTGCCTTGTCCCCTGCAGTGGAGACTGCTAGGATAGTCTCTATGCCAGCTCTATGAAGATGAGGAGTACCTTCAGCCTTCAGCCTCCACCTTCAAGCTTTATGCAGGTCACCTGCAAACCCTTTACACGTATCAAACAGACAACTACAAATAAGACTTCTGTCAAGTAGGTTTAGTCACTTACTCAAGCTGATATAGCAAATAAATAGAATAGAGAGTAAAATAACAGAAGTTTCTGATTCCCAGATCTATGCTCGTTTCATCAGGTCAGGTTGCTGCCAACAACAGCACGTATAAAACACGAAGGTAATATATACAATACTATATTTATGGTCCCACATTGCTCTCAAATGCCATAATCAGATCTCCCTAAATGTACTTTCAAGTTCACTCAGTAACAATTTATAGGGTTTGGTGGTTTTTTTTGTGAAAAGAATTTGTCATCTTGTCCCCTGAACTGACACAGCATGGCTTGCGCTGCCTGGAATGCCTTCAGTTTTAACTATACAATCAGGTTAGATCTCTTAGGACTTGCACTCTTTCTGATACCTGTGGTATGGATAAGCTATCCATTGGATTATTTTTTCCCTGTAGCTCAAAGTACAAGATAAAATTCCTTCCACCTGTTGGAAAAAAAAGTATTTTCTGTTGTATAGAAGCTATGTAGGTTTTGGTCTTCTCTTGCATTTTGCTGTTAAAAGAACAAGCACAATAGTTTTCTTATTAAAAGAATTATTGCTTAGGTTTATAGTATGCCTTTTACCTTGAAGGAACACAAAACACTTTTCAAATTGCAGCTTGGACCTGGCAAGCTTCTGTGCCCTCACAGCGTCCCRTTGACTTGAATGATGTTCCCAACACATAAAGATTTCTCCATATGGATCCACTTGCAGATCTGGCCCTCAAGGCACAATTTGTCCCTATGCCAAGAGAATAAAAGCACTTTGAAGAAAGGAAACTTTATACATTTCGGCTCAGAGTTTCCACCTGGGCTTTGTTCCTTGTGGAAGGAGAGGGGTTATGAGCTTCCAAGAGCGATGGGTGTTCTAGGATCTGCCGAAGAGCCCAGCGCCAGAGCCCTGTTTCTTTCTGGCCCTGCCACAATGCTGCTTTCTGAGTAGCCATGTTGCCTTTTCTGCATACTGTTGCACACGAAAGCTACCTCTTCTGCACCCTCCTTCCATTCACCTGATAGAGTATGCACACACACACATGCACATGGCATGCATTCGCCATGGCAGTGAGGAGGATGGGATTATTCCCCCTGCACAAGAGGACGCTAGCAGTGATAAGGATGACAGTACTGCAGCTGAGAGTCTGTCCCCAAAGCAGGAAATATGCCTCAACAGATGACTGAGCATAATCTCAGCAAAGGTCCCTGAGCAGTCTTCCACAGAACTGACTGACGGGGAGGATGCAACTGCAGAGTCAGTACCTTCCCCAGTCTCCTTCCCTGAGGTGTAACATATGGATGGGTTTCTCCTAGTCTCCAAAAGCAGAAATAATTCCCAAGTGCTTTATAAACAGTGTTCAGTCTGTATGACACCCTGTAGAAATTCAGCCACCCATTGACAGGGTGATTTGATAAGGAAGCATTTTCTCTCATTGGTATCATGGGTGGAATTTAGCAGGTTGAATATGTGGGGAAGTTTATTTAGCATACCCAGATTAATATACCTACTCACTGAAAAATTGCATAAAATATCTGGAGGCTATAAGGGCAAACACTTTCACTTTAAGCTAACTTCTAACCACAGTCCATATAAAAGTCCCAGACATTTGTTCATTGCTTTCTCTGTGTAAAGGTCATACATACCTGTTAGTATATGTAATTGGTCATACACTACATATGCAAGAGTATAAACTGCTAGCATAATTTCCTGCAGAGTCTTCATTTACAGTTTCTGTTGCAAGTAGGAAACAGATAGGTCCACTTCATGATTTGGGGGTCTGAAGAGATCACAGATGTAAGAACCATGCCTTTAGTTTGGAAGGGTTAAAATCTTACCAAACGAGTTGCAAATTAGCAACACGGGGAACAAATTCTCAAATTTGGGCTTCTGAAAATTGTTTGCAGGCGTGACATAGTGCAGCTTGTCCCCACACTAAATTTATAGTGAATTTGTGGTAACTTGCGGAGCAGCTCCTTTTATGTAAAATTATTTAACAAATGGTTTCACACTGTTCTACAAATAGCCAATATATACTTTTGCCTGTTAATATGGGCCCTCTGTTACTCTGGATAGGTAAAATACTCTATCAAAACAAATACATAAAAGTGTATTCTTTTAGAATAGATTTAGTAGAAGAAACATGCACATCCAGTTAAACCCCTTGTTCAGGCTTTCTACTTGAAGCATGTGTTCATTAATTGCTTGAATGTTCCACATTGTCATAACTAGCTAGAAGCATCCTAGCTGAATATGCTCCACACAATCACCTCAGATCAATGCGGTGGTAGGTCTCCTTTCATCCCTAGTCCAATAACCCCCCTCCAACAACAGAGGTCCTTTGCAGGCACAGGGCCCTGATTTATGTTTAATGCAGCAGTGTTTTTACTGCTTTTGGCACAAGATGTTTGAAAGAGGTGAAAAAGACACACAGGCAAAAAGTCTGTTTAGAAAACAATTCCAACATAAGCACCATATGCCTTCAACTCAAAGGTTCATTTCCAGGCAAGCCACCACAGCAAGCACAACAATTAGCTCCCTTTTTAATTTTTTCCCCTTTAAAGAGGAGGGGAGAGGGGGGAGCATGTGAATGGTGGGGGTGTCATTTCCTTCCTATAGGAATTTTTATTAGTTTTTTTTTAACTGTTTTTCTTTCCCTCTGCTGGTTTACTGCCTTGTATCTATCTACCCCTCAGGAGTTTAAAAGCCTCAAGTAAGTATTATTAGATTTTTAAAGTGTATTTTCTGATTTTGTGTGTGTGTGTGTGCCTGTGTTGGAGGAAGTCGAACCCTCACACACTAAGGAGCAAACTGGCTTATATTGTCATTGGTCCACCAACTTCTGTGTGGGATGGCAATTTGCACCAGCTGGGAACGTGCCTCCATAGTGTCTCATTCATTCCTGGAAGTGCGGACACCAAGCTAATGTTGCTCATAACTTTCGTATTTGGTCAAATCTTTTGATGTGTACATGGACTAGATTTCTCTGGACTGGGAAAAGAAAGCCCACATTGCTAAAATAAAGGTAGAAGCTATAAGAGGAAAAAACAGAACTAACTAATAAAACTCATCAGTTTTGTTACCCCTTTGTTCTGTGTTATTGGTGATCAGGATAAAACTCTTAATAACTTCACCAAAACGAGGCATTTTTGCTGAGAAGGTTTGTCAGGGCACAAGGGAGATGTGGCTTTACACAGGAGTGTTACTACTATCTCTACATGAACTGGGAAGTTAAAGGCTCCCCAGCTTTTAAGATTAAAGTTGGTTTTATTTTTCCAGGAATTCGAAGTCCTGCAGTCTCTGGGGCCGTACAGCAATAGGGAGCAAAAAAAGTCTTCCCTGAGTTTCACAACAAAGGGAAGGCGGTGCTTAACCATGAACAGTAACCGTGATCATCAGACACCTGGAAGAAAACAAGGTTTAAAATTTATACAGCATCTAGTGTAGTATCTATGGCTACAGATTATCCATTCCTGTAGCACAAGGTGTATATCACTGTTGGTTGAACAGTAATGGCTGAAGAGCTGATTTTTACTTAAATTATTCAATGAATAATATACCATTTTCATAATCCAGTCAAAGTCTATGTATGGAGTAATATATTCACTGAGTATTTTTTGCGTTGAGTCTCAAGAAATGAATTGCAAATAATTTTTGAAGTTTCTTGGCCAGTTCCATTGCATGTGGGCTGCAGGCTCTCCCAGGTTATCCATGCTCTTACAACAGTGCCTTTCTAGGACAGAGGAATACCCACCTCTGGGAGCATGTGGGGCCATGTTAGGCTTGCTGCTAGATCTGCGGAAGGAAACAAAGTTTACATTAGGAATGAATGGGCCTGTAATGTGAACATCCCCCTGTATTCCCTCTGCTATGATCTATACTTGGAAAATATCAAATTCTTCTCCCAGGTCTTAGTAAGGGAGGTATCCTTTCTTTTTTAAAAAAATAAATGGTGGAAAACCCCGGGAAAATTCAAACGGAATGGGGGCAGGGGGGAGGAAGATGTAGGAAAAGGTGTGCTTTTCCTTTTTTCATTGAAAGCCAGTTGACACAAAAGCTAATGCCAGTGACACCATCTGCCAAAAGATCCCAAGGCACTTTACAAACATCAGCAGACCTGCCTGTCACAGACAGGAGCATCACTAGCCAGGAGTTAGCTCAGGATTAACAGCGTGCTGGAAGGTTAGTTGGCACATTGACGACCAAGGTTGCCACACTGAGTGAGTGGTCTGGTAGGGCCCTGAGGAGTTTCCTGCACTAACAGTGTCAGCCCCCTTGGACACCCTCCTCCAAAGTCCTGCCTGACAGCACACACCCTTAAGAAAGGATAAAATGAGGTCTGTTTAAAAGATGGGTTTTCTTTTGTGTAAAAGGCAGCGATCTTTTTGTTCAGTCTTTGCTTCTCTTTCTGTGCGACAGAGATGTCAGCCAAGGGAAAAATGAGACAAGATGATCCCGAGAGATGTCACGTCCACCAGTGTGTGATGACTGTGCCAGAGAGCTGTGCTGCACCGGCAACTGTAAGGGGAAAATATTTGTGATAATAACAATATGACACCGGAAGAGAGAGGAGGGGGGGAGAGAGAGAATTTCTGGAATGAAGGGAATTAGCTGGGGGGTCAGGGGGTGGGAGCATGAATGGTGAAGTGGAGGCATAGAAAGAAACCCAGCTGGGCAAGGCATCTTTTCTGGGATGTTTTTTGTTTTAAATTTTTTTTTTGGGGGGTGGGGGTGGGGGGTGTCTTTCGTTGCTTGCCTGGAAACCGGAGACGGGCAACTCAGGTTTGGAACTTCCCACTAAACAACATATAAGTTAAGATGCAGATCCAAACAATACAGTGCTGCTAGTGCAAAATCAAATTTTCCCATCTCTGGACTCTGTGCCTGCCTTGGCTTTTGCAGCCTCTGCCCCTTCCTTGCCCAATCTGCCCTTCAGCCTGTGTCTGAACAATACTTCATGTTGATTCATGAAATCCTATCAATCTACTTTTTTTTTTTTCCAAAGTATCAGACTAGCAATCACATGTCTGCCCCATTGACCACAAACTCATATATCCTCTTGCCTCCTCCTCCTTTTTCTTCTTTTTTTCCCTGGCAATTAAAAAAAGTAAAATCTAAGACCAAACAAATCAATGTTTACGGATTTGTAATAAGTTTCTTTCTATTTATTTATTTATTTCCTCTTTAGTCACTAAAGAAGCAGCAGCAACTTGCAAGGAGCAGTTGTTGCCAGAGGGTGAATCATAGCTATATTGATTTGATTATGTAAAAGCTCAGAGGAACCTAAAGCCAGATACAGAAATATCTCATAGTCCAAACCCTGTGGGACACACACTAGTAAAAAAGCAATCTTTATATTGTTCCTGATAAAAGCATCATTAGTTTCCTCACAGTGAAACCATTTCTCTGCTGATGCAGTATATGGTTTTCCTTTTCTCTAGAATCCACTCAGACGTAATTAACACTCAGTTACGAGACTTCAGCTTCCCACTGGAGTGCGCGTTTCGAGGCCAGCAAGAGTGTGGGCGCACAAGCCTGAGTGCCTCCGAATCACTTGCTCGCCTCTCCACAGAGCAGGGGTCTGGCCCCTGGGGCATGGGGCGTGCTGGACCCAGGTTGTGGCACCCTCCCCTGGGCCCTCGGTTGCCCATCCGGTGGGGCTGCGGATGCCCGGCACTCCCGCCATCATTCTGCCAGCAACTCTGTCTCTCTCTCCCTTCCAGGCTTTATACCACAACAAAGGCGTGAAATCGCACAGAGGCACATGGACCTGCACAGGCAGACCCGTTCCCAGCTTGTCACAACAAAACACTGGCGTGTGTGGTTTTCTGCGGAGTGGCTCCTCGCAGGCACCCCAGCATGGGGGGAGCACTCTGCCGCCATGGCTGGCTTGAAGGTGGGGAGGAAAAGGGGTAGGAGCAAAGGGTTTAAACTCAAATGCTACGGAGAGCTAAGACTACACAGTTTTACTCATGCTTCTGTTAGCCATGCGGCTAATATCTGGGCAGATTGAAACCGGGATAGGCAAATTCATTAACTTCAGGTTTTTCAGTATATGGTGAAGGGAAAATATGATCCTGCCTTTCAGAAACCTATCCTGCTTGTACATGCCTCCAGGATAGAGAAAAGATGGATTGTGAGTCAGTCTACTTCACTCACCTCTGGTTCTTTCTTTCTTATCAATTTCAGTCTTCTTTTGGCCCAATCAAAGGAAAATGCCAATGAACTTTAACATCCCTGGTTTGAATCTGCAACGTGGGACTTGGCTGTAAGATAATGTAAAGTGTTACCATGGTACTTAAGGTGATACTAGACAGATGTGGCACAGCTATGCTACTTGCTAAAATACTAAGTGCTTCAGAGAGGAAAACTTCTGTAGGTGAGAGAAGGGAAAGGAAAGAAAGAGTCACTTCAATGCTTGCACCTGTCTTCTCTTCAAATCAATGTGAAGACTCCTCAAGGAAACTTTAAGACATCTGGGAGTTTTGCTGACAACTCTGAAGGATTCATACACACACAATTTGAAACAATGCCAGAAAACTCTATGTGTCTGAATGTGATGATTTTGGGGGGTCATTTTACCTAGTTGCAAAAGCCTTTAACCTTATTGCAGCATCACTAACATAAGAATGGTTTCCATCTCACCGTCTTGAACTGCCCAACAATTGGGATTACTATTAACCAGCAAATTATCCTTTTTTTGTCTCTCTCTCTCAGTCCAATTCATGTTTTTTCTTTCTCAGAGCTGTTCCATTGGCTGCAATCCTGGCTGGCATACCCCTTGAACTCCTCAGAAGGTGCCACATAGCTGCATACAGACTAAAGCACAACATTTAGGAGGCTTGTAAAATCAAGTCTGCTGAGCACTTTGCATAACCAGTGCTTAAGAAGAAAGGCTGTTCACATAAATTATTTATTCACCCTACCATTTGTAGTGATTTTTTCATTATCAACACAGGAATAACTCCAGTGCATTCAGGTCTCTTCACCTGCTTCTGCAGCAACCACTAATGTAGGTGTGGGACTGTATAGCACAGCGCGCGCAGGATAGCCACCTGCCTACCTGCTTCCTGTTCAAGTAGGACAGATCATTGCTGCTCACAGCCATGTCCGTCTCTCATTGTAATATGGTGCTGAATCCCAAAGAGTGCTGAGTGCCTTCAGTCATGTGGAAGCCACAAAATACTGTCCTCAGCAGTGGGAGTTGAGCCCACTGCATGTCTCCTAGGGTTGGACCTGGTGCGTAGTCTCTGAATATCTTTTAGCACAAAGGTGAGAACAAATCTCATGAAAAGAGGGCTTCAGTTATTGGAGAAGCAAGTGATTCACCCATCTTTTACTCATTAGCACAGGAAGCTTTTAAGCAAATATTAAGTGCACTATGATATGGTGTTTCTACCCTGAATTCTGAACACACATATGTAGTTGAACCACGTGAATTAGGAGTCTTCTTCTGACACACCTGTGGTCTTCAGTAATTTTAATGGTAACTTAAGAGAAGACTCAGCCTTTTGCATGACCTTTGCAATTTGAGTGAGCTGCTAGCATGGCCTACAGCATTACAAGTCTGTCCAAACCACCAGTAGATATCTGTCCCTTCAGTTCTCTCAGCATTCAAAGTAGATGAACCTGACACCTCACTTGTGGCCAACAAAAGCTGCTCATGTTTGATAGATGGCATGTGATCTGAACGCAGTTGTGTTCAAAAAACCTGGAGACTCCCTGGGTCCATCCTCTCTGAAGTCCTCAAAAACTCTGACCCAAGAGCAGTGACATGTTCCAAAACAAGGCACAAAAGAAAACCTTGTGTGAGAGAGAGCAAAAGAAACAAATGCTTTTTAAGCAAATGCTGCAGTTTTGGAGTAGCTGACACACAATTTTGTTTTTAATAGATTTACTGACTGAAATACTCTTTAATTAGAATGGTTTTAATTAGAATTCACTTCCATACATTATAAGCCACAAAGCCAGATTCCACCTTAATTTATCTGAAAATACCAGCATTTCTGTTTTAGAGAACACTTGTGCTGTCTGTTCACTGGAATTAAGTTATTCTGATTGCCTTTCTTCTCTGTAACAATCTGGGGCTTTTTTCTGCACAAAACCCAGGCATCAATGAGAGCATCAAGGAAAACCTGGGGCCAAAACCACCAACATCAGTGGAATTACATGATTGCTAAATGTGAATCCTCATTTTGGTAAGTCTTTGCAACTGAGAACGTGGCTAAACACAAATGGTTAAGTTCGTACAACAAACACCCATATGTTTTGTTTTGTGCTGTCTACATCTATTCATCAAGAAATCCTCCTTCTACAAAAGGTGTTCTTGCATTGAAAAATGCTCAGTTCATTGGCTTATTCTCTGCAAGAATTAATAAACCCCTGAAAAATTGCTGTGCACAACAGCTTTAATAGCTCTGTCCGGCTGCTTCCCAGTCTTTACCCCTTGAAAATAAAACAAACTCTAACTATAAATCAAGGCCACTGAAATGAAGGCCAGTCGCACATCACAGAGAATGATTTTATAGGTGGAACGTGGGCTTGCTAATTTCTAGAATAAATTATTGTGCTTTACTGGATGCAGTTCCATTTACACACTTTTAGTTAAAAAGACTTAAAAACAAAATCACAAGCCCTGTTACAGTCTGATTTTAACATGTCTAATTTTTTTCCAGGCAGCTCTCAATATAAAACGTTTAGCTGACAATGTGCCAGGAAATCCCTTTCATTAAAATAAACACTGATACACACATTGTGAAGTTATCTCACTTATAATATCAATGATCTTTAATAGAGTTGTTTTATTACCAGAATAACATTTCTGCCTGACAAGTCTGGAGTCAATATTTAACAGATTTAGGTCAGATTTAGCAATAGGATTTTGCAAAAACCTGGCAAGACTAAATTCTGACTGCAAACTCATAAAGTAGGTTTACAGATTACAAAATGAGCATTTTCATAAATATGCATGTCTCATAAATATTTGAGAAAAAATGAAATGAGATCCAATATCTAAATGATTGTCTAATTAATAATTCTTTTGATAGGGCAGTCTTGAATACATATTAAACACGTGAGAAGAAAGAGAAAAAGAGAGAGAGAAAGAAGGAAACAAGGAAGGAGGGAAGGAGGGAATGAAGGAGGGACAGAAGAGGAAAAGAAAGGAAAAAAGGAAAAGAGAGGGGAAGGAAGGAAGGAAGGAAGGAAGGAAGGAAGGAAGGAAGGAAGGAAGGAGGGAGGGAAGGAAGGAAGGAAGGAAGGGGGGGGGGAGGAAAGGAGGGAGGGAGGAAGGAAGGGAGGGAGGACTTCTGTTTTGAAACAGTAGCAAGATTTTTAAACCCTACTTCTCCTTGGGTCCAGGGCTTCACGCAGCAGGACTGCATGAATTTAAGAACAATTTCTACTTGAGGAAGTGAAAATCCTGGGGAAGAGGAGGTCGGAGGAGCATGCAGATGATGGCCCATTGGCCACTGCTGAGATTCAGCTTTGAATGGGAATCCTACATTGGTTGCTCCAGCTATAAAGGTCAGTCTGAGTTACAGTGGTCAAAAGCTATAAAAAGTGATTTCACAAAAGCAACTGGCACAGTTACTTCACAGTTAATTGTAGAGTTCTATTTCCTGTAATTTGCAAGTATTTTGATGGATAGTTTGTTGACAGAACTGAGAAATCCCTAACTCTTGGATGAATGATCATTCCCTCTGGAATTTGAGAGATGTATTCATTATTTTCTTTAAATTGTTGTCCCACTGAAAAGGTTTTTATCATCTACATAGAGAGCAGGAACAATGATGGCCAATCACCACATGTAGTGAGTGTTTCATGAAGTCAATCGTTTGACTGATTAGGCACCCAAGCAGATTTAAGGAGAGTTAAAGGGAAGCAACAAGCAACCCTAGTGTCCTGTGCACAGCTTTGAGCAGTTACACTGAAGATGTGTTGGGCAGGGGTATGAAGAGAGCCAAGCTATAGTTCTACCTCTCTTGGCTGGCACGTGTGGAACACGTGGCTAAAATTACTTTTCTTTGAAGCAAGCAACAGAGCTGTGGTTCATAAGCTGGCAGTCCAGCTCCTGCCTCATTCCTTGAATTGCAGCAAGATCTTCATAGTCCCTACCCTCACACCCACTGTTCCCATATCTAGGAAATCGCACCTAGGATTCTAGGTGCAAAATCCATAAAATCAATGGAGAAACAGTTTTGTGTAAGTCTGAGTCATCTTTCTAAGCTTGTGATTTTCAACTAGGCTGAACAACTTTTGTTGACATTCACCAGTAGTGCTATTTATGAAGTTACTGTAGTTGTTCACCCACGCGATTATTGACTAGAAGAAATCTCTGCTTTTTCCGCATACCACATAACCTTCCTCATCTGTTCCCTGGTGGAAAAAGAATCTGTAGTTTTACTTAGAGCCGCTCAAGAATTACAGCTTCTGCTGCATTTTTCAGACTAGTTAAAAGAATGGGTTTCTTTCCAAAGGAGTGGCGTTAAAGATTCAAGAAATGATATTAGATCTCTGTTCCACAAACAGAACAACATGCCTAGCAAAATGCAGCCAAGGTGCGTTAAAAATAAACAAGAGATAAGAGAGGAATTCAGCTATTACTCTTTTAGGGAATTTTAGTTAAGTTCAGAAAAAGAACTCCTACTTTCATGATCTGGGAAGAAATCAAAGCTTTGCAAGTTACTGAGGAGAAGAAACTTAGCATTTATCTGTCAGACGCTGCACACAGGGATATGGAGGCAGCTGAACTCATCAAGGTGGCCAAGTATTTGCCAGGCTCAGGCCAACACCTCTTCTTCGTTATGAAATATGAATCCAGCTTTTCAAGTTATAGCCAGGAAAATTATTTCTATGAATTGTGTAAGTGCAAGGATCACATCTGCTCTCCAAGGTGTTTGCGCATGAAATGTTAGCAGTTAGCTCAGAAATTATTTGCACTATAAATTAAGATGGCCAGGTTTTGTGAACACGAATGTGCATTTGCATAATTTTAGAGGTGCAAAGTTAGAGTGCAGTTTTGATCATTTGGTCTGTGGCTGTAACCGCTGACTTTTTAATGTCCTTACAGGAGCAAAAAGACATTATTTTTCCAGACAGAACTGGAAAAAAGTCTGGACTCCATGAAAGTTGTACTATGGCTCTCCTAAATTTCCCTAATTAAAAGATGAAAATGTGTGTCTTGGGTTTGGTCTCCCCTACGCAGGAGCTGAAAAATTGACTTCCCATCACTATTCCTAGTAAGTGGCAGATACTTAGCACTTAGATGCTACAGTCAAGGGCATTCTACAAATGCTTAGGTATATTATTTACATATTAAGAAAATCAGTAAAGTACTAGAAGCAGCTCCAGATGTGTTAAGAGTAAAGAATGGATGTTTGGGATTACAAGAAACCGATCAGAAAAAATAATGAATAGAAAGTACAATTGGCTGAACACAGAGCACTGCAAAAGAAACTACTACAAATGCTAAAGTGTGGATAAAAGGTGAGGCACTGGCATCTGGAAGAAACAAGAAAGACTAAAAACTTATATTAAGAAAAGTTTCTGGAAGGATGGAATAAGAGGGAGCTCCCTTCCAGTCATTGTCTTCCCCAACCACTGAACACAAAATTTGGATATTAAAATGAGCAAAGTGCTAAATTTCTCAGCGGAACTTCTGCCATTGACTTCTGTGGAGATTTCACCTGGTTTAAGATATGTATATTTTTTATGGCTTTCATGCAATGAAATGGTGGACTGCATCATTCATGGCAATGAACAAAGCAATGTCCTCAAAGCGTCTGCCACTATTGCAGTGGAAATAAATAATAGGACCTCACATTACTGTATTCACTAGTATTAAATGAGGGATAGATGTCAGGGGAATCCATGAGTTTCTTTAATCCACTAATATTTCTCAATAAGGAGAAGATAAACCATTATCAAATTGTGAATGAAATTGTGTTAGAAGACTCAAATCAGCAAGAGGGTAGGCAGGAAAGTTTGGGGCCAAATGTATGAGATTTATGGCAAGTAAATATAAAATTGGTGTTTAGCACCAGAGCAAAATGAGCCCAATGAACTCACCATGCTTACATTTGACAGAAGTAGAGGTCTTCATGACAAAAACACCCCAAATAACTGTAATTGCCATTTTCCCTAGCAATATAATCACCGAATAGGTTCAGCAAGTCCGAGTGAAGGTATGGGGTCTGAAGGACCTGTGTGAATAGCAGCACTCCAGCTGGGGCAGCAAAATTGCCCTGCCATTACAGTTGTGGGAATAAATTGAAGGCCTTCCATAAGTCAACACCTTTAACTAATACAAAATCCATATAAAAGTTTATTTTAAAATTACAGAAAAAAATTAAAAAGGACAATATTTCATATACTTGCATGTTCCTTACCACCATAGATTGATACCAGCTCTGTACCTTCCCCTCTTCAGGAGGAAAAATGTGAAATTGATGAAAGACTAAGATCACAAAAATATGTTAGGTGCCTGAAGAATGAATGAATATTTGTTGGAGTCTTTTACTTACATACTGACATGTAAAACCAGAAGGCTAAGATACTTTGTACAAATGAGGTGCCCGCCCAGCATCCTTTTCTGATCAACTTTTTTTTTTTTTATAAGGGTTTCATTATTATATGCCCTTGAAAATTCTGAGTCTGGGGACCTGCAGAGGGCATGCAATATTACTTAATAACACCTGAATTGTATATTAGTGTATTGATCTACCACTTGTGCCATTTGTACAGCCTGGTGATTAGTTTAAAGCAAAAGCAGCCRGGATTTCTGTTCCAAATTCTGATGTTCACTTGCTATGGGATATAAGGACAACTCCTTACTTATCTGTGATAGGGGTGAAATTAAAAGACTTACTCAACTCAGATTTCAAGCAGTCTAAAGGAGTGTGGCGATTATCGGGTGAAATCTTCAATACTTTCTAATCTTGGTAGATATTCAAATAGCTCCCAAAGCTACACTATTTGAGTGTCTACAATGCATAGATGCTATTTCATCTGTTCTGATAAGGAATTTATATGCAAGCCAATAGAAGAAGCAAACCTTAAAACAAAGCAAAAAAATAAATTCTACATAAAGAAATAATAGAAAAATACATGGAGAAATCCAAGCCAAATGAAAATTAACTTTAAATGTTTGCACTCTGCAGTATATCGTGTTCACACAACCAATTAAAAGAAATGCCATCTCGTTTGGAAAATATCTATTGATTTCCCAGTTCATCAGATCAGCTTGATGTGTCCGGCAATGGCTCCTATGACATCATCAATATTTTTCTATTTAGAATAATGACTTATTTTGTATGCCAAGAGCTATAAAAAAGACTATATACATATATTTCTAAGGACATCAGCTTAAAAACCATCTCGATTTCCCTCCTTAACATACAATATTTTTTATCCACCTTTTAAAAATAAAATTTGGATCTTGCCATGAGATTCATTTATGGAACTCAGTAAATTTGTTTAGTTTATAAACCGACCTCTAAATCATGTTTCCCCTATTAGATGCTGTCGCTTTGGCCTGCATTTGGGGTCCAAATTACACACATTTTTCTTTTAGAGTATGCAGAACACATTTCAGAGAAATCCTCCCAGCCCTGCTGCCCCCCTCCCCCTTTCTTCTTTTGCAGCTTCTTGTATCTTTTAACCGTCTGGATTCCAACTGCTACATATTATCTGTAAATCTTTCTACAGAGTCAAAAAAGCATCCATTTAGCTAGATGTTTATTCTGTTCAATTCACTCATGTATGTTTTTTAAGCTACACTTACAGCTGACTCTCAGCCCAGTTTCTAGCAATGGAAAGGAATATTTATGTGCCCTGGACATAGATGCACCCTTAATCAGAACTCCCCATAGGGCCAATTGGCATAGAAAAAAATCAAGCAAGATCTGAGCCAGGAACCAGCAATGAGACAGTTTTGACATCTAACCCCGTGTAATTCTTTCTTCTAAGATTCTCACTCTGGGAATGGGGGAGGCAGAAGAAATCTCATCTTTCCCACTCCTTTCCAGCCTACTCAACACGGTGGGCACCCAAGCTCCGCTGGAATACCATTTCACCATGGCCCAGGATGCAGGGCAGTTTAGAGAGCTTGGAAACCTCCTTGCAGCTGGAAGTGCAGCAAAATGGGGTGGCATTCCTACTTTCGAATATTCCTGGTTTGCTCTACTTTTACACAATTCAGCCTCCTTCAAAGGAYGTGGCCCATGGGACCCTGTGCTAAGCAGGCTAAAGCAGAGTGTTTCTACCCTTGCTGTAGGGTTGAGTGACACAGAGCTAGCTCTTTGCCACCAGCAATGCCATCACCTGCTCAAACTCCGAGCTGGGGGCCAATCATAGGACTTTGAATAAACAAAACAAAACACATGGCCCCAAACCCACTAATTTATTGTACCACTTCAGTAGTTCCTGGAATGTGGTTTGCTGACCTCTGGTGGTTATCAAAGCTATGAGAGATGGTTTGCCAGTCAGACCTGGAAAGTTAAAAAAGAGAATTTATGAACTCCTGAAGCATGTGCAGCCATGGTGTTAGACAGTGGGAAAAGCTGAAGATTTAAATCCCAAAGTTCAGGAGCTACTGTCCTATGCTGCAGGCAAAGTGCAACGCTTATTCCTGTATCGCTTTAGCTTGGTATCATTTTACCGAGCAAAAAGATCTGAAGTAAATGAAGAAGTAGAGCAGCAGCTTCTGTGTCACGTGTGCTCTCACCTAGGATATTTCCTTTAGTCTTCCTGCCTGCATGGCTCATCACTCCTCCCCCTTACATGGCCCCATGGCCCCAGAGAAAGGCTCTGGTGCCGGGCTCAGAGGGGATGCCTGCAGGGGCAGGTGCTCAAAGCCATTGAGGCAGGAAGAGCAGAGACAAGCCATGTCCTCCACAGGCTTACAGAGTCTGCCCCAGGAAAACTCGGGGTAGGGCTTAGTGTTATCTCTTCTGTTTTGGGCCTAAACCCCTGGTCTGAACTCATCTTTTAAAGCAGGTCTAAGGTGAAACTGAGTCAGTGGCAGTGTGCGCAAGGTCTGGGGAGGGCCAAGCCCCCAGACCTGCGTTCAGAAGGTGGAGACTCACTGCTTCCCCCGCTGCCCTGGCCATCCTCCCCACCACACACTGCCCAGCGAGTCAGAGAGCAGCCCAGGATTGCATTAAATTCATCATCTGAGAATAAAAAAAAAGGCAAGCCCTCCATCATTATTAAAGTCTGCTGTGAGTCATGTTTGTCCTTGCTTATATTCCTTCCAAGGAAGTGTTTTCCTCTGCCCATGGAAATGTACGCTAAATATAAACACAGCTTTCTCAGTGACATTTGACCAGTTTAATGACTATACCATCTTCAAGGACACTTTCTGTTGTTATGTACTGAATCCAGATTGTTCCTATTTGCCTTTTTTCTGACAGAATAGTGGCTAAACCAGACTATAGTCTATTTCAGTCTGAAATCATTTCTGGTTACATGACTGCCTGAAATTTTCCATTTAATAAGTGACAAACATTCTCTTTTTTTGCTTGTTACCAGTCGACATGCATTACTCTGTTCAACACTGTACTGTCTTACCTATTTTTCTAGCTTTGTCACTGATCCCCCGAGCTCCCTAACTGCTAGCACTGGTCCTCATGATTTGTTGAAATTACACTAAATTAATTGATAGAGACAATACTAAAAAGGATTCAAATGAGTAGCCTTTTAAGATCAATCTGTTGTGAAAAACTTGCTCCAAACAGCTTTTCCTAGCCCAGTCCTGACTTAGTTAAGAGGGATAGACTTCTGTGTTAGAAAATAAGGTAACAGATGGTCAGGAGCACGTCTGGTTAGCATGCTTCTGGAAAATGAAAAACCACATCCACACTAACCATGCTGCAAATGAGATTAAACTCAGGTTATGTTAAAGCAATGTAAAAACATTGTGTGAATATGGCTTTAGGGTGAGTGCCCTGACTTCTTTTAAACTATTCTTTTAGATTGAGTTTGTAAAGAATCAATAGAATACCACCCTTACAGATGACTCTTGGGACAAATGATCATTGCAAAGAGTTAGTTCTCAATTCTCTTGTGTAAGCAGGTGTAGGCTGGCATTTTCAGTATCTGCTTGGTGAGACAATAGTTCATTTCTTTATTAAGGGCTAAAATTTGTCCTCTGATATGTGTGAATGGCTCCCATTGAAGTAAATGAAAATGTCAATTAATTATTTAGCTTAGTTACAGGGGTATAACTAGAGCAGTAATGAGAAGAAATTAAAAGAAGAAAAATTTAGATTGACTATCAGAAGAAAATCCCAGGCAGTGAGACTATTTATAGCACTGGAGCACATGTGTGATTTTAAACATGTGATTGATACTGCATTTTTTCTTAAGGTTGCATACATGTATATTTCAGTTCTTGAACTGGATCTGGACTACACTTTGCCCATCATCATAACATTAGATAGTGGAATAATTTCTCAAGGGAAAAGAACACTTGGGAACATTTAAATTAGATTGGAGAAACATCAGGAAATATAGCACAGAAATCAATTCCACATTAACAGGAAGATATAGTGGTTGATCTTTATCATCTCTGCATTCCACATAGTGTTTATAATTTGGGTCTTACAGCTTATTTCCAACTGCAGGATATGGAGGTCTGAGGAGGTGAAAGGAGGCATTTGTAGTTAACTTCATTACCCATGTAGGCCAGATATATGCCACCAGGTAGATAAATACTCCTGCTCCTTACCACAACCAGTGATCTCCTATATGGAAAGTGCCCGGAGCCTACAGAACATGGTTTGCCACGTCTTTCTCAGCAATAAGAACAAGTAGATTGATCAAGCCAAGGCAGTCTTATTGTACAACCTGGAGTGTCCCTCACACGCAGGATACACAGTGCTTACATCCACTGTTGACAAAGACTGATACTGAATGAAGGTGGCTCTGTGTGTTTCCATGCTGTGTCCGTGGACGAAGGTAAGCATTGCCCTTCCTGTCGGAGACAGCCAGAGTGAGCCTGCTGGTCATTTGGATCATCCTATGATACTTAAATCAGCGGCAAGGCACACAGACAGATAGTGCAGGAATTCCACTGCTGCATAATCTAACTCTACAAATTTTGCAGTCTGCTTCCATGGGGTAGGAAAAGTGTGCACTCCACTTGTGCAGTCTGGGAAACTAGAATACCATTCTAAAAAGTGCTTCTGCTAACCTTATCTTCAACAGAGAATCTGTACATCTTCTTTAGAATAGAATAAAACATCAAATCATTTGTCCTTAGTATAAGGAAGGTGAAAATCACAGATGCAGAAGGTAATATGTGAACCATACCGTGCTCAAAACTGTTCTGCAAATGCACTGGCACATGCGTATTCTAAACCACGGCAGCAGAAATGATGGCAAGGCCTTTATGTTTTCTGATAATACAGCTCTTTGAAACACTGCTAACGGACTCTCTCTCTCTCCATCATGTCACACAGGACAAGGAATGGGACAGGGCCTCTGTGCTTCTCAATTCATAGACATGCCATACAATACAACAAGCCAGCTTTATAAAGGCGTGCTGAATGAGGCTCTGTGCCTGCAAGGGAAATTTAATTGGATTTCTTTATAGGTTGCAACAATCCAATGAAAAATTATGTAAGAATAGCATGATTCAATTTCAGCGTGCACTTGAATAATAATATTTTTTAAGAGAGAGAATTCTTCATGCACACACAGAAAAAAAAGGGTAGAGATGAAAACAACTTAAACCAGCAGTTTTCAACCCAAATAGACTGCATGGCCCAACTTTATTCACAACAGCACAGGTATTGTTTGTGTCATTGTCCCAAGTTAGGATATAAAAGCCCAAATTATAAACCATTTGATGTGAATATATAGGCTTTCATGGCTTCTGGGTTTGACTTTTTGGAAGAATAATGGTGTCTTTCATTCTGTCCCCATACTCTGAATCAAAATGACTGAGAAAAGAAAAGAAAAGAAAATATTGCTTCATCCAGCTATCAGATCCACCTCAACAAATAATGATGAGTTCAAACATTACAGGTTTGAGTTGCTTAAGTGTAACTTAAATATTTCTGTGCTTTTCTTTGTATTTTACATATATTTTCACATTAAGTAGTAGTCAAATAAAACCAGACAGTCTTTGGGTTTCTTAAGGATACATGCAAGGTGCTTGCAAGTGTGCCTATGTGTGTGTTTGTGTAGATATATAGCATACAACAATCGTACCTAAATACTAGGTAAAAACGTGGCACCTAACTTGACCACTGCTTGTTAATTTCTGTTACATCCAGATACAGCAAATTATTAACCCTATGGTACCTTCAAATAAAGTTGTAAGGATAGCTTTTCTTGTATTTAATGTGAAAATGAAGAATATGACTCCAACTATAATCCTAGTGTTACTTAATTTTGCATTAAGTTTTAACCTGTTTGTCGTATGTTCTTGGATTTCAGTGCACTACAAAGTTTTGAACTGGGAATGTAAAAGTACTTTGTATCATTTTCAGTGACTTTAGCATACAAGGAGGGGACAAATGACACTTATGGCTCCAGAAAATAGCAGAAGCAAGTTTGAAACTTTAGAATAAACATGTTAGTTTTATGCTTTGGCTAAAATTATCAGCAATCAAAATGAGATCAATATTGATATTAAAGATTTATCATTAGTTTTTAAAAAGAAGGCTGTCCTTCATACATGACAGAGTTCTTGTTTTAGAAATTGCAGTTCAAAAGCTAATGACTTTGAAATAAAATGTTATATACCAAGTGAACAATTTTGCAGCAAAAGGTAAATTTTGTGATCAAGTACATAACATTGACTTGCAAAATACACAGACCAGTCAGTATTACAGCAGAGATCCATCTATGCTGTAGCTAACTCTCTTATTAACATTCTTTATTTTAAAATCTCTTCTACTAAGTTGTTTTTTTTTTTAAACACAATGTCCTTATTCAGAAGGTCTTAGTATGTGACCTGCTTCAGATTGGTGCCAGGTTAGTTTATTGTCCTGAATTTGTTGATACTTGAAGAAGGGTTTCCTCAGACAGTCTGCCCCCACCTTCTCAATACAGAGACTGCCTTGAAGCTGACAAATTCCTCTAGTGTGTTTTGACTGCAGATCTGAGGGTTCAAGCCCCAGAGGTACCTAAAACTGGCCTCATATATTTGACATTTTCCCCACCTAATATTCAATTTTATGCCCCTTCTGAGCCCCCACTTTGGAGAAACTATATGAAAATTAATATTCCTAAAAGAGTTGAGGTTTCAGAAAAAAAAAGCAAGACAGAGTCACAGACCAAGTGGGTTACACCAACCCATTCACTGTCGAAGCAGCTGAAAGGCTTCTAGTCTGGTGGCTCAGCTGGTGAACCCAACATGGACCTGCTATGGGTCATTTTGCATTTGGCATTAAGCAGGTCCTTGAAAATGAAAAAAAAAAGAATGTCTGTTGTTACAAATTCCCGCTGTCAAAAGGGGAATTTCTTAATTATTTTGGGGGGAAATCTAACCTGAGTACAATATAGACTTATGAAGGGGCTCAGATTGTTTCCTCAAAGAAAATGAATGACATGTACTCACTCTCTGTTAGTGGAGAGGAAAGGGGGTGAAGAAAGGAAGACTTCGAAGATTTGGCAAGAGAAGGAATGGCTATGCGTGGATGAAAAGGGAGGAAGGAAGAAGGAGGAGCAGAAGTTGGGGGAAACAATGATTAATGGGAGTAACAGGATCACCGTGAGGAATGACATGGGGAAGGGTGGCGAAGGATGAGTGCTTGGGGATTAGGGACTAGAGCCACTGCTGGTGCAGAAGTATGTGCAGGATGGAAAAAAAAAGGAGACATTGATTTGTGCAACAGGTAGCAGACCTTCTTCTCTTGTCCCCTGCYTCCTCGGAATCAGGGAACCTTTTCCCATACAGACTAGTCTTGGGAAGCCCTGGTCATCTAGAAAGAGATTCTCTGAGACCACAGTTTCACAGTACAGGGGTTTTGGCAGAAATGTCACGTTCTTTCCTGATCTAATTCTGTCTTCAGGAACATTTATCTGCAAGAAGGGATCTCTGACGATATTAACATCCATCTCCCCCAACCTTCCATCCACAGTATCACTCTCAAAGTTGCTGTTTGTTACAAAGCACACATGTTATCCTATTAATGTCAAAGAATAATTCACTTAAGCCCTTTCCCTCTGCTAGGAATGTAGAATATGGGTTTCCATTTGTCTTTCTTTGGCATGGCAGCCACAATCTGATTGGAGGGTAGATGTGTAGGTTGATAATATAATTTTTTTCTGTATAAATATTGTCATGAAAGCAAAGTGTCCAAGAGCAATAGTCTGTGTCTGATGACTGGACAGATCTAGCTTGTACAAATCAAGCATTTACAAATTAATTACACTTATGAAAGATTTCTTCAACATCTCAACTTAAAAGCAGACTCATGCTATTGAAACTGTATTCCTCTTTATGTTATTTTGCTAGCATCGACTTTGTTATGCTAGTTAGCATTGCATCAATCTTTCCAGTCCAACTAATCCTCATTCTTTAGATGTTTAAGACTAAGATATGTTAATTCAGAGGGAACTCGAACTGAATAGACAAATAAAAAAAAAACAACAAACAAAACCCCCCGTGAAGTTCTTTTTGACATTGCTTGCAATATATGTAACAGCAGAAACAAACAAAAAACTGCCTTACAGATATCTTTTTGTCTACTTAAACAACTGTTCTATGTTACACAATACAATTTTGAAGATACAGATTGCTCCTGTAGAGTCTTAGAAATTCAGACTACAGAACCTTCACCCAGCAGCCATTTCTTTTTCTTTGTCAAAATATTTGTGTAGCTGATTTTCTGTTAGGCAAATATACTTCACCTGACACATACTTTAGCCAGAACTGGTGTTTAAAGACTAATGAGCTTTTTTATTTTGTTGTCAACACAGAAGTCTTCCTTGGGCAATTGCTTTCTCTTCCTTGACAACTTTCCTTTTTGTTTCAATAGCAGAGGAAAGGAAGTAGAATGTGAGTAGGTTGGAAGAGAAGTGCTTAAAATTTCCAGCCCTTCCATTTCAGCAGCTCTACCGGATGAAAAACACCTGGGGTGGGAGTGGGAAGGCCGGGTGGACCATCAGCTCCTGCAGGAGATGAAAGTGTTCTGGGCAAGCTGCAAAGACTTTTGAGTAGTTCCCCCTTAGACTCTGCTCAGTGTTCAACTCAGGGAAAGCTGAACCAAAGCAAACAGACAAGCCTGTGACTTCAAGGAGAAAGCTAGTAGAGACATGTGTCTTGAGCATCACTGTCAGGATGTCCAACACTACTAGCATCAAAGACAACAGCAACAAATCCTGAAGTAGATAGAACATCTTGTGAAATTTATTCAGATTAGGCATGTAGACTATAATATATGAATAATTTCAGCAGTGTTCAATTGTCCCTGGGGCTGACTGACATCCATAGTACTGAACTCTCCTTAACTCCAAGACAGAGTAGGTCAGCTTGTGCTAGCTCCTGAGGCCTCTCTGCTAACCAACTGAGAGAGCAATGGTTGCCATGGACCAGGGACCACACTGAAATAGTGAAACACTATTTCACTGCTGTGAAGTGTTTCCTGGCACTGTTAATTAAATAATGAAGATTTGCTAATAAAATCCACACGTCAGGGTTAGATAAGCCCATGTCCCTCAGAGTTGTCTGTTCAAATGACAGTAATTCTGATATTGCCTCCCATATAATCTACTTGGCAGTAGGTTGTTTCTCCTTTAAAGGTAAGGGAAGTAGGCGGAGCAAGCAACCCCCTTGGCTTAACTGCAAACTTCTGAGTCTGCTCAAAACCAGAAGAGAAGCATACCAGAGATGGAAAAGCGGACAAATACCCATTGAGAACTACAAGGACATTGCCAGGGCGTGCAGAGRTGCAGTTAGAAAAGCAAAAGCTCAGCTAGAATTGRAATTGGCCAGAGATGTCAAAAACTACAAGAAAGGGTTCTTCAGGWACGTAAACAACAAGCAGAAACAGAAGGAAAACACTGGCCCACTGTTAAACAGGAGAGGTGAATTAGTCACTAACAATGCTGAWAAGGCAGAGGTTCTCAACACTTCCTTCACCTCTGTCTCTACCAGCGCTGTTGGGCCCCAGGCCTTGGGAACAAAAATCCAGGTTGATGCAAACAAGAAAAAAACCCACCATCAGTGAAGGAAGAGTTGGTATGTGAACTAYTACGTGAGCTTGACCCCTACAAATCAATGGRCCCTGACAATATCTACCCAAGGGTGTTAAGAGAGCTGGCTGACGTCGTTGCGAGGCTGCTCTCCATAATCTTTGAGAAGTCATGGAKATCGGGGGATTTCCCAGAAGACTGGAAGAAGGCTAATGTCACCCCCATCTACAAGAAGGGCTTAAAGGAGGATCCAGGAAATTATAGGCCCRTCAGTCTTACTTCAGTCTYTGGGAAAGTTATGGAATGAATCCTCCTGGGGGCTATCACAAGTCAAATGAAGCACGTGATTGGGAAAAGCCAGCACAGATTCACCAAGGGCAAATCGTGCTTGACAAACCTGATGGCCTTCTACGACAAAGTAACCTGCTTGGCTGATGTGGGGTGAGCGGTGCATGTTGTCTACCTGGATTTCTCCAAGGCTTTTGATACAGTTTCCCACAGCCTCCTCCTAGAGAAACTGATGTGTTACGGTCTAGACAAGTGGTCTGTGCGGTGGGTGGGGAACTGGCTGACAGGCCGCACCCAGAGGGTGATGGTAAATAGCTCCTTTTCAAACCRGCGACCTGGCACAAGTGGGATCGATATTGGGCCCAATGCTGTTTAATATCTTTGTAAGTGATCTGGATGATGGGATCAAGTGTACCCTGATGAAGTTTGCTGATGATCCCAAAMTGAGTGGGSAAGTGGACACTTTGGAAGTGAAAGCCATGCTGCAGGAAAACCTGGATAGGCTGGAAGAGTGGGCTAACAAGAACCTTATGAAGTTCAACAAGGACAAGTGTGAGGTCTTGCACCTGGGAAAACATAATCCAGGAGTGCAGCACAGGCTGGGATCTACCCGGCTGGGGAGCAGCTCTGTGGAAAGGGACCTGGGGGTCCTGGTGGACAACAAGCTCAAGCGTGCTGCTGCRGCAAAGAAAGCCAACAGGATGCTGGGTTGCATCAACAAGGGCATCACCAGCACAGATAAAGAAGTCATTATCCCACTCTACTCAGCGCTTGTCACAGTATTCCACACCTGGAACACTGTGTTCAGTTTTGGTCCCCGCTATACAAAAAAAGATGTGGACAGGCTGGAGAGGGTCCAGAGAAGGGCCACAAAGATGATCAAAGGACTGGGAAGCCTGCCACATGAGGAAAGGCTGAGAGAACTCGGTTTGAGAGAGAAGGCTTAGGGAAGACGTTATCACCATGTTCCAGTATTTGAAGGGTGGCTACAAAGACGATGGAGACTGCCTTTTTATAAGGAGTCACATGGAAAAGACGAGGGGTAATGGGTACAAGTTACTCCTGGGGAGATTCCAACTGGACACAAGAGGAAAATTTTTCACAATGAGAATAATCAGCCATTGGAATAATCTCCCCAGGGAAGTGGTGGGTTCCCCAACATTGGACAGTTTTAAGATTCAGCTGGACAGGGTGCTGGGCCATCTTGTCTAGACCGTGCTTTTGCCAAGAAAGGTTGGACCAGATGATCCTTGAGGTCCCTTCCAACCTGGTATTCTGTGATTCTACGATTCTATGAATCATACCTGGTACAGACCCACATAGTCTGGGGAAACTTCTCCCACCTGGTTCACAACATTGCTCCAAGTAAAGCAACGTGGGAGAAATAACTGAACTTAGAGAGCATAGTTTCAGATGGGATGAGCCAATCTACCATTTTCCTGTTGAGGAAAGGGTAGGGTAATGCTCTCCTTCCCTTCTACCTTTTTCCCTGCCAGCATCACACTCCAGCTGTGCACCTTGTGTCAGCTCAGTCACTCTCCACTCCCCAGTGGGAGCTGTTACCAGCTGTGAGCTTGGAAGATGAGCAGGAGAGGAAGTGAAGAAGACCTCATTTGACAACAGTGGTAAGCTGTTATGTTGCAAGAGCATTTTGGTAAACTGAAGCCTGAAAGACCTTAAGGATTCCCTCAGTCATAACATTAATAAATATATCTTTTGGAAAAAAATGTGAAATGAATGCTGACCCAAGAAAATATTTCATCCATCACATATCAGCCAGACAACACAGCAGTGATGATTTCAGCCTATCAGTTATCCCTGTATTAACCACACAGTGATTCAACACTATTTCCATTGCTGCTTGCCCACCACAAGATATGAAAATCAACTGTATTGTATGTGGTACTTTGGGGAAGGGGGAAAAGGAAAGACCAGTTATCTAAATTATTGGGAACCGTCATAAGCTTTTTTTTTTTTCGGGTGGATGTAACTGAGAAAGAGAGATACATAACAACGGATTTCACAACACCGGCAATTTGAGCTGCATCAGCTGAAGTCAGCTAATTGTGCTGGAATAAAAACAGACAAAAAGCAGCCACAACCAGACCTCTTGGTAACAAAGAGGACTAGATCCTTAGCTAGTTTTGGTAAGCATAGATCCAAATGAATCAGTGGGGACATCCCAATTTACACTAACTAAAAACCATTTAAAGCTAGGAGACTCTTCTTGCTGTTAAGACCAAATTTCCTGCTTCTCAGTTTAATCCTTGTGCCATTTTGCTATCTCTCACAAGACAAAATTCATTACAAGTTTTCTGGCTTGAGTTGCTCTGATTTTTCGTACTCTTACAGCATGGGTCTGGAAACTATTAATAGAGAAATGCTGATCAGCTCAAAACTGATTTATGTAGAATAGATCCTGAAATCTGTAGAGTTAATAGGATTTAGGGAGGAAGGGACTCAGAGTAGTTTGCAGGAGCCAAATGACCAGAAGCTGGGCTTTTCTGAAGCAAATTGTGTGACCTAGGCACCTAATTTCCATTAAACTCCTGTAAGATTTGGTCTCTCAAGGCCAGTTTCCTTAAGAAGACTCCATTCCCTTTGGGCTCTGAAGTTCTCTACAGGAGCTAGTAGTTGCTGACTGCTTTTAGAAACTTCTCTTTCTGCCACCTCAGCCTCTTTTTAGAGAAGTCTGAGCTGATTTTTTGAAAGCTATTGTTAATAACCTTAGAACGCTATGACAAATGAGGTAACTGTTTCATAAAGTGTTATGTAGGAAACATCTCATAGGGTTCTGCTCGACTGATTTGTTAATGATTTGTTTCTGGAAATTAAAGAAGGTGTTGGGGGGCTCTGGTCTCCCCAGCTCTCAAAAAGGCTGTTGTAAGCATCCACAAAAAAAGTGCAGTCAATGGTGAGGAAGGGGTTCCCCTCCTCCAGCCCTCCAAGGACTATGTGTGTTACTTTGAGCATAAGGGTGATGCCCACCGCTGTGCTCAGTAGTCCTCTGTTAGACTCCAGGAGCTAACATCAGCAACAAGGTGTCTTTCCAGACTGCAACACAAATGGAGAACTTGTGCATGGTCGCATGAATGGTTATTTCCTTAAATCAATCCATCATACCCAGATTTCCATTCAGGATTTTAATGGAGAAATGTTTAATATTTAATACTAAACCCTCTTGTAAGTCTTGTTGTTATAAAGCTAATTCATCCTCTGGTTTAGCTCAAAGCTACACTGAGCCTCTCTCTAAGCGATTCCTTTACAAGCAAATCCATCACCTTCTGAAAACAACTTTTTAAAGGTGCAGATCTTTCCAGCTGCTGACACCTTTTAAAACATGTACCTTTTCTTTAATGAGAAACACCCCAAGTATCATTCGGTCTCCAGTGGAGAGCAAAATCCTTTGCTATTTTCTTAGTTTTCTTGATGGCAAGATAATTGCAAGAGAGAGCACACTCTTTGCAGCAGCTGTAATTATTGGAAGCACTATAGGAAGCAAATAAGTATGTATGAGGGTTTTTTTTAGTGTACTGGAATAATAGAACAAAATGTGTGATCCAACGAGTCAAGTCCTTATACATTGTCCAACACTAATGCATAAGGGCCAGATAGCCCTTGGTGGCTCACTATGGTAAGAATGTGGCCAATAGCCAGAGGGTGCTCCAAGAGGGATCATGTCTGCAGCCGACAACCCCTTCCAGTGCACTGTATGGCAGAGGGATTTTTGTGCCAGTGTGGATCCTGGAGAGGAGCAGTGGACTCCTTTCTCTATGTTTGCCTCCTTCAACTGTCTAGTGAAAGGCAGATGAAGAGTGCAGCTTCTCCTCCTCAGCTTCTGGCTTAGGTGTTCCCTCGGGGTGGCTGAGAGGGGACAGTTACTGCAACGTCCCCAGGCGTAAAACTCTCACAGAAGTAATCCCACGCTGATACCTGATGTGCTGCTTATCCTCTGGGACTTAGGACCATATCACTGCACATTTTGTATATCTCCCTGTGAGTAGAAAGAGACAAACATGGAGCCAGCCTCTCTTTAAGTTGCTGAAGAAGACAGGGCAGAAAAGGTGGGCTGATTTGTAATGAACACTCAAGTTCCTGGATACCAAAGATACTTACATCCCACAGATAAAGTTGAATCTTTGCTATTCAAATCTCCTGGGCTGTAACTTTAGGCCCTAAATTGCAACTCAGAATTGGATTATACTTGGGGTCTCAGTTGGTTTTGATTAGTTACTTGCTTCTTTTTTTGGCACCTTATTTAATGAATATCATTTCAGTGCTTTAAAAATCTGTGTTCAGGTGCTTTCAGAGTAATGACAGATCTTTCAAAGCGTTTTCTCAGAAACTGATGCAGGATTTGGAAAGCTCTTTTGGGTCTGCTAGCATGAAGATGGAGAAGTAAGAACTGACATGGGTGGTTACTTGTAAACAGAGACCTCCTGCTTTCCTCTGTCTACTGACTTCCAAGCTAGAGAAGTCAGCAAGCTTCACTTTCAGGGCTACTGAGCACCTTTGTCGCCACATGAAATCAGGCCCTGTTTATGCCTTTTATATGCCAACATTCACTGAAGTTTGTAAGGAAAGTTGCAAAATGGCAAGTAAACCTCATAATTCCCCAGAGGAGTACATGACCCATTTGTTTTCTCACAAAACCAAATAGAATTAACGTGCATTGTGGAGCCACAGTCCCTGGAAAACATCAACACTCTGACAGTTTCTTCCAGTCAACTGTTCTGAACATAACAGTTTCTTCCAGTCATCTAATCAGAAATTAAGTGTCTACAAGCCAGAGCTACAGAATCTCTTAATCTCATTTTGCAGAGCAATTGTGCGTCAGGACATCAGTATTTAGACTAATATTGTCCTGTGATTTTTTCTAATCTATCCATTTCAAAATGATGACCTAGGATAGGATAATAATAGTATTTTTGGCAGTCACCATCAGTTGAAGATCATTCCTAGTTTGTATTTCATTCTTTTATATTACCAAAGGAGAAAGATCATGGCTGTATCTATCTATATCAAAATGTTACCAGCAGGTGCTTGTCTGTTAAATTAGGTGTTCTTCTTTGTTTTCATGCAATATTGTGTTTTAGCAAAACAGTAAATATCCTTAACCATGCATATGTGTACATACACAGTTAATATACAGGGAACTGTGTCTTGAAGACAAATGTAAATTTAAAAATAATATAGTGCTTGGATTCTGTCAAAACTGCTTGATGGACTTTGACTCTTCAGCTTCACTTTTTCTACCAGTACAAACAAAAATGCATGCATATGAAAGCACTTATGAAGAGTGAGGGGAAATTTAATGACACAGTTTGAGGTGGGAACTCTTGTCTAACAAAGTATATTTCACAGGAAAAAGCAAGAAGAATTGAATTCTCTACAAGGAATTATTTTTAAGGAATTGAGCAGTGTAGCAGAGAGGGAACAGATAACTGCTGTTTTCTTTAAAGACATCCAAAAAAGTCAAAATAAAAGCTAAATTGTCATCATCATCATCATCAGAAAAAAAGATTCCCGTTCCAGTTTCCACTCAATAGGTATTTGAAGCATGCAAAGGATATACAATTGGGTCCCACGCTTTCAGAGTCACTGTTGTGAGATCTAGATAGCCCCCTTCACAAAAATGAAGATAATCATAGAACTTGCAGGGTACTATAAGTGTTTAAGATTTAGATAAGTGTTCTTCTAAAATGCTATAGATCTATAATTAATTCACAGTAATATCCTATGGGTGTATTTTTCTGAATCATCCTATGGATTTCTGCAGCTAGAATATAATTTATTACTGGATAGACACATGTGACTGGCTCCTCTTGTGTTAGGAGGAAGCCTTGCAGATGGCAGAGTTACATAGCATAGAAGCAGTCATAGCCTGTGACAGCTGAGGCAGGCATGAAGGCTTCTTAAAAAGAGAAGAAAAAAAAAAAAAAAAAAAATAAAAAAAAAAAAAAAAAAAAAAAAAAAAAAAGAAAAGAAAAAAAAGATACAAAAAGAAATGGGCACACCATTTCTTCGTATTTTTTTGGTTTTAAAGAATATGACTAGTGGTAGGACAAGGCAGGTAGTAGTGCAATTCAATATTCCATGGTAAAACCTCTCTGTATTGTGAGTGTTGGCTCTCAAATATGTTTGTTTCATTTTTTTGGAATCCTGATGCTATTATAGTAACCGATGGAAAGCATGTGTTATTTCCATTTTTGGTTATTGTTGCAGCAACTTAATGGTGTTACATTGTTACAGCTAATTTTTCTGCATTGTACTAATGGGTGGTAACTGTGTTTTCTTAAGGGGTGGTTGTCGTTGGTAAAATTTCTCTTAATAGAGAATAGAGAGTTTGCTCTTTTGTTTGGTGGGTGTTGGCACTAGTTTTCTAAAAGAAACTGACTCTCCTAACAGAGTAAAATCAGAGGAAGGTGTTTACTTTCAATTAAAAAGATTGAAGTGATGCAGATCGTCAGTCCAAAAGAGGTTGGAGTACACTGAATGAGCTTGGGCCAGCCATGAAACTGTTTAGCATCTTGGCTTACCCATGACTGAATAATTCTGTCCTGTCTTGACTCTTTAAATATTCTAAGTTTCAATAGAGAATGGTGAATGGAAAAAGGATGTATGTGGGGATATATATACATCTACTTGGAGGAGTGTGTGTGTGAGTGTGTGTGTGTGTGCATGTGTGTTGGTTTGCCAAATTTCAGACTCATTCCCTTACCAATAGAAATTATCTAACTAACAGTGAAGTGACACATATATTATATATACTACAGTCAATGTATTGCTGTAACTGTTAAGAACTACTAGAACTGTATGAAAAAATAGAGGGTCTTTTTTTCCAAAGATTTTTAAGAAAGAGAGAAACATCCACAGATAGTCTGCAGAGTGCACTTGACAGGAAAGATGGCTAAAAAGTGGACATGGGCTTTTTGAGGAGGGACAGGAGGATTAGCGGAAAGTTGAATGTGAATTTGCTTTTCTACAGAAAATCCAAAACATCTTTGTTGTGAGAAACAACACTAACATCACACTGTCATTTACTGATGGATCATGCTGGAGGGGGAGTCTGTCTTACTAAAATACTCCCTATGGATTCGGTGAATAGAAACATTTCCTTAAGGAAATATCTATGGAAACGTAGCCAGAACATCTCTGTATCACTCCTCATTGGGAAAATTTAACAGCTCTGTAGAGAAAGTTTGGAGCGTGAAAATTAGGAGCCTTTCAGTGTGCTTTACATACTGTTCTAGCAGTTACTAAGTACTTAAAGAAACTTCCGTGAAATGCTTACAGAAGCCTGGCTTATTATTTCTCAGCTGTTCTCTGCTGTTTCTGTCAGGTTGAAATGCTACTGATTACAAAATAATCCCAACTTAAGATCTAGTAGCAGGATAAAATGCCTGTCAAAAAATCACTTAATACAGATATGTGAAGTGAAACCAAAAACCGTGTATCAAAAAGGAAAATATAGTGTTATCACATCTGTCAAAGGAATTACCCTGTTTCAGTGAAACTCTTTTGCACTAGTTCCTGTAGTAAAGGATCTAAAGGATGACTCCAGGAAGAGATCAACTTGTTAACAGAACACCGTGTATTGACTGTGTTCGAAAAGTCTGTATATTCAGCAAATCTCCATTGTAACACACCCTCTGCTATTGTAAGAACGGTAGTTCCTGTGGCGAGTATTTGACTCCAGTATGAACTGTATCTTTTGCACTACAAAACTTCAAAGTCAGCCACTTCAGAGAAAAGAGATGGAAATGCTTTCCCTTTAAATCTGTGCTTAACTGTTTAATGAAGAGTTCTGTCTTTAAAAGGTCAGTGAAGCTACGGCAGCAGAAAGTGAGTATAACAGGATAGAATCAGTCCTTTAAATGTTTAAGACTATTTTATAAGTAAGTTTATTCTAGTGATACTGCAAATATAATCCAATCTGTCCATAAATAAGACAGGCTTGAGCTTTTCATCACTTGTGTCACTGTGAAATTTGAGCAACTCCACTAAAGGCCGTGATTATGTGGGACTGCCTGACACTAGATGTAAGCCTGGGCTTCCAGCATCTGAAGAATTTTCCTAAAACTACAGAAGAAAAATAGGTGTTTGATTTACTCCTTCATGCCCTGGCCCTTCTCTACAATAGAAAGGATTGAGGATTAGCTAAGTTTAGTTTGCTCTGGTTCAATAGTCTGCAATGGTGGGCATTTGCTGGGTCCTTGACCTTTGCCTTGTCACTTTCTAATAAAAAAATAAAGGAAATGTAAGGAGGACATTTATGTAGGAGCTGTAAACACTTAGCTTGTGCTTTTTATGCATGCACTTAATGTTCTTGTTTTACAACCTTAACTCTCCCAGAAGAATTTATAACAGTCACTAGGCACAAGCAGTTGATGTGTGTTGTTTGCGATGGTAACATGAAATCGGCTACCGTAAAATGTTCTGGTTAATAAAGGATGAAACACTAAGCTCTTTGTCAACAAACATGTCTGGGGCAAACTTGACAATTCTTTTTAAAAAACCAAAGCTCTAAAATTAGAGGTATGATATATGATTCTGTCCTTGCTTATGTTGCTTTTACGCTGCACCTAGGCTAGTGAAAAACTTAGAAGAAGAAGGATCAGTCTGGGAGCTGGTATTTAGGTATGTATGTGTGTGTACCTATGTATAGATGTACATGTCCTGATTAGTACAAGATTCCTTATTATTCTTGGTCCTGATTGAATAAAATTTTAGTGATAAACAACATCATATCTTTGTCAAACAGGAACTAGTTATCACAATTAAATACACCGATGTAACCTAATAGTGATTACTACACCATTTACACAGAGCACAGGATGTGCTCAAGGTCCTAACCTCCTGAGGTTAGTGCAAAGGCTTAGAAAAATATCTTCGCCATTTAAATATATTTTTCCATAGTAAGTATATTTTTAAATGCCGAATATTGAAACAGTATCTGCTGGGGCGGGGGAGGGGAGAGAGGGTTGTGCAAATGTTCAGCTCTGTAAATGAGGATAGTTTCATTTCAGTTAACAGAGCTATGTTAATTGGCCCCCACTGGTAACCAAGAACCAATTCGTTTAGTCTTGAAGATTCAGATCAGTATATGCACTTATCACTGAGAGGAAAAAGTATTGGGCCAAACATAAGAGTGTTGTAAATGAAGATAGCTGGGCTGATTTCAGTGGAGCTCTGCCAGTGTATGTCACCTAAGGGTTTGGTACAACAATTTCAGGCAAAGAAGATACATTCCTTTCAAAAGATTAATYATGTTTTATATGCACTTACTGGGTACTTTTAGGGTATGTTGGCTGCATAATAAAAAGCAGGTAATAAAAAGAAAAAAGCAACCTGAATTTGCAGGTGGTCCATTTCATTGGATTAAAAATAAAAGGCAAGCATTTGAGAATCACAGTGTCTTCCTTAAGAGCTAGAGAGGAGGGCAAGTTGGGGCAGCAGAAATGAGAGCCTGGTTCTGATTCAGGCTTCATAATTATATTCAGAGACAGAGATCAAAGCAGGAGCTGAGCAGGAAATGGCAGAGAGAAAGTCAGGTGCAGATATCACACCCTACACAGTCGCTGTCATCAGCCAAAATTTGGGAGCCAGTCCAGTGTGGTGAATGAATGTGTTTGCTTAAAATAATTGCCTTGACTGAAGCTCATTATTGTTTTCTTCTGACTACTTTAGGTGGGAGCTATTGCCAGCCTGTTTCTGGTGGTGCAGGTAGCCAGCCTAATACAGCTGCCATCATTAACACATGAAAAATCCTGGTGTCTTTATTCAGCTTCTACTCAGTCTTTCCTAGGAAAAGTGCTGCTGAAATGGGGAAAAGTGGACCTGAAGTCAACGAAGACTTATTTCCATCTTCCACAATACCCTAGTGGAAAGAGAGAACACCATCCAGAGATTTCAGCAGATTAACTCACAGTGAAGCAACAGCCCGTAGTAGTTCAATGACTGTGGGGAGGGTCTTTTTCTTTTTTCTTCTTTCTTTTTTTCCTCAAAACAAGGCCTTTTTTTTTAACCTATCTACTCCAACTTCACATAGAATGTCAGATGAAGAGCCAGTTTTGGCAAGACAATAGTGAAATGGATCAGTCTGCATACCTGCAATTTTCTAATGGGTATGAAAGCTACCAAAAGAACATCCTGGTTGCAGGCACACACTCCGGACTCAACAAGCATCAGTGCAAAGTCTGCTAGTTATCCCGGGCTTTATTTTATCCTATCCTGTTTGTTCCATGGGGTTTCTGCCCTACCAACTGCACCAGGTGGACATGTCTAATTAAATGCATTGATTCTACCAGGGAAGATGAAATTGCAATTTTTGCCTTTGCAGTTATTGGAAATGCAGCAAAATCTGTTGAAACTAGAGAACCTTTATATTTGTCTAAAATCTTTAAATCCCATCCTTGTGTACATAGGCTTATTAAATATATATATATATTTCAGACATCCAGATTTGAACTTGGTTTTATTTTCTTTGGTATCACATTAATTAACGAATTTGAGGTTTAAACTTGGGATCCCAACAAGTGAGTAAGTCATTTGCTGGGAAGGAGTGAATAGCTGGTCCTGGAGGTACTATCCGATCTGCTCTGTTTTGATGCTTGCCTACTCTGGGCAAGCCCTAGCTAGGAGGAGAGACCTACTGTACAGACCTAGCTAAGCCTCTGCTCAGTTTCTCCCTGTTAAGGTTTCCCTCTTGAAAACAGCCATCTTGAAACTCTTCCTAGAGGTGCACAAGGGTTTTAGAGCAATCCCTAAGGACTGTGTGCACACAGCACAAAGTACTCATTAAAGAACAAGTAGGGGCAGGAGCTGCTATGTAGAAAAGGGTATGATGTATGATATAAAGGGAAAGCCCAGGCAAAATGAAAGGAAGTCTGATAGTGGATACAAGAGAAGAATCTGAGGAGACAGGCAGTACTTAGCTTATAGAAGAGGGCAATTTTGTGAATGATCAGAACATTGGTAACCACATTTTCTCATGTAAAAATTTCAGTCTTTAGCTTCTAAGAACATAARACTTCCAGAAGCTTTTGTGATGGGTCTTAGATCAGGTTTCATTCCCATCCCACTTTTAAACACAGTCCATACAAAGCTGTGGAGTTCAAACTCAGCCCTTCAAGAGAATCTGGTTTTGCTCACACAGTAATTAACAGAAATACAGAAGAACTTGGTCAAATCTTCTTTGGCTTCCCTAAATCCAGAGTTGTTCTGGAATGTTGGTCTCTGCTCAGTCTGTTCCTCAGATTTTCTCCCTTTTCTTCTGCCGCTCCAGACAGCCAGTTCACAACCTTTACAAGCAGGACAAAGGAGTCATTTGGCTCATTAAGTCAAAAGGTGCATTTCTAATCCATTCCTGGCAGCAACATCTATTGTCTCTGGAGAATAATGACAGATGTGTGACTGCATAACACTGCCAGAGGAAAAGCAGTAGCCAGGAGGCAGGTTATCTCTTAGTCAAAGTAATCTGGCACTGACCCCTGTCAGGAATCAAACTTTTGGTATGATCTGGCAAATCTTCCTGACAGGAGAGTAACCTGAGAGCTGTATCAGTTTGCCTTGGCTTTCACCCACTCCTGTGCCAGCTGAAGTTATTTCCTGCTGGGGAGTCTCCAGAGACAAACATGCGGTGTGCCTAGTGTCCTGGTTCCGGCTGGGACAGAGTTAACTTTCTTCCCAGTAGCTGGGGAGGGTGTGCTGTGTTTTGGGTTTGGTATAATAGGAGCGTTGATGGCCCATTGATGTTTTGTCTGTTGCTGGGTGGTGCTTGCACCGGGCACTTTTCGGCCTCCCATGCCCTGCCAGGTGCATGGGAAGCTGGCGGGGGGAGCATAGCCGGGGCGGTTGACCCAGCTGGCCAATGGGGTATTCCATACCATGTAACGTCATGCTCAGTATAAAAACTAAGGGTGTGTGGGGGGGCCCTGGGTCCCGGGCTCTCGTTTGGTTCGGCGGGTGGTGAGCAATTGCATTATGCATCGCCTGCTTTGTATATTGTTGTTGTTGCTGTTGTTACCACTGTTACTATTACTGTTCTACTTTGTTTTATTTCAATTATTAAACTGTTTTTATCTCAACCCACGAGTTTTCCTACTCGTGCCCTCCCGATTCTCTCCCCCATCCCACCGGAGGTGGGGGGGTGAGCGAGCGGCTGCGTGGTGTTTAGGTGCTGCCAGGGTTAAACCACAACACCTAGCCATCAGCTCACTCACACTTGTCTTTCTCTTTGGTGTGAAGATGTCATAAATCGCAAAAGAAATAGTTGCTTCAAGTTATGTCAAAACATATGTTCAATTTTATTTAAACTGCCCACTTTTTTGAATACAGAGCCAGCTATCTATCTATTTCGGTACCAAAGACCCAGAACTTTGGCATCCAAGGATAGAACAACATACAAAATTCTTTACATTCATTAACAAAATCACATTGTCAAACTATGTGCTGACAAAATTCTGAAAGTGAATGTGTAAAACCCTGATGGCCTGATCTCTCAAGATATTTCAGAGTTTATAGTCTTTCCACTCCAGGTTTGCAGTTATCTTGTTGCTTTAGGAAAATACTTGCCCAGTTCTAGGACACTGACCTTGTTCTTCTGGGTTTTTTTCCTGCATAAGGAAAATTCTTACATTTTTCAGTTATCTAGACTTCAAAATCACTCCTGAATCTAAATAACATGTTCCTAAAGGAAATTCTTCTCACATATAGCAGCATTGCTTTAATCTTTTCTATGTGCACAATGAATACAAGAATTTAAAGGATGACAGAGAAATATAATCCTGTAAAATTCATAATCACAGTTATTGAAAGGCTCATTATGTATACAAGATCACAGCTGTCACAAAGTAGTAATTTCTGTGATGCGTCCTCACTAAAACTCATTTTTAAAATAGGCTAAGCAATTCGTGTTATCCAATATGTTGTGTGGGCAGGTACCAATATTTATTACTAATATTTTAATTAAATATTGCTTGCAATTAAATGTATGCACTTCCTTAATTATCCCCCTCAGCTGTGTAGATTGTAGCAAGTTCAGTGTAAACCAAGTGTAGGAGATATTCTTGGGACCTGGAGACTTCATGCAAGCCCAAGATCCAGCTAGTGAAGCTGTCAACCTACTGCTGCTGTGGCGATTGTGCCAGATATGCATTTATTCTCACAGACAACACTCTGGAGCTCTACTGCAAACATTCAGACTAGCCAGYTGGTGAGAACAGACTGGAGTCTGGATTGCACCGCTCAGCGGCAAGTGAGGGGAAGGGGTGGCTGGATCCTAGAAGCTGTTCAGAAACCGAAGACCTACAGGGTTGACGTGAATGCTTTCTTTCCTAGTAGAAATTACTTCAATTTCTGCTTCTAGGATTTCAGGATCAAACAACCTTGAATTCAAAGCACCTCAAGTCTATCAACAACCCACATTCTTGCCAACCAAATCTTGGGAATTTCACATAGCTCTAGCTTTTATCCCTGATCTCACTTGGCTTTCACATGACTCATCAGGACTTTCTGCTCTTCACCTCACTCAAGTGTTTCTCAGAGGTTTTGTTTTTGTTTTTGTTTTGTTGTTCTTTTCTGAGTAGATCCCAGGATTATGCCTTTTCTCTGAGAAATGATCCATTTGAATCTCCTAGCCAGAATTGCTTCTTTCCTTTGCAAGCTCATTGACAGTGGCAGAAGGGGACAATATGTCTTGTCTTCTACTTTTGCACATGTTTTCTCTTTGCCTCTGTGGTTTTAGTCCTTGTTTCTCTCATTAACCAAAATTCCCAATGAGCCTTTTATTTTTGTCCTCAAAATACTGTTTTTCCTCACAGTCTTTCAATCCTTCATCAGTACTAAATCATCCCAGCCATTGGATTAATTTAACAGTTGTACTAACAGCCAGCATAAGGCAGGGAAATCCTTTCTTCTGCCACCTGGCTGTTACTGCAATAGCCAAAAAAGAAGAAAATTTCAGTAATTCTGTTTTAAACCTGAAGGAAAAACAAGAAGCCAGTATTTTTAGTTTACAGGTAACTGAGTAGGACTCAGCGTAGAACTATATTTTTCACGTTCTCGTAGCAAATTCGCTTCCATTTAGCAATGCTAATTAAAACCCATAATTGTTAACATCTCATTCATTTCAAGTCATGTTTCCCTTCCTGGTCCTCAGCAATAGCAAAGGGTGCGGTGGCTGTGGCCGCTTTCTCCCTTCAGTGGAAATCTGGCAGCTGCCAGGTAACTTGTTTCACCTTCTCACCCCCTCCAGCAAAACTCCTTAATGTTTGTTCAGCGTTGATGTAACCATCAAACCACCCATTGCTGACACCATTCCTCTTTCTTCTCTCTTTACTTCTGTTGGGAGAACCATCAGAGAAATGGGAGGAGAAGAGATATGTGGGAGAGGCCATCAGAGAATATAGTGATGGGCATCACATTGATAGACAACACAGAAAGAAGCAGATCGTGGGCCATGTTCGGATCTCGTATATGTACCTGTGCTTTACCTGCACTTTTTCACTGAAATTAATGGATTTTTCTCTGATCTCCAGAGCCGTATCAGTCATATCTGTCTGCATCATTGTTACCAATATTATTCACCTGATACCTGACCATGCTGCAGGCTAGGTACATCACAAGTGAAAAAAACAAATCTCTGCCCCAAAGATTTTGCAACCTGCAGTCCCTGCAACGCAGGCATTTAGGACTAAATGTATGCAAAGACCTGTAATCTCCTTCATATAGAGCTGAATCAAGGGGCTTTCCTGGGAAATAAAGGCTATGCATTTGGAAGAAAGAGTGAAGGAAACATGGGCTTGCAGGCCTTGAAGGAAGCTCCTGACTCACTGAGCTTGGCCCACTGCTTCCAAACAAGATGGGGTTCACGCTGTGAAAGGCCCTCAAAACATCCACTCCACATACCAGCAGCAAAATACCACAACACATCACAGCAAACTTCCAAGCTACCAAATGGACCAAAAGCCGTATTGTGCCACAGGAAGAAAACAGAAGGGATCAGAGGCACCCCAAAGTCCTGGCAGTGGTGGGCAATTAAGTGAGGAAAACACCCAGGTGTTTTCAGGCTGTGGGGTACACTCACCTTCTCCAGAGATGAGTGGTGGAGGTGGGAAGAAGTACCTCTCAGTTTGATATAGGAAATAAAAATCTCCTTTGATTCTAAACCTGTTAGGTGATGAATCTGACAAGTCCAGCAATGCACTTTCCTGAGAGAGTGTGATGCCACTAGAAGCAGCAGCACAACTCAGAATCAAAAGCAGAGGTAGTATCTTTTCTTTGTCTCAGCTTTGTAGTGCTGTTTACTTTTGATTTTATTCTATAGATTCGCTTCATGCAAACTAAATTGAGGGATGTTATTTTGGTTACTTTGTAATTTTCAGGATGTGTTAAGAAATTAATGAAAACTCCAAATACAAAGATAAGTAAATACTACTGCTTAGAATATCACTCTGATTTCATGGTCATGAAATAAAATATACTTTCAATATTTTTTTTTTAATAAAATAGCCCTTCATATCATAGAATCATAGAATGGTTTGGGTTGGAAGGGATCTTAAAGATCATCTAGTTCCAACCCCCCTGCCATGGGCAGAGACACCTTCCACTAGACCAGCTTGCTCAAAGCCCCATCTGACCTGGCCTTCAACAGTTCCAGGGATGAGGCATTCACAACTTCTCTGGGCAACCTGTTCCAGTGCCTCACCACCTTCATAGTGAAGAATTTCTTCCTTATACCTAATCTAAATCTACCCTCTTTCAGTTTAAAGCCATTACCCCTTGTCCTATCACTACATGCCCTTGTAAAAAGCTCCTCTCCAGCTTTCTTGTAGGCCCCCTTCAGGTACTGGAAGGCTGCTATAAGGTCTCCCCGGAGCCTTCTCTTCTCCAGGCTGAACAACCCCAACTCTTTCAGCCTGTCTTCATAGGAGAGGTGCTCCAGCCCCCTGATCATCTTCGTGGCCCTCCTCTGGACTCACCCCAACGGGTCCATGTCCTTCTCTGTTCAGCCCGAGCTGAACACAATAGTCCAGGTGGGGTCTCATGAGAGCAGAGGGGCAGAATCACCTCCCTCAACCTGCTGGTCACACTTCTTTTGATGCAGCCCAGGATACAGTTGGCTTTCTGGGCTGCAAGCACACATTGCTGGGTCATGTTGAGCTTCTCATCAACCAACACCCCCAAGTCCTTCTCCTCAGGGCTGCTCTCAATCCATTCTCTGCCCAGCCTGTATTTGTGCTTGGGATTGCCCTGACCCATGTGCAGGACCTTGCACTTGGCCTTGTTGAACTTCATGAGAGTCGCACACATATATGTATGGGGACACCAGAAGGGACACCTTTCTGCTGGCTGTGTTCACCTCCTAAACATGGCAGCCATTGCTATGAATACAGACCTTCTACAGACTGTAGAAGAAGAAGAGACATTTAATCTAGCTCCTTATTCCCACTGAGTTTTTTCTAAACCCACCGATACAGAAAACTTATGTATTTGCATAACTTCTCTGCACACATGCTTAAAGTAGTACAAAATTGGCCACTGTTCAGATGAGTCAAAATAAATGATAGGGCCAGCAATAAAATGATATTAATATGTCTAAATAGTGACTTTCCCCAAGCTCTGCAATCTGTGAGATCAGGCCAGCAGACCACCACCCATCTCCCTGCTGCACAATATGCTCAGATCAAACTCTTCACTGCAATGCTTGAAAGGCTTCTGATCCCCAAGGAAAAGAATAGATGGTCAGGAAACTGTGTGCTAAGTTCAGAAACTATTTCAGATGTAGTGTACTGTGCCTGAAAAGAAAGCAAACTTATTACTCACAGCTGCATTGCAACAAATTCAGAGACGAAGCCATTGAGGGCCTCTTTGTATTTTCTTTGGCATCCACACAAATTGTTGACATCATTTCAGTCTTCACCATTCATCTACTGCTGTTCTGAGTTTAAAGCTGTATTTCAAAGATGGGAGAAGTTCTGGTCAATCAGTGGCGGAATTCCTCTGGGAACTCCTGCACCTTTCGCTATTGCTTGAAACAACTGATCCCATGCAAAAATGACATTGAGTAGCCATGCAAACCTTTAAAGTTTTCACTCGGTGAATTCAGGACTCTAAGATTTCAAATAAATTCATAAACAAATAAATAAATAAACTCATAAGTAGAAACAGAATTACACAATAGCTGCAAAGATATTTATGCTCTTTGTATTACCTCATAGGATTGCAACTCACAGAGTGGCTGAGGTTGGAAGGGGCCTCTGGAGATCATCTAGTCCAACAACCTGCTCTAGCAGGGCCACCTAGAGCCGGTTGCCCAGGACCATGACCACATGGCTTTTGAATATCTCTAAGGATGGAGATTCAACAACCTCTCTGGGCAACCTGTGCCAGTGCTCAGTCACGCTCACAGTGAAAAAGTGTTTTGTGATGTTCACAAGGACCTGCCTGTGTTTCACTTTGTGCTCACAGCATCCTTGGTTTTCTTAAATTTGGGCTATTGAGATTTCATGGGTGGAATTCTGGGTGAGCTAAAACACAACTACTCACACTGACTTTCATAATGGACCATGCAGAGATAGTAAGAAGTCAGGGAGGGCAGCAGACACAAGGAGACAAAACTTCTGAATTAATGGCTTTAACATTGATTTGCACAAATTATTTACAGCAAACTGTTGTGTAACCACTTTACAGAAAAGCTGGGACTCAGATCTAAGTGAGTTAAGCCATGGTCTAACATATACCACCTCACCTGTGGTTGTGAATTAAGTGCTTGAAGGTCACTGAAAGCATTGGCTTAGCTGGTTAAATTGCTATTTAGTTTAAACTTCAGCGTAATGGTAACTACATTAGGTTACTGGCTACAGAACTACAAGCTACGGTAGGTCAGGTGGTTACTGGATCCTTTTTGAGGGGTGTGCAGTTTCACTCTTATGGGGGTGAACTTGCCTTTGGTGTGGAGGACCAGGACACAGCTCACGGAGCAGAGTTGGGCAGTGGCTGTTCTGTACCCCGCCCTGGCATCAGCTTCACTGGGAGAGTGCCGGTGCTTTGCATGGGATTACACAAATCCAAACTCAAAGGAGGGTGGAAGTGGGTCACCAGTCTACACAAATGTAGTTTTCAGTCACAGTGAAATGGCAGCAGAAGTACAGCTCCTGGCTCGTGCATTGTCATTGCCAGAGGTACACTTAAAAATATTTCCCCTTTTCCATTTTGGCCAGAAATATTTTCTGAGATGCCCCTTTTTGCAAGGTCTCTTTCTCATTGAAATGTACCCTTTTTCTAATAGATGTATGGTGTATGTTTGCAGTAATTACAGAAGATGTTGTCCTTTTCATTTATGCCTGCGCAATCCAGTTTGACATCATGTCATAAAAGTTTATGTGTTGTGTTCTCTGAGCTCCTTACTAATATCCCTGGCATTCTCTCTGGCTATCCAAAATCAATACCATTGCTCCTCTCTCAATAAAAAATGAAGCGTTGAACAGGGTCCAAATGTGCACACTGACAATTTGCAGCAATTAGATGCTGTGCTAACAAATGACCATCCCACGGGGTGATAAAGCAGGACCAGAAGGATCACTGATGTCTTTCACAGGGGAACCTATGAATACCTGGGACTTTTAAGAAGTGGATTCACTCTCTGTCCCTGTCTCTCTCATTGTACAGCCACAGAAATAGTGAAATCAGGACAGAGAGGCATTCAAATTAGGAACCTTGTGATCAATTTTTACTTGCAGCCAGTGGATTGTAATCAATGTTAATTAACCAAACTCCTTTTCAGACCAGGCTACACCGAAAGAGCAACTGCTTATATTTTTGACCAAGACAACTGATTTTGCTGGTCTTCAGAAAGGGACAGAGTGATGGCTTTGTGAGCTGCAACGGAATACAAGATTAGGGAAAACGAAATGGAGAGACTTTAAGTCCTTTAGGAAAATATGCCTTCAGGGATAGAGGAAGCAGCAGCAAATATCTCATTTCTGGAACTGGCAGTGGGATGCTGCAGTGCTGAACCTGTGGCTCCTAGTTCAAATTCAACCTTAGTTGTGGAAACCAAAAATTATTTCTTTTTTTTCAATGAACTATGCAAAATAGACATTTGTTCTTAGGTCAAGTTCAGGAGAAAAAGTGCTGAATCAGAAGTGGCACCCACAATATTACAGTCTTCACAAATTTCTCTTGTGCATTTGATGCTATTCATAAAGCCCTATTTCTTTTAAGGTTGCAATCAGAAGATCATTTTAAATTTCTGTATTTAAAAAAAAAAAAAAGTTTTAATTTTCATTGCTGCAGAAAGGTTGAAAATGTGACTAAAATATACTCCAAAAGCATGGAAACCAGAAGATTATTGTAAGTATATCCCCTTTTTATTTTTAAAAAAGGGTGGGAGAACGGTAGGAGAAGGGCTGCATCCTAGTGTTTGGACCCAGGTTCGGCAACACTGCACTTCTGGAAAGACAGCCAAAGACTGAACAAACATACAGGCTGAGTTGTCTTCTGTTTCCCGAAATGCTTGCTGCCAGATGGGTGGACRCAGTCAGAGAAAGCTGATACTGCTCCTGCATGGGCTATACCTGTTCTTCAGATAAACAAAGGAGTTCGTTTTCTAGTGCTGTCAGACTGTTGCTTCTTCCTGACACAAGACTCTAAAAATTCACAGTGCAAGAGAAGGAAAATATACTGCAAATCAGGATTTATATACTTGCCTATAAGCAAATCTTGCTGCATTGATCTGTGAATTTAGTGAATAAAGCTGTCTTTCCAGGGATCTTTGACTGGAATAAAAATTGAGGCTTTCAATGAACTCTGAGTGGCACGAGAATGAACTCTACATAGCACCAGAAAATGCTGTTATTCCTCAAGCATATYGGGGGGCTTGATTGCAAACTCACTGTGACAGGGACCTTTTCTGTTCTGCGTTTGTACTTTGGAAGCCAGCGGGACACAGTTTCCAATTAGTTCTTCTGAGCACAGCAGTGATACATAGGAACTAATGCAAAACTAGTATGAGTGACTTGCTCTAAGAAAAGGCAAAACACTAATACAAAGTGCTGTGCTATATGGTTGGTAGCAGGTAAAGCTCTGATTTTCTTGGTTGCAGTTACCACAGGCAAGTCACTTAATGACTCTTGCTCAGTTCCCTCTATGTGTAGTTGGAATAACAGTAATTCCTTCCTTCTGTCCTTTCTCTTGCCACTTAAGATGTAATCTTGCAGAACAGGATACTTTCTTTTATAGATTTGCATAGCATCTACCACAACCAGGACTGAGAGGGTACAGGGAAGGAGGTGTCTGGACTCCGCAGGGGTTTGTTTCAAATGCTTAGATAGCATATGAAATTATTAACTGGGGGGAAAAAAAAGATGTTGACTAGTCTATGAAGTTTTGTAAAACACAGAATTTCTTTCTCATGTTTCAGACATTTTGGGGTAATTTTTTTTCTAGGAAATGTAAGGGAATATGGAGAGCATGTGCCAGGAGTGTAATTTAGCCCAGTTTTATTACAGACATGGCCTACCACTACCAGGAGAAAAAGGTAGTCTCTGCCTAATGCTACTGCTGCAGGAGGTAGCAAAGGCACCCCCTGTGCTTTATACAGTATGGTTACCCAAACTCACAGTGGAGCGATCCAGTGCAGAATTCAGAGCTACGGGAGCAACAGTAAATGCAGACTGCCTTCTGGTGCGGAGAGCTGGAAGCCATTCCTGCTTCAAAAGAGAAAAAAAACCCAACAAAACCAAAAAACGACAAACACAAAACCCACAGGACCTAATTTTCCAAGCACGTATCTGCTGACAAAAAGCATCAAATTTAGCACTCCAGATATCCTTAGAATAGTCTGGGTACAGAAAGCAAGCCTCATTTTCTCTTTCTCTCTTTAAAATGGACTTGTTTCTAGCTTTCCATGAAGCAGAAACTTCAGTCCTAACTGAGCATGTGGATCATAAGCTGTGGTAAAATATATATAACCAAGAGGCATACACAGAGCTTTTACTATGGAAGAAACAAACATAACTGATCTGCAAAAGGAATCATTTAATTTGTGATTACAATACACAACAAAAAAGTTTTCACATAATATAATACTGTAAAATTCTTGGGTGTCACTAAGCCTCATTCAATCCTGGACAGCAAACAGGTGGCCTCTAATAGGCATTAATAAGTTTATCAGAGAGGCAACAGCAAAACTTTCAGTGTAGGAGAAGTTTCACCGCTTTTGTGCTTGGCTTGCTTCTTTTTGGGAGTTTTAGTAAACACTAAACAACTGAACTGTACTCTTGGAAACTCCTCAGACGAAAAAGCATCAGCCAGTGGATACTATGTCAGCATGACCATAAAGACTCCTCTAGGTCACAAGATGTTTGTCAAATGCCATGTCAGCTGAAAGGCAACTTACAGCAGCCATTTAGCTTGGTGGCAGGTTTGAATGTCCTAGTATATGCAAAAGGTCTTGTGTCTGATGTAAAGGAATAATATCATGGTTGTAAGGACAGCTGAACAAAAATCTACCGACAATAACATTTGGAAAAGGGTCTGGTTTGTTCCAAGCTCAACACTGAAGTAAGGTTCATCTGTAAAGTTTGAATTTTGAATTTATTTCTAAGCAAATTTAAACCAGTTTCTACATCTAATATGAGGTTCAAGAACAGACCTTCAGATCCTTCAGTTAGAATTYGCTTAGAGATTTTGAATACATTTGAAAACAGCAGTAGTCAGAGCATGCCAAACTCCAGCAGTTCTGGATTAACAGTGGCTTCAAAGAGGGGCAGTTTCAGGTGATGTGGGCCATTCAACATTATGGGATTCCAGGAGACAGATCAGCAAAGTGGATGAAAAGCACCATGAACTTTCTTCAGTGCAGCTGCTATCTGTCCCATGCAGGTCCACCAAGGTAAATCAAATACTTTTCCACTTTTTTCTTGCCATAAAAGGAAAAAAGATTTCACTGGACATCTTTTATCTTTGCAAAATAAAAAATGATTTCACACTTAACCAATGTCTAGAGGAAACTGTCTTTGATGATTCAGTTTATGACTTGTCAATTGGTTACATGATCATAACAATCTTGTGTTGAATGCATTTCATGTGTCTCTTAATCATACAAAAGTTTAATTTCTACAAACTGAAAGGTGTTAAGATTTAATGTTTCAAGCCACTGAAGGTTATATGCACTCCCAGGTATTGTGAGCATCGCCAGTTTTCAGACGTTCCCTGGATGCTCACAGAAGCTCAGCAGTGCAGGGGCTGAAAACATTTCTCATTTCTGCAGTCACCCTGCCCAAGGGAGTTTTCACAGATGGAACATTTTGCTGAACTGAACTCAGGAGACTACACACACACACACACACTCTCTAACACCCCATTACTGCTAGCACAGCTGAAAGCTATACCCAAATATTAGCAAAGGATTAACAAACTTTACAGTCAAACTTGCATTTAGAACAGTCCTGGAACATGTCTAGTATTTAAGAAAGACTTGCAAAAAATCCTCATTTCTTATTCACCAAAGACAGAGCATTCAGCACCTTGCAAGATTGAGGCCTTTCAGTGGGTAACCTTCTACTACTTCATAGGTATCACTTTATAGCATCCCCAATGATTCAACCCATACTGAAGACTACCTTGTCCAAGCAACTGATGTATTTCCTGGTCCCTTGAGTGGTGCCTTAAGATCTTTGTGTAAAGGGATCATTTTATCCAACACTGAAATACAGCCTCCCCTGTGGTATAACTTGGCAACTATTTAATGGCACAGAGCAATGCTGTATGAGAGATTTAAAATGGAAAGTGAAGGCCATGAGAAAACAACCCTCCCTTAACAGCAAGTGGCTTAGATACTTTCCTGCTTCTACGGGAAAGCATTCATTTTAAATAGAGTATAACTCAACATCATGGTGGGTCAGACACCACGGCTTTGCTGATTTAATTAATATGAAAACACGCTGAGGATTGCCTGTATATATTCAGCCTCTAGAATTTGTATTTCTTATTTTCAGGGCACAAAACATTTCTGGAGCTTATCACACAGAAGGTGCACCATCCTAAAGAGCAGAGTAAACATGGCTCTGGATGAAAACTGTGTTACTTAGTAAAAGGCTAGGGATTGTTTTTTGAGAGGACACCAACAGATAGAGCATCTTTTTTTCATAAAAGTGGTCTGCCCTATTTTCTTTTCATCACAGTGCTAATTTTCTAATGTCTTCACCAGCAAAAATCATATTGGCACAAATGCCTGTTAGGTTTGCCATTGGATGAGTTCATTACCATATATTTGTCCAAGCAGAATTCCAGTGATATTTTCAAAGAGACAAAGCAATGTAAGTAAGTTTTACCTTGCTGACACAGTGTTTGGTGTTAACTGCAGGTTCTGTGGAATGGCAAACTTACTTAAAGGTAAAAAATACAACCATTTTGGATTGTGTGACAATTCTTTTTTAGGGCTCACATGACAGCCAGACTTACTCACAAGCCAGTTTTCTTTCAGCAAACTCATTTAATGTTGGCTGGGGGAAAATGGCACGTCAGTGCCAGACCTTCTCCTCCACTTTCCTTCTTTTCATAGTTCCTTCTTCATGTGTCTTGGTCTTTGAGCAGTACTGATGGCCAGAGAAAGGGATCTGGACCCTGGTATCAACCATTTAACTTTCAGAGAATTCAGAAAAATCAGGAAATGTATCTTAAATTGGTGAAGAGAGTTGTGCATTTTCAAAGGGCAATTCAGACCTGACAGAAGGTCAGCTATCCTTCCACTGTCTACAACAGAGCCAACCTGTGGTGAGGAAGCCCCTAAATTAGATGCTTCTATAGAAATGTCTGGAATTGGGTAGGATGAACAAGGACTGAGATGTAGATTACCGTTTCAGAACATGGTTTGGCTTCCAGAAACTCAGAAGTTAACTTTTCAGCATTGCTGTGAAAAACAGAGGTAATACTACCAATCACTGTAAAGCAATCAGCTTCCCAACACGACCAACAGCTCATTAAAGTATATCTTTAGTATCTTATTGCTATTGTATTATGTTATATGCAAAAAGCAGTCAAAGCAGACAGGGAAACATATTCAGCCATAGTTTCATCCACGACACATAAATGATGGCAGTATTGTCTGCAGTGATGAATGGACGCAATAAGGGAGATGTCAAAGAAAAAAAAGTCTGCCCCCAACATGCCGTTCCACCAGTTGTCTGGAAGAAAACATAGAACAAGACCAAGAGAGTCTGTAAAAATTTTGGATGCAGATTTGAGGGGGAGAGTAATGGAACTGGAGTTTTTCTGGAACATGCAAAAGAAAGAAAGAAAAAGGGTGAGTGGGGCCTGGCAGCAACACAGGGTTTGCGGGGAGGTGACGAAAACAAGAGCAAAGAGACAAGCTAAAACCRACAGTGACAGAAAATGTATCTGTAGAGAGAAGCTAAAGGCAAAATATGGCCAAGCAAAGTAACCCCATAAAATCCTCTACCATGAGCATTCTGAGGCTGAAATTTTATTTTCTCTTTATTTTACAAGGTGTAAACTGGTCTTTCAGTTAGAAAACATTTCTATTAAATAGTGTCTCTCTAAAAAGACTAGTTTCCTTATTAAAACTGCAGTGGGTTTCACAGTCTCCCCAAGCAGTTCTCGGTTTTTTGTGCTCTTGCTCTCAAACGAGGCCTAAATTCTGTGACCTATTAATCACAAAGCAGATCCTGGTATATGCATACAATCCCGTGCAAGGTAATAAGAGATTGTGCTGCTCACTATGTCTAAAAATTAAAATGCAGCTGTTGAGAAATTGATATAAACCAACTACGGTAGCCTGGAGTTAAATATTTATATTAGTAAAAACTGACCTAGCTCTTGAGTTCCTAGAAGATCAGAGTTAACTTTCAGCTTGTGACTCAATTGTAAAACAATGCCATTTTCTCTTCTCAAGCCAGCAGACAGCCCAAAACAACACCCCTGGGAAGACATGATTCTTTAAATGAGAGATTTTCTTCACTGAGTCTTAAGTCTGAAGTTTTCAGATGATTCTGTGTAAGTCTTTATTATTAACTAGTTCACCAATGAAAAAAGTAGGTGAAAAAGAATAGAGACAACCTGTATCAAATATCACTGCATACTGAACTAAGCATATATATGATCTGTTGCAAATTACATCTTGTTTTGGTATCTCACTTTGGTTTAATTTTTGGCTGGTTTGTGGGAAAGCGTTACTGCTGTCAGGGGTTTTCCTGTGCTACTCCCCCTCTTACAGGGAAAAAAAAAAAAAAAGGAAAAGACCTTAACAAGGCCAAGGAAAGTATGAGACAACATAAAGCACAAAAAAACACTCAAAACCGAAGTGGCCAAGCAGATATGGATTTTTGCCCCCCATTCAAATAATAAAGATAGTTGATGACATTGCTGCATTTTTTTGTAATCAAAAGCAGACATATACTTGTGAATTTAAAGTATTATTTTAATCAGAAAAGCTGAACTTTGTGTAACATAGCTGATGTTGGACAAGAGTCAGTATCAGGAGTAAATGCTGAAAGGGACATTGCAAAGTTTGACCTCTCTTATTTACACTTTCATGGATGATCTAGAAAAAAATATCTGAACCATCCTATTAATAGAAAAGAGAAGTCATTAAACTTTGCTGACAACAGAACAAAAATTCAAAGCCATGTCAATTTTGAACCTCATTTAACAGTAATGAATGATTAAATGTGCTTTATGTTTGGGGAGGTCTGTGCCAAACCTTAAAGCTGTTAGAAATAGACTGCAAATATCACAAGGAAACTCAGTTTGGAAACATATTTAGCCAACATAATTTGAGAAAAATAACTCCACATCAACAGGGGGTGAGTTTGGCAGAAGGCTCCTTTCGCCTGTATGGCTCACCTGTGTTAGTTAAGGGCTAGTTTGGAAACCACAGCTTCTGGGTCCAGAACAGAGCTGCAAATGCTGCTGTTTGTGTTCAGTGTTCATCGGTTCATTTCAGGCTGATGCATCCCCTGCATTTTCTTTTATTTCTTAAGTCCTRGAGAAAGGTAAATCAGAAGTTATTTTCAAACCAGAGTTTGTTTTTTTTCAGGRTGAGGTCTACTTCTGGATAAATACTTTGCTGTTTTTAAAGGAAATTCATAGAGGTTTGGGATGTTTGTGTTTGATTATATTAGGGGTGAAACATGCAACAGAAAACAGGGGAAGGATAAAGTTTCAGGTTTTGCAAACCACAAACAACACCAGCTTCTTCTATTTATTTCTTGTTCACAAAAAATATGCATCCAAAGGTTTCTCCAGGCACACTTTTTGGGAAACACTTATGATGGGTTTGCCATTGAATGACCTCACCCCCAGAAATCTGTTTGTGATGACTAATAATAACAATTAAGATGTCATCAAGCACTAAAATCCTCCAGAGAACTGGAGCCTGTTCTCTGCTCACAGTGTATGTAAACACTGGAAATATATGTAGCATTGCAATATCCTATAGTCCTGCCTGCAAAAATACAACAGGATAACTCTTTTCTCTATACAGAACTACATGAAATTGTGAGAAGACAACTGTACTTAAAATTCTGTTATCCTTCTTATCGTGCTGCATTGGAAATATGGGGCTAATGTCTAATCCTTCAGGTTATAGCTAGTGTCCCTTGCCCATTTCAACAGCAGGACATGCTCTCTTCAAAAGCATCCGTGGAGGCTGCAAGTCAAAGCCACTGATGAAAGCCAAGTCTCCTGTCTGTCCTGTGTGTTAAGCACTAGTCTTGCTCTCTTTTATCTGGCTTTCTGTGGAGTTTACAATTGCTGCAAGGGAACACCTTGTGAATTTTCATTTTTCCTCAGCTTTAATTTCACAGCATATGTGTTCTCTGCATACAGACCTGGCTACAGGGGCTCTAGAAACAAATTCCCTGAACACTCACAACATCTAACTTTGGAAGCAACATTTTGCCTAGAACCACATTATTATCACAACTTGCTCAACCTATCTGTTGTCTAAGGGATGTTTGTGAGGGGGCAACAGGACCAGGGAAAACTCCTGCGCTCTCTTTTCCATGTAGTTAGTAGCAGCAGGTTCACAAATTTTTGAAAGGTTGTCCAAGCTAGTCTTATYGATTGTAAGTTCATGGGGACCAGTGAGCTGGATACCAGTGAGGTGCTAAGATAAGAAAGATTATTCATGCATTTATCCCTGCCAAAGATGGGAACAACTGTTCTGGGTGGGAATGCAATCCTGTTTTAGGAGTGCATGTTCCTGGCATCATCACCCATGAGTGTCTCAGCAAGGCTGACAGACTACAGAAAGAAGAAAAATAACATTGAAGCCTCCAACTTTGAAGATGTCTCCAGGAAGAGCAGTAAAGTGTTTGGGATAAGAGACTTAGCTGCACTGAGCTCCTGGCAGGGGAAATCAGGCAGGAGGAATGCAATTGTCTGCTCATCAGATGACTGTGACCATCCCAGCCTGTGGTGCCCAATGCCCCAAGCACCTGGAGGTCTGAGCTCACCCAGCCGACAGCCATGGAGATGAGCAGGCAGGGCTGGTGGGCATTGGGAGCCCTCGGGAGTTTCTGCACTGGTTGGAAGGTGGGCTCTTTCCCTCCTCGTTTTGCTACCCACAAGGTGAGGTGTTTTGTTTATGTCCTTACAGAGGTGGTCATAGCAGGGTCTTTTTTAAAAAAAAAGAAAATTCACAAAGGGACAACCCAGAGACCAGATTTGTAGCCTGGGATTGCCCCTTCTTTTTGTTTGCTCAGTTTCTGTGAGCACAGTCTGGTGTTACAGGGGTATACTCTCATTCTCAGGTGCCTGCAGGTGTCAAGACTTGGCATAAGTTTACATTCCCTATAGTATGCCCCAGGCCATAGCCTATCTGCATTTAATCTGCATGAACTCTGAGGCACTCCAGCTGGATCCATCAAAGGTGGCGAGGGTGCTTCGTGCCTTGTGAGAGAATCACACCTAATCTCAGCTGACCCCATTAAGAAGGGCTGACCTGTAGGTACATGTTCTCTCTTGATTTGGACTGCTGTTGTTTATTTTCTGAAGTCTCCCAAATGAGCAGGCAATCCTGGGGTGCCATTAAGTGTGAGTCACCTTTTGGGGCTTAGTCTTGCCAGGAGACTCTTTCTGTGACACCAGTGCTGTCTGTATGCACTTGAACGCAGAAAGGATATGTGTGCTGGACGCTAATAAAGTGGGTTTGCACCTTAGTTTTACATGTGTCTATTCTCTCTGCCCAATGCTCCCTGGAGAGGCCATGAGGTCCAGTGCTCCCTCTTGCCTTCTTATTTTCCTTGACCCACAGGTGCAAAAAGCATTTTGCTGTGCTGTGTTACACAGCGGAGTGGGAACTGCTGCAGATTCGGGGCTGTATGGAGAAGAGCATCCCAGGAGGAAGGATGCCTCTGAGCCAGATTCTGGAGAGAGGAAAACGGTGGGATGTGGTCTTGGGTGAAAATACAGGTTTAAGAAGTGAATGGGTTACAACTTCCAGGCTGGTCCTGGGGAGGGTTTTCAGTGGGGAGGGAGGCAGGTTTAGCTTAAGATGGTCTCTGAACACTTTATGCTGATCAAGAGCTTCTGGATGGAGACAATGGCCCTTTCAAAAGTGGATGTGATATCCTTTCTAGGACTGGTGTCAGCTGCTGACACAAAGCTGAGAAGGTAGCATACTGTTCTGCATGTTACCAGTCACCCCACAACTGGGGAAAGAAAGGGTCTGTCAGTGATGCCAGTGAGGTGTGGAGAGCAAGGGAACGTGGCAGTGGGGACAGCCAGGACTTCAAGGAGCACAGCGTCTCTGCTGCTTGCCTAGCAGAGTGCCACACAGTACCCCATGCAGGCTCACAAGTGTCTCCCTTCCTGGGACCCAGAACACAGAGTGCAGCAACACTTCTCCCTAGGGTGAGAGGATCACCTCCCTCCTTGTCTGGGATCTCTTGCTCCTTCTTTTACTGCTCCCTAGCCACACAAATCATAGTTTCTTATATGTGGTGGTACAGCAAAAGCAATGTCAGTCCCCTGGGGTGGCAAGGCACTCTAGGGAGGACAAAGAGGAGGACCTTTCAGGGATATTGGAGGGGTTTCCTCTTAGTGTGCAGTGCAGGCAAAGCCAAAGTGCTTGGGAACGGCAGTTGGACCCCTGCATAACTGCAGATCTGACCTGTGGGCAGCATTGCTATTGACAGGCACAGTCAGGTAGCCACCTGATTGTAACACCTGATTTCATATCTGAAAGACAAGTCAGACATCCCAATCCTGCAACCTGTTGTATTCATCTATCAATCACTGATCTAAAACTAATAGAAAATTCTTCAAAGCCAAAGTACATCTGCTCACCTCTTTGGCTAGCCTCCCCAAGACGAGAGGAAGGCTGAACTGCAAGACCAAGTCAGGTGTATGCCAGCATTTTTTATAAGGTTCCTCCATCACCCCTGAAACTCCACTGACACTCCTCATATTCACCTCTAAATTATGATGAACCCCTTCAGTTCAAGCCTCACAAACTGAGAGTGGGTGATGAATTTACAGACTATATTTTTTAGTTTCTTCACATAAGGAAAGAGATTTCCAATATTCTCAAGGAATGCCATTGTGAGTGCACAGCACAGTAGGTTTCAAGGGAAACACAGAAATACTGTCCCTCTGCTAATTTGTCACAAAGCAACTACTATTTCATGCAACCCAATCAATTACTATGGAAAAATATTTGCTCCACACAAACACTTGAATGATTTCCAGAGATAAGGCATCTCTGATGAAGAAGATGAGAGAGTAGGGAGGAATAAACCAATTAGCATTAGAGAAAAGAAAGGGCTTTTTTTCAGTGTGAGACCAGAATTCAGTAAAGCAACCCTAGGAGCCCATGGAGCGGCTCAATGCAGGTGCATGAAGTGGGAACACTAATTACGGCGGAGTGACATCTGCCATCTCATCCTGCACAAACCTCACTGAGTACTTGTCCTTCAGAGCAAGGTTCAATAACCATGTAATGGACTAACCTAGAATAACCTGACCTCCAGTGAAGCTTGCTCCTAGCCCCCCACTCAATTAGTGAGTGATTTTTGCTCTAGAGCTTTAGGGTTTATAAGACACATTTGTTTTTCTTGCCTAATAACGATGGATCTTGTAATTATCCCTGTGCTGTCTGATGCTTTAATAGAGCTCGTTATGCTCTTCATCTCAGTGATACACTGCATTGGCCCAGATACCAGGTAGCCTTCCATGTAAGGATGCATGCTCTTGTGTTTTACGGAGTGGAAATAAGAATTCCACTTCCCCACACCCACCTAAAAATGTTATATTAAAGGAACAAAGCCTGCAATAGGCCATTTTGTCCAGCCCTATGCACGGCCCTGAAACCTCCCCTAATCCCCACTCTTCCCCCAGCTGCTTCCCAGGGCCCAGGTGCTCCCTACTGCCTGGTGCAGGCCCAGAGATCCCCGTCCTTTCTACGGGGCACCAAGGTAGCTCACAGCCTGGCTGTGCCCCATGGTGCCCTGGGCACTGTGCGCATGCCCCCAGCCAGCCCCAGGGCTGTGGATCGCTGCGGTGGCACCAGCTGGCTCCCCTTGCCAGAAGGTCTCGCTGGGACTCCCAGGACCACAGCATAGCCCGTGAATTTGGGGAGGATTTTTTCAAGTCTCCCTATCTGGGAAAAAGAAACAAAACCAACCAGAACAAATAGCAGCAATCATTAAAAAGTACGTTACCAATATGGTACTGCCATCAGAACTTCCACCAAATAAAAAGTTTATTTCATCACTGTCTTGTTTTTCAGCTTCATTAAAAAATCCTTTTTTTTTTTTTCTTTTAAGGAAAAGGGTAAATAGAAACAGACAATTTACTTTCTCCATTCCTCACTTTAAAGATTTCGCTTGTGTTCTTGCATTGTGGGCTACTTTGTAGCCTCTGCCACGGCCTTCTGCTGCTCTTCACAATGCGATTTTTTTTTAGTGCAAGTCGGTAGGTGTTATCCACACGCTCTGCAGGTAACGTGCTGATCACACGGAACTGCTTTAATTCCTTGCTTCCAGCTGTTTGGTTGTGTTAAACAGCAAAAGGTACATTTCCGAATACTCATTGCCCATGTAAGCAAATGCTGTAGCTGTGGCAAGGATCTCGTCAGCTCAAGAACAGAAAAGAAACTAATCAATGAAACATGCTATTTAAACCTGATCTGCCATATTTAAAAAAAAAAAAAAAAAATCTTTCAACCTATTATATGAAATGAAAGTGCGAGTAAAAAAGGAAACCTAAGAGAATGTTTCTTTTTGTTTTCATTAAACATTTACTAATCTGGGTAGGACTTTTTAAGGGTTTTCAGCATTTATTTGCTAGGAAATTATTTGGAATATTTTTGAAAGTATTTTAAAGCCATCATAGCTATTTAGGAAGACTTACGAAATATTTTGAGATCATGTATGCCTTGATTGCTGTCTCACCATAAAAAAATCTTAAGCCCATCAAATTCATGATAGTGGTCACACACGCTGCTGAGTGGGTACAATCTCCTGCTGAAACTTGGGCTGCAGGATCAGGACCTTAACATGACATGGAGGATGGGGAGATATTGAGAGCTGACTTTTTGAAGCAGACACATGTTATTGATCTCGGGGGGGAAAAGTCTATTTCTACTTTTTTGGCAAGATCTCAAAGAGTTAATATAGTATTTCCAAAACAATGCAATCAGCTTAGGAGCAATGATTTTTCATTGGAGCTGGCACTCACTAAATTTTGTAGATCCATAATCTCGGTGATCCTTTTTTCTCATCAAGTCACGAAAACCTTAAAAATGTCTTGCAGGCTACCAATGTGTTCTTATCTTACCAAGAACAAGTACAACCTCATAAAAGCTGTTTGCATCTCCAATTCTGAATCCAGTCAAGCTATCATCAGATTAAAGGGCATCATTTTTGCTCCTTTTTCTATTCATAGATTTATTGTTAACTTTGGCACCTTTTTTTGTTTTGCATTATTCCACACTACACTGCTCTAAAACTAGTTTTAATTTTAGTACCTACTATATATTTTGCTGCCATATCCTGGGAACAATCAATGACCTTTCTTAATAATGTATCACTTTACTGAATGTTACACGTAATTAAAAAAATGAACACATGCTATATTTATATTTGGTAGTAAAAATTCCTTCTCAAATGATACTGCTATCAACACAATCATATAGACAGCCATTGCTATTAATGGTAAAGCACGAACAAAACCACAAATGTCAAGATTTAAAGGAACTGACCTCTCAGTAGTGTAATCATAACAACATGCACTTTCTTTTCTAGTTGATAGACTCCTACTTGCAATATTTTCCACTGCTTTGGATACAACCTATTCTGGTGCCATATCTTCACTGATTTCAACTGAATGTTGTCAGTCTGAAGACAGCAAAGAAGATAAGAATAAAGAGCCACTACTAAATAAGTTTATGTATTGTTACAGAATTGGGAAAGTGGTAGAGGTAGAATCATGATCATAAAGATATTATATATAAAAAGCAGCTTCCTCCATGTAAGCAGTAGGGCAATTTATTGCCAAGACTGAAACTGCCCCTGGATCCTTTTACTTTTTTGACACAGCCAATTTTAGCATTTGTAAAGATATTCTGGCTCATATTAGCCCATGCAGCTAATCATCAGTCATTCCTAAAGGTTATTGACTGCCCCATTTTCCCTAAAGCTATATGCAGAAGCACATTACAGAAGTCCGTCAGTCATTTTCCTCCATTCCTAGCAGGTCCTCAAATCAGTTTGCAACTACCTCCACAGTGCATTCCCTATTGCTCAGCTTCCTATTAATTAATGAGATGCCCATGAGCCCAAGCCCCCTGGTTCACATCACTGCACACACAGTCAGCTAGCTCACCTGTGACTTTGCCGGGGTACGAGTTTGTGGCTGGCACCTTCCACAGTGAACTCTGGGCTAGGGAACGTGCTCTTTCTCTGCTGCAACATAGCCTCGCTGTTTTGTCTCCCTCGCTACAGGATAGGGACAGTTTATTTTGAAAGGTTTAGTGGTTACTATTTTATACAAATTTTGTACACATGTTAATGTCTTAAAACACTTGACATATTAGACAGACATTGGATATATTGCAATACAGTAAAACGTTTAAGGAAAGGAAGAAACACAAACACGCTATCCTTGCCTTTGCAGGTTTGGTTTCCTTTTTATGATTATTATAATGTTAAATGAAAAGAACCTGTTTTTTTAAAGGGGATTTTTTTCCTCCATTGTTTATTAGCCATGCATAACCGCTTAAATGGTAGGGTCACCTTTCCAGGTCATGCATTTTGCATAGTCCCTCTTTGTGTATAAATATGGCTTGAGCCTTCAAACTCCAGCACACACTAACTCATGCTACAAGTAGTGTTTGTTTCCTTACTATAGGCATTCAGTTTTCAACAGTGATGCCAAAGTTTACATTTTAGAAACAGCAAGCTGCCTCCTCTACTTAGTGTAGGAAGGGCCCCATGACAGCCACAAAGTAAAATGAATTAAGAAAATAGTCAGGTCTTTTGATAGGTAGCCTCCATTTTTCTGCAGTTCCTTTCCACTGTTTATGCTAGGTTACAAAGCAAGCAGGAAGCTAAGTTTTGTGCAGTAAGAAATGGCCAGTGCAATGTGTCCCTGCCATATCAGCTTGGATGAGCACACACTCCTGCCTTTGCCAGAAGGGCTCAGAGTTCCCAGACATCTTACAGGGTCACCTGGACACATGCAGGCTGTTACACCTGGCAGCAGCAACCCCTCTGTTGTGACATGTAGCCTGCATGCAGAGATGCCCTATACCACCAGAACCTCCAATCTGGGCAGAGGCCCTAGGCGTCTTCTGAAGTTTACCAGCTGTCTAGGTCTGCTGCCTCTTTTTTCTTCTCTGTGGCAAGTACCTCACACTTATCTGTGATCTGGTGAGTTGAGTTGTTACCCCTCTTTCTAGACATAAATAAACCTAAATTTAACCAAGAGGCTACGTAAGTGAGCTTCTGCCATTGCTTCCTTCTTCCCTGGCAGCAGGACTTCGTTGCAGGCTCTTGCCTCTGAATCATGCTTTCTCAGGGTGGTACATGCAGTGCAAAGAAAATTTAAGAATGGTGTGTGTAGGGATTAACTTAGAGTATTCCTGGAGAAAGGGCAGCATCTAGAACTACTTAACTGTGTAGGGTTTTTTTTGTTCAAGATTTGGTTTTGGTTTTTTTCCACATAAACACCAGCTTGCAATAACAGTTGGTGCTTTGCAATTAAATAATTTACCATCTGTATGATATTGTTGATACTCTCTTTGAAGCCACTACTACTGAATGTGTACTGTGCAACACTGAGCATGGTGACAGAGCTCAACAGCTAATAAATGATAATAAGAGGTTTGCTTCGTCACTTTCAGACCAGAAGAATGAGCTCAAGCTGATCTGGGAGTGTATTATAGCTGATCTGTGAGTGTATTATTTCATCTCCCCTTCTATTTGTTCTTTTTACTGGTGGGAGTGATCCATTGTCTCTAAAATCAAACTGCCCTTTGCAGTTGACTTCCCACTGACATGAGGAGCAGGCAGTGGTTTTGCTTCCAGATGAAACCTGAGGAGAACAAACATTTGTGAAGAATGCAGAATGGTGGCAGCCCAGTGAAGTGCCTGAGAGCAGTGTTCAACATGCTCACTAATAAGTGTCAGCTTGATTTGAATCACTTGCTAAAGTGCAGCCCAGCTGAAGCCAAAAGAACATACCTTTCCTCAATGAAATGGAATCCCAAGGCATAAATAAAAGATTTCACCTGGGAAGAGTGATTTATTATCTCCATCCCAGGACAGATGCCTGTGATTTACCACACCTCCTTGTTTTAAAGCAGAAGCAAAAACAATCCCTTCCCCCAAAAGAACCCTAACCAGCAACCACCAGCACTATCTCCATTAGTTGGAAGAGAAGTCTAAGATGCATTTATACCAGTGATTTAGTTGAAGTCAACAGAGTCATACAGATGGGAGAACAGACCAAGTGAGAGACAAACTGGCTCCACGGTTCCAAAAATCATGAGAAATTCACTGATATTCATTTAAAAAAAAAAAAAAAGACTATATCACAGTGGGCTTCTGTCCAATCTAAAACTCTGATCCCGTATCCCACTGAAAGGAGCCAGCTAATTCATTCCTGACCATATGGATGTTGTAAAGTTGTAGAGATCAAAACCCTCCCTGACAGAACCTTGGATCAACGAAAGAAAACATTTCTGCTCCCTCTTGAGTAGCCATTTCGGGTTTTACAGGGAGCCTGATCCATGTTGGGACAACAGTTTGAATGGCTTAGTCAATGCTAAAGAACGTTCACACAGCAGACACAATCAATAAAGCTTATAATTTATTTACTTCATTCCTGAGTCTGAGGGGTTTGATTTAAGGAGCTGACACAGGATGTCAAAGTGAGGAGGGGCTTTCTGGGGTGAATGGCAGGTTTTAAATATTGTCTAGGTCTTAGGTAGATTCTCCATAGCCTCTTGCTCAGGGTTACATTGAAAACAAGACACTATTCATACACCCTCAGCAAATCACCGCACCGTGTCTGCTGCTAGCTGTTGCCATAAATTACGTATACAAAATTCAAAACCACTGGACAGTGATGACTGGGCCCCTCTTTGATTCCACTCACTCATGAAGCCTGAGCTTCTGTGGGTTGTGGGAGAAGCAGGCAGGATAAATGGTAATTACATACAGTCCCTAATTCCATCTTCCCTCCTTCTACTGCTTGACATCAGGAAAAGAAGGAATGGTAGGGAATCTGAGGTGGTCGCAAGTCAGGAATCACTGAGGGTACTTGTCTCTTTTTTCTGCCAAGTATCCTCACTTTTTCCCAACCTGAAAACTTCAGGGAAAACCCTAAGTAAATGACTATCAGCATCAGCCAGCAAACGATATCCTTCTCTCGAGCAGGCAAGTTTACTCAGTTTCCCTACAATTTTACCTTTCTTTCCAGTATGAAGTAAATTATCTGTGGTGCTTACAATGTTGTTTGGAGTGCAGAGCACTTGCTGAGACAGTAAAATATTTTCAGGTGAAACAGTCCTTTACTGGAAAGCCTGTGCTTTAGTTTACTCAAGCTTTAAGCCAAAAATAGGAAGCCACTTCTGCCACAGGAACTGCTTAGTGTCTTCTTCTTTTCAGTCCTCAGCAAAGCGTCAGCCAGATTTAGCACAAACTGATCACTGGTAGAGACAGCTCTGAATGCATGACCAGCCTTGAAAATTCTCATGCAGCAATAAATATGTTGAAGACACTGCATGAAAAGATCATTGAGTGACTTGCCCCTTGTTCTCTCCTTCCAGGGTTTTATGATCCCTAATAAAGGTGAAAATGTGATGTGTGCATGATATGCTTATATATATTTCTTTACAAGATGCAATCTGTTGCCTAAACCTCTAGTCCCGTTTATGTCACAAAACATAAATAAACAACATAAATCCAGGGAAATAAAGAAATGTGAGCTTTTGCATGTGCTGCATTTGTACCAGTGCTGCCCTAATTTAATCTCTTGGGATTCCCTCCTGATGGGAGAAGTTCCACAGCGGCATAACAACACAGGACTGGAAACACCTCTTAGTCCAGAAATAGAGTGCCAGGTACTTGTACAGAGCAGTGCCCTCAGCCCTATGGCTACATCCTCTCCGATCAGAGCACACTGCTGGTACTTAGCCAGAGGGAGCCTGCACACGGGGAAGACAAGTGAAAAGTAAGTCAGTCTATGTCACCCCTGCTTTCCATACCAGAGCAAGAGCTACACCACAGCATAGTAAGGAGGTGGAGCTGAGGCTTCTCTGAGATCCACTCCAAGTATCTTCTGATACAATCATAGCAGGTTTTGCAGTGTCTAGACGGAGCCCAATCCCCTGTGCAGCATTCCTGTTTCCCCATGTGCTGCACAGCAAGGGCCATTACTGGTAGTCATGAAGGCACTAGAGAAATTGAAGTTTATTGTGAGAGTTCATTGGCCCTCCGAATATGAGCTTTGAAGTTACTTCAGCAGCTCTTCTGCATTTCTCACGTCCTGCAAGAACTCAACCCAGAAATTATCCCTCCTCAACGTGAACCAGGTGGAATTTTCTTCTTAATGATCTCGGAAAGCACAGTGTCCATCCCAAGTACTTGGCAAGTACTGTACAGTATAGGTACATCAAAACCATAAGCAACTTTCACACTCAGAAAGAAATGTTAGCACTGGCTGCTGTACAAAAGGAACTATAAAACAACAAAGAGAGAAGCAGAGACCATTTGGGATATTCCCAAATGGCAGGAAATACAAATGGCAGGAGTAAGGTAGATAAAAGATTCATGCATCAGACCAAAATATACTTTTTCTGTTCACAAAATTATACTTAAAAGGTATACTTTGTGTTTTACAACTCAACCCCACATTGATAAAACTGCTATCTCTCAGCCACCTCTTTATCTAAAAGGTGCTCTTTGGTCCTGTCTGAGTGAGATGAAGAATGATTTATTTGTCAATCAGGGAATGGTCTGGAAAAGAAATTTTGCTCTTCTACTTTTTCTCCTATAAAACTGGAAAAAAACCCCCACTCTTTAGGCTAATGTACCAGTGTACAACATGATCACCAGTCATTGCCACCTGTTCTGGCATTCAACATCAGAGATGCTGGAATTTCTGAAGGAACTGGAAAATGGCAGTGAATTTCCAATTTCTGGTACCAATATAGCAGGAAAAAAAATGCTGCCACTCTGCATGACCCAGTGCTGATTCTATCTGGAAGTACTGTCATTGGCTTTAACAACAAATCTTCCTTTTTCTGAGTAGTTGTACTTTGCAAGAATGTCTCTGTCTGCTTATGGGGGTCTAAGTAGAGGGAATGCCATTCTGTGCTTGAGTGAGATTTATTTCACGCTTGGCAAGAATTCACCAGTTTATTTGGGGGGGTTTAAACTTCTGTTTACAGAAAAGTGATGGGAAGAAAAAAATCTACTCTCTTTTGTGTCCAGATTTGGAGTTTTTAGAACTACTTTACATTGGAGAGAAGTTCTGGAAATCCCATCTCTATGTAATCTGATGTACCAATATAATGCAGGTCTGCTTGCTTTTACTCATTGCGTTGCCTGTCTGTTGCATTATTGCTGGATTGCTTCCAAAAATCATCATCATCATAATAAAAGAACTTGTTCAGAAGATGTTTATCCAAATATCTAAACAGTTTTTTGAGGAACAAATCCATATTGAGCAGAGATATCATTTGCAGCAATAATGTCTGGAAGAAAAGAAAAATGAAAAGTGTCAGTCAAAGTAAACAGATTCTATATTGCAGCCCCCACGAGGCCATGCTATGGTGTATAATATATTCAGTTGCTCACACCTAGCCCTATTTTCAAAGTCATAAACTGGGGTGGATTTGTCAGAGTTTCAAAAATGTAATTGTTTAGCTGTAAATTTTCCTGCTGGCAAGTTCCAGAGTTTTCAGATAATCCCAGGCAGGGATTCAAGCTTGCAGTCACATACACAGTAGATGGTTCACAGGTAGCATGTGGAGTCTGCAAACCGTGCTGCCACAGAAGTTTTCAGGGGATCACGAGCTCCCTCAAGCACACAATGTAATTTGAATATGTGATACACACATACTTCCATCATGGTGCACAAAGAGAGTGACATTATTGTGGATTGTGTATGATTAACGGTGGAAGTGCAGAGTAGGTTTGGAAGAGTGTAAATCACTCAAATTTTTTAGCATCTTGAGCAATAAGACGCATTCCCACTTGAAGCCATGTGGAGAGGGCTTGGCTCAGGCCTTATTTGAAAATAGTCAAGGGAAACACCTGTGCCTCTGTTAGCATGAGGCATGGCCCATAGCTTCTTACTTTGGCTATTTTTCTCCTGACTACACAACTTATGTCCTGGCAGCAAGATCTCCTGAGGTTTTTTGTTTCATTTGAATGCTTATTTAGCTTCCATCTAAGTTATACAATGGGGCTTGAAGTGTTTATAGAAAAAGCTACAAAGGTAGCAGTCATACTGAAACCACTTCTTCGCGGGTAAACATGATGAGAGCTGATGTACATAAGAGGAAGGGAGAGAGAAGAGCATTTCCATTTCTCACTGGATTAGGAAGTCAAAGACTATTTCCCTGATTGAGCTGGAGTTTTCTCTCTCAAAGCACCACACACAGAGGCATTTATTTATCCTTAGTTGGAAGCAAAACAATGCTGGAAGACTCCGGAGCATGGTGCCATGTCCCATCTCTCACATAGCCTTCCCTCTCTGTGGTTTGAAGGGTAGCACAAATCCTGCCAACATAGACTTTCCTCCCCCGAAATTCACTGCAAATAACCTTCACCCATTAAGTCTTAAAAAACCCAGAATCTATTGCAATAACTATAACCTTCCGAGTCCCTAAAATCACATTATAGTGTATGAGCAAGAGAGTGAAACTATGACTCTTCCTCCATGCCTTTCTTTGACCTACTGCTGATCCATCACAAAGGGCCTCCTAACCCACTCACTCACAGTGTCTGGGGCAGCTGCTGCAGATGCTGTCATGGGATTTACCTATGCATCTTGAAGGTCCATGTGTTTTTGGCCCTGCTGTGCTGTGGCACATCACATGCCCCTTTACCTTCATGACCCCTCTCTTCCTAGGTGCTTCAGCTCACTGGAGTTCAAAGAGACATAGCTGGCAGGATGTCATCCAGAACATCTTGGTGAGCTCCTCTTTCTGAAATCACTAACACTCCGTGCCCACCTCAGTGTTACTTAAAAAAAAAAAAAAAAGTAAAGAAAGGATACATTTTCCCAGTGTTTTGAATAGGAAAGCTACATCAGCCAACATTCCCTCCACCCTCAAATATTTGTCACAAGGCATTATGCAGAACTCAGGAAAAACTGTAAGGAGACTGGGTCACTGTAGTGGTTTAACCCCAGCCAGCAACTAAGCACCACACAGCCGCTCGCTCACTCCCCCCCGGTGGGATGGGGGAGAGAATCGGAAGGATAAAAGTGAGAAAACTCGTGGGTTGAGATAAAGACAGTTTAATAGGGAAAGCAAAAGCCGTGCACACAAGCAAAGCAAAACAAGGAATTCATTCACTACTTCCCATTGGCAGGCAGGTGTTCAGCCATCGCCAGGAAAGCAGGGCTCCATCACGCGTAACGGTTACTTGGGAAGACAAATGCCATCACTCCGAACGTCCCCCCCTTCCTTCTTCTTCCCCCAGCTTTATATACTGAGCATGATGCCACATGGTATGGAACACCCCATTGGCCAGTTGGGTTAGCTGTCCTGGCTATGCTCCCTCCCAGCTTCTTGTGCACCTGGCAGACCATGGGAAGCTGAAAAGTCCTTGACTAGTAGACTGCTTAGCAACAACTAAAAACATCAGCGTGTTATCAACATTATTCTCATACTAAATCCAAAACATAGCACTATACCAACTACTAGGAAAAAATTTAACTCTATCCCAGCTGAAACCAGGACAGTCACACAGACCCAGACTAGAACAAAACAGCTGAGGCTGAATCAAAGTTGCAAGCACTTTTCTCAGATGGCCCAGCATTTCCACAGCACCCTGCAGTACAAGCCTTGCCACTGACCTCAGTGGTGCATGGAAACAAAGCAGGACTGGCCACAGACACCCAGAGCCTATGGTGGTGTTTACCCTGCCCTCTGCAGCTTCTGCCTTGTTTATATGCGGCAGGGCAGTTTGCAAACACCTAACACAGTGCTGCAGTTCAAGGTTTGTGATGTGGGGGATGTACACAATATTAAATGCACTCAGTTCTCTTTTCTGAGAACTTACATACTTCTTCAAAAATAATTGGAAGTAGAGCACAATGTTAGAGCATAATACTGAGTGCCAGAGAGAGAAACAGCTGTAAGTATTTGCTGTCTCTTTTTCCTCCCCTATTGAAAACACACAGAAAGAATTGCCTTATCTCCATCTTCCTTGAATACCCCTGAAGATCAAGAGGCTGATAGTCAAAGGTATTATAAATTCCTCTGTAACACAGTTCTCTAGCTGGTATCTGTAACTCTGTGCTTGCCTCAAGCTTTATCCGATAATTAATCAGATTGCCTTGGTCACACATACTTGGACTGTAAAATGCCTCTGCAAGAGACACTCACAACCAGCTCTGACTCCACACACACAAGGCTCTGATTTATTCATCAGTTTGGCCTGACTAGAAGCAAAGCTATTGTTTTTCACCTGGGGTGTGATCCAGCACTCATTGATGTCAAAGGCAGTGCTCTCATTGACTTCCATGGGGCGCAGGATCAAGGCTTTCGCCCACCAGCAACTGACAGTAAGTCGTGCTGCTAGGGAGGGCAAGACTCCCAAAGGCAATTTAGAGTGCAACAAATTTACCATTGTGTGCTAGGTTACAGAAGATGCTCCTTATAATCAAACCATCCAGGCCCAGTATTTAGGTACCTGTGCTGAACGGCCATGACGCACTGGCTAAGCTCCCAAACCTCCGTTTCAGCCTCACTTAAATTCAGTGTAAAACCCTGAGGTCATTTCCATCTTTTCTTTCTCTCTTTCTCTTCCTTCCTTCCTTTCTTCTTTTTCTTTCTTTTCCTTCCTTCCTTCCTTCCTTCCTCTCTTCCTTTCTTTCTTGTCTTTCTTTCTTTCCTCCTTTCTCTCTCTTTCCTTCTTTCCTCCTTTCTTTCTCTCTTCCTTTTCTTTTTTCTTTCTTTCTTTTCACTTTCTTTCACTTCCTTTCTTTCATCTTTCTTTCTTTTCCTTTCATCTTTTCCTTTCTTCAACTCTCTCTGTTTCTCTTTCTTCCTCTTCCTCTTCCTCTTCCTCATTCCTTCTCTTTTACTTTCTTTCTCCCTCTCACTCTGCCATCTCTCTCCCCCCGCCCTACTTTCTCTCCCTTTCTCATCTCCTCTCTTCCTTTCTTCATTTCTTTCATAACCGACTTGTTCTTCTCAGTTTTGCTTCAAAATGCTAGGTAGGAATTCAGAAGACATGTGTCCGCATCTTCAGATGGCATCCAGACTAGTTTGATTATGCCTTCTGTAACAACTGAAAAAAATGTGTTCATACAGCATGACAGAACATGCAGATTCTGGAACATCCTGTGCGCAGCAGCTGGACCCTTCACTCCGACTCCCTTGCTGCAGCTCCCTGCTCTCCAAAGTCTGGGGGTGACAGTAGTGTAGAGAAGCAATCTGCCAGACAGGCGGGCACTTTTCTTGGTATTATACACTGTTTCACCTTTATAAGGTAAACTTTTTCAGTTAACATTGGAGTTGTTTAGGATTTACTATCACTCATTTGAGAGCAAAATTAGTTCTCGTGTACGAAGATAGCATTTGCTTATCCCAATTACTTTAAAACTGGCTTTTCATCTTTGATTGTTAGTCAAATACCTTTTCTTTAATCAAAATGTGATATTGTTTTTTCCACACGTTCCTTAGGGCTAAACATTCCTACAGTTTATTTCTGCTTTCCCCTCTCTTTGCTTGGCCCTAAATGCACCAAAATGTCCCATCTCCCATCATTTGAAGGTTAGAGGTGACTGGTTTGTCTAGAGTTCACTTCAGTTATATTGACACACACATGCTGCAACTGGCGTACTTGGGCCTCCGGGCTCTGGCTCTGAAAGCTGTTTCCACATTGTAAGAGGAGGGGATGTAGGCTGTGACCCATCAGTAGGCTGTCTACACACTAAAATAATGGAGAATGTGATAAACTGTCACCAGAATATAGTCTCAGTTCCCTGACTCTTAATGGTAGAATAACACAATAGGGTCAGACTAAAAAGGTTTCCTTATGAAAATTTTATCAGCAACTTTGGTAAATTGCTGTGGGAAAGGTGCTTTGCTCTCAGGCAGACCTGGAACCTGTTTTTACAAGGTACAGCTCGCATGCATTGCCTCACTCCCGCAAGATATTAAGGGCACTCAAATTGAATTAACACCAAATCAGGCCGGTGCACTTAACAATACAAATGCACTTAAGGGATGCCTCAGAATGATTTGTGACTAAAGAAAGCAAAGAAGAAATCAGCCTTGAAGACCACAGGGGTGGTGTTGTGTGTCATATACAGGAAAAGCCATAAGTAGAACTTAGAATACCGGAAAACCATGAACTTCAAGGGCTCTCAGATACCTTAGACCCAGCCGTAAAGTAGATGGTCTCTTTTGTGGTATGTAGAAACAATTGATAAATAAATTACAGCCAATTTTCTTAGTGGCATGGTCTCCATTACCTCTGACAGCAGCGTAACTGCTTTGCTAAAATGGTAAGAGGTGAATAATGGTATATCAGGTAGCAGCAAAGGAAATTCTCTGAGTTGCCTGTTCTCTCCGTGAGAGAAATGACACAATGCAGAAGTGAATGAGACGTGATGTGGCAGCTGACAGGGAGCTCCATGTGGACTGCTGCTAAGGCCAAAGCAGCTGAACCATAATCCTAGTAAGAGTGTGGAAGCAGTTGGATTTTGTTTTTCTGTTGAATTGTCAGACTCATCCTTTTCAGTAAGCCACCTCTGTTTGCCATCATTTTTCATCAAGTTACTTAATTGTTTCTCTCTCTGAGCCTGCAGGCCATATTCTCTCACAAAGAGAAGTTTAGACCACAAAGTTTAGACCACAACCAGGCATAAATCACGTAAAGAGTGCTAAGAGCATTCTGCACCTCAGGACTGCTCATTGGATTGAGCAGCAGGATAGGTCCACCATGGTGGAATAGGTCTATGTTGAAGGTAATAATTCCCTTCTGGTCAAAGACTAGTACTGGATTAAAAATACCATACATTCAAGCTATCTGTTACGTGGATAGTCTCTTCAGCAAGCATGATGTTGGAGGCACTATTAATTAAAGCAACATTAGTCTTCTTTCTTGACACTGCAAAATGGTGGAGTTGGGGTCTTAAGTGACTGGCACTTAGAGCAGAAAGGAAAGTGAAAGACTCCAGACATGTTTCTAAGTCCAGGATCTCTGTATCAAACTAAAATGGTGGTGGCTGTGGTGGGATTTCTGCCTATCAATGCTACAGTTGCTGCCTTTGCTGCTGTTACAAAAAATAGCCAACTCAACCAGATCTTCTGATTTGGTATACCTTGATTTGGAATTTCTTTGGCTTAGAAGGAGGCTTTATACCAACCGTTGAAACAAGACACTTGTAAAGTCATACTGGTGTTGTGGAAAAGCAGGATGAAGCTTGGTTTGGTGTTTATGGAGAACATGTCAGGAAGCCATGAAACAATGAGGGATTTCTATGAGCTGCACCATGACTGTTGAGCAACGTATGTATACTGCAGCATTTACTGTCAAATAAAACATGATGTAGGGCCATTTGTTTGAGCCTACAGTGGCAGGATGGCTCACAGGCTGTGGAGTGCACACCCACCTTCCAGCTGAGTGCCAAGAAGTAGGAAAGAAATATCCCATATACCTACAAACTCTGGTGAGGGTCCTAGCAGCCTGTTGGCAGAGGAAGACATAAAACCACTGCTATGAGCAGTAGGAGTTGGGGGGTGGCTCAGCAATGGAGAGAAGTCTCCCCACATACACCAGTACAGCCAGCCTGTGCTGCACTTCATCCCCATGGAAAAGGGCCAGCCCAGCATGGCAGGGAGTAGGCCAGGGAGCAGACATAGTCTGTTCCTTGTCTCCTTCCTGCATGGCCTGAAAACCAAGTCCCAGAGAGGAGCCAGCTGGAGACATTCAGAGCAGAATAGACCTTTTCTCCTTTCCTGCATCCCAGAGTAAAGCAGAGTAGCCAGGACACAGGCTGATGACCTCACGAGCCGAACTCTTGCCATGGGAGGGCAACTCTTGACAATTCCAAGAAAGAGACTTTCTCCTTCTCCAAATATTCATCCAGACCTTAGCCTGGCCAACTGAAGATTTTTCTATGATTCTGCTCATTTTAATGTGGAAGGAGAGTGGGTTAAAGGATTTTCTCTTTGTACTGTTGCTACCTGAGTAGCACCAAATGGAAAGCAAACTACTTCTGAGCAGACTGAACCAATGTCACCCAAAACACTCTCAACAGAGCAGAGCTTCTGTTGGAAGCAGAGGTTTCAGGTTAAAAAACATGTTTTCCAGGCAAACCTTCGTGCCCACAACAGCAGAGCTGGGGGAAGGGAAAGAGGTGTGCTGGGCAGCAGTTCAGCCTCCACACTATGCCTTTTGTCCTTCCACCCTTCTACCCTTCAACCTGGTAGGAATTCAACACAAATAACCATGCTGTGGCTGCTGAACCAGATGACCCACTAGATGTCCTTCTTAACAAATATTTTTGTGAAATTAACAAAAGGACTGTGCAGCAGCTTCCCATTAACTCAGGCCCAGCTTCAGCTTGTACTGATGGTATGCTTATTAATACCTCCTCTTGGAATACTAATCAAACATTTTGGCTAAATTTTTGCTCAGACTCAAGAAATATTCCTCTTAGCATCTAAAGCAAAAGGATTAATACCCAGGCTTTTATTCAAGTTTTTGTTCCTGGAGAGAATTCCTGAATTGCCTTATAAAATTGGGTTCTTGAACAATTTCTGGGGACAATCTAAGTTTTATAAATCGACAGACTGAAATGTGTTTGTACACATAATAAATATTTGCATGAGTCAAAATTAATCAGGCCTACAGATCTTGATATAGAAAGACTGAGGCACAAAAAATAATAATTAAAACTTAATCTTTTCATACATGTCAGATTCTAATGATCTGCATTTGATTTGGTTTCTTTATTTTCATTGGAGGCACAATTTTATATCAAGTTTCTCTGTAAAAACAGTGAATGGATAGTTACTAAATGATTAATAACAATAAATGATTAATAGATGTTGTAATAAATAATCAATTGTTTTAAAATCCAGTCTGTCAATAGGTTGCTAACCATTATTACAAACCATGCATTACACCTCCTTTTGACATGCTTATAACCTTCCATATCACTTGTTACTACAAGGCTTATACCTCTTTTTCACCTCTAGTAAAAATTTATTAACCCTTTATAAACTATCTAGGAATGAAATGATGTTGTAGAATGCAAAAGGAATACCTTGTGATCAGAAGTCCATCACAAAGACAGAATATCAGTCCCAATGAAATTGATCTTATGAAGACAGCAAATGATTTGAAGGCAGTTGAAGTAGATTTTCTATTGTGCAAGAAATAAATAACCATCCAGGAATCTCACACGTGTAGCAGAATCCCACAATGGTTGAGGTTGGAAGGTGCCTCTAGAGGTCATCTTGTCCAACCACGCTGCCACCTAAAGCCAGTTGCCCAGGACCATGTCCAGATGGCTTTTGAGTATCCCCAAGGATGGAGAATCCAAAACCTCTCTGGGCAACCTGTGCCTGTGCTTGGTCACCCTCACAGTGAAAAAGTGTTTCCTGATGTTCAGACAGAGCCTCCTGTGTTTCAGTTTGTGCTCATTGCCTCTGGTCCTGTCACTGGGCACCACTGGAAACAGCCTGGCTGCATCTTCTTTCTACCCTCCCTTCAAGTAGTTATACACAAGGATAAGATCGCCCTGAGCCTTCTCTTCTCCAGGCTGAATAGTCCCAGCTCTCTCAGCCTTTCCTCATAGGAGAGATACTCCAGTCCCTTATTCACCTTTGTGGCCATTTGCTGGACTCTCTCCAGTATGCCCATCCTCTCTTGTACTGGGGAGCCTAGAACTGGACACAGGACTCCAGGTATGGCCTCACCAGTGCTGAGTAGAGGGAAAGGATCACCTCCCTCAACCAGTCCAGGCAGCAGTCCTCCTAGTGCAGCCCAGGATACCATTAGCCTTCTTTGCAGTAAAGGCATGTTGTTGTTTTATGTTCAACTTCTTGTCCACCAGGATCCCCAGGTCCTTTTCTGCAAAGCTGAACAATACACAGGTTTATCAAACACCTGGCCCAAATTCCATATAATGTGACCTCTTCTTCAGTACATTTTAGATTAACTTGAATTAACAGTAGAAAAGCATCCACTGAATTCAGAAAGTTCAAAATTTGATCAAGGGAAAATGAATGAGAACTTCAAGGATCTACCCGCCCCCTCGGATCCGTCCCTTAACCAAGAGTTGCTTAACTTTATGTCTGAAGATATTTTCATTATTAAGTATTCAGCAGGCCATTAGAATATGACAATAGAGCCCAGCAACTTTCTCCTCCAGAACCAATTTAAATAAACACAGCTAAGGAGGAGGATGTATGCCTTGCTCACCCTAACAGTTAGCAAAAGTTAATAATACTAAAAGTTAATAATTGCCAAACAAGGAGACAAAGTGTTGTTTCGTTTGGAGTCAGTCCGCTCACATATCCCCTGACACTTTAAATGAGTTTGTTGTATTTTATAAGCATTAAAGCTTCCCCCTCCATCAGTCAGCTAGTTCTCTTGGTTTAATTTTAATACATGCTGTAAAGTTATATCGCTTTAAATCATTGGCTTGTCTGAAGGTCCCCAGACGCTCAGTTCTGTCTCTCAGTCCCACTCACTTTTCTCCACACACCTCTTATGTCTTTTCTCAGCTGGTTCTAGCCCACACAAACATATCAGAACAGGAGAGTTTGCTCCCCCACATATTCATACTAAACAGGAGAATATAGAATAGATTTCCTCTACTGTATGTGTATATATATACACCTATATATATTTTTATATATATGTGCATATGACCTACGCACTTCAGTAATTGTAACTCCCTGACTTAGGACTTCCATTGGACCATGATGTAAGGTTTGCTTTTTTTTTTTAATTGCCTGCAAGTGCTCATTCTGGCCAAGAAATGGGGAATACAGCTTCTCCCCTATCCCTGACCACAAGGCTGGGCAAGAGTTTCCCATTACATTTATCACATTATGTGTGGAGTTAGGTTTCCCATTACATCCATAATGTGATCAGCAACTGGGTAAACTTGCACAGACTGCCACACTCTCGTAAAGCACAGTAATATTAAAGTATAAATATCAGTGTCACTGGAAATTCTTGTGGTTGCAATGGTCTGYGTCAGGGGGTTCAACCATGGCGTTAGGCAGATCAGTCAAAATCCTATTGTGACATGAGAAAAGACACATCCATCTTTCTGTCCCACACAGTTTCTGACAGCATGTCCTAATAGGGAGTGGTGGGTTACATTTAGTTACCTGGTTCTCTTGTCAAAAGGAGAGGGATGCCTAAATGTGATGTGTATACAAAACTGTGGGAAAGATTTGACTTCCATTCCATTTCAGACAAGAAAGCATTTGAAAATTTTTGTGTTTTCAGACTGGGGAGGAAAAAAAGAATAAAATAGCTATGGAAAAAACAGAGTTTCATTGACTAAGTCATTGCTAAAGCTGCATTTTTTTGTCATGGTTCCTGAGAGATTCAAGGAGTTCATGTTTTTCAGAAAATTATCCATGACTGATGACACTTTGGGACTTTTTACGTGTGGGTGGGTGGACGCAATGCTAACCAGCTGAATCCATTTCAGAGAAACCCTTTGCTGCTGTCAAGTTAAGTCCCAGACTGCAATGGAATATGACAAAGAGCAGGAACCCAGCAACGCCATCACAATGACAAAGTGTCCTGGAACAGCGAACTCTCCCCGAGACTGCCTGGAGCAATGAGTTTTCTCCCTCCCATAAAGAAAACAAAAGGTCTTTTCTTCTTTCTCCTTTTTTCTTTGTCCCCCTCTCTCGTTCCCATATTTAGAACCATAGCTTGGTTCAAAGGTTAGTTCTGGCACGGTGACCAATTGGGTCTCCATATGGTATTTATTTATTTAATTCTTCGTCTAAAATGCTTTTGGCACAACATATTTGCATGAGTTAGATGGTGTTTGTAGAAAACCTGAACACTGGAGTTCATAGAAAAGGTCATTGGCTCATTCTTTCTCTTATTTTCGTTGAATTTTTCTCGCTGCTGTTTCTGCTGCTACTCGTTTTATTTCTTTATAGATATTGATTTCTTTTCCACATTTGTTTTAGTTAGTTTGTTTGCTTGCTTTTTGTTGGATTCTGTTGTTGTGGTGGTGGTGGTGGTGGTGGTGGTGGTTGGGTTTTTTCCAGCTTGACCACTCATGAGTTATCTGTAAAAGCTTCAGACAGTCTTATTGAAATGGAGGAGTGTGGTCCTGTCTACAGACTTGTCACTTGGAGCTAGTGCCCATTCCTCAGCACAGAAGGCTTCCCTTCAGTCTCTCTGAAAGAGGAAATCTGATTCTGCTTGAGTTTGCTTATGAAGCACAGCATCATCAGAGGCTGCACATCCCATTCACTGCCTTTAACACCCTATTTCCTACCTTTAGCGAACAACTGTGCCAAAACTGCTCTCATTTTACCTACTTGCAGTATTTGTGGAAAACCTCACTTAACACATCCTCCAGTTCAACAGAGGGCTGTGGCAAAGCTCCAATTCAGAAAAAGCATTAGCTCCCTGTTTCCTCCCCAGGTGACTCAGACTATGTTCAATTGTGTCAGAAGCCTCTTCTCATACCCATTTCTAAATAATGCCAAATGGCACTAAGGTTTGGTTGCTCTGTGGTTGTATCTTCTTGATCTTCAGCAGAGTTATGTGAAGAAATTATTTTTACTGGTCATCTTTTAGGTCGTCTTCAAATGTTAAGATTCAGATAAGGAAGTTATGTTTCATGTAGGCTACTTTGACTCTTTATGTGTATAAATATACATATATGATATTACATATATCTTATACCATTTTATGTCATTGCTGGTTAATGTCAGATGACAATATCCTCCAGTTATGCAAACTGTAAAATTTTCCTGAATCCAGCCTTGATGGAGCACCGCTGTCTTCAAATGCTTCAGATTTACCCCAAGACCTCAATCACACCAGGACAAGTTCCAAGATCAAGGCAAACCTCGATATGCTGAACAACAGAATTGGCTGTAACCCTTTTAAAATTTGATTTATTGCATCTTTATTTCCAGCTGGATTCCTCTGCAGTAATGAAAGGCTTGTTGAGATCAATATGGCCACCTTGACTGGCTGAAAGGAAAACTCTGTGGTGCTTCTTCCTAACCTGAGTGCTTTACACTGAAGACATTATCATCCATGGGCTTCTTGTATCTGGCCCTAACTGACAGCAATATCTTTCAATTTCTATATTATATAACATAGAGATAATCCACATCGGGAAGGAGAACCCTGCTTTTGCTTTGTAGAGGATATTCCAGCTCACTGCCTGTGAAGCATCACCAGTGATACCAGAAGTCGCACAATGACATTGAGGGACCAGGGAAGGTGGATCTTTTGTTCTCAACCCATGCAGAAATATTCTGTGACTAAAGGGGAGACTTTCACAGGTTTTTGGCAATAGGCTCGTTACATCCATCCTTGAGCAATATAGTACTTAACTAGCTACCTAACTTTACGCGGATGCCCAAATTGAAGTGCTACCTGGAATCAAATGGCATTTCTTAATAAGGACATCATGCGACATCTGATCTGAGTCAATTTAAAAGACAAAGCTCTTCTGGTTAATAAGCAGAGCTAATATCCAAGATGCAAACTATTGTGCCGTATCTGGTATAGCCTTCTAAAACCCAAATTGCGATCATTTCCCAGCCTGGCTAAATTTTGCCTTATTTTCTGCTAATATAAAGAATGCTGTTTGTCATGGAGACTTCCAGAATGTAACAGTGGACAAAATGATTGACAAAATCACTAAATGTCTCTGAACTTGTTTTTCAAGAGTCATAAGTTGGATTGTGAGGGGATTACATGTACCTACCACCACAGGATGTATCACTTGCAGAGAATTTCTCTTGTAGCTTGCTTAAGGAAAAAAAAATCCAATTAAATATCAATACATATTCATTCTTTATATTTCACTCTGGATTTCAACTTCCTGTGTTTTTTCACCAGTCAGTTTTGTCGTGCCATTAGAAAGGAACTGTAAGTATAAAAGCAGCAAATTAAAAAGCAACAACCCAGTGTACATTGTTTGGAAAAATTCCTCACTGTGACAGGTGACATAAAGTTTCCCTTTTGTATACATTATGTCTTAAATAAGACATACTTTGCAGTTTTACATTACAAATTACTGCTGTGCTGTAATCAAACTAGAGATTGAAGCAGTTTGCCTATTCCAGTGAAATTAGTCCAGTACCTGGGTCATTTAACAAAAACAGAAACATTCAGAAAATGTAATTAAACCAGAACTCCACTCTGTGAACACCAAGTCTGCTCTTTACAGTAATGTCTACAAGACAGGCATGTGAACACTCTTAATTACTTGCATAGTCCTATTGACTTCAGTAGGAAGAGTTGCAGGCACAGGTCTCTGCAGGACTGCCATTCATACACCTGCTCCTGGAGCAGGGTGATTATTAATGTTAGCAACATCTGAGGATATTTGGCATGGTACAGCAGGCACATATCACATTGTGATATTTGAGCTAGAAACATAACCAGTCTCTCTTCCTTAACTTAAAGAACATTTTTTAAACTTAYAGACTTAATTTTAATTGGTGTTTTAGCATCATTCCTGAGAGAGGTGCTGAATGGAAGAAGTGAAGATGCATTTTAGCTGGACAACCAAGTTCCTCTCAATGTTTTCAGGAGATGAGCAACTTTTAAACTTCAAGTTAACTGTGGCAGACAGAAAGCTTCAAGCAGAGTGACATTTAAATAGGTCTTAGACAGCATCAGAGATCTGATGGTTTTAAGAGCCTGTGTCTAAAATGAAAACAATAAAATAAGTCAATTCAACATAGCAGTAAATGAAACTTTTTGCAATCCATATTATTCCATCGCTTCCATTGGAAAAATAAACAATACTTAGTGTATAAAAACAGCTGTTGTTAAATTTACTGGTGTAACTCATCAGAGGAAAGAAAGATCCTCTACCAGTATCATCTTCTTGTGTTAGAAAATTGAAAAAATACAATACTGTTATATACAAAAACATGAAGACCATATGAAATTCTATTTCCTTGTGATAATGGTACAGATAATAATTTTTCAGTAGTCAAAATCACTAATGCATCCTCATTCTTTTATATTTACAAGTAATCAATGAGAAGTAGAATAACAACCAGAAGTTAAGGTTAATGAAATCAAATGAAGAATTTTGAAAAGTCAGACCTGTTATTGATATGCCTAAATATTGACTTTAGCCCCTATGAATAGATCAATAGGGTTTAATGTCAGAATGGACTCATCATAACAAAAAACAGACCTCCCTTAAGAAATGCCTGCTTCTGCCCAATGCATGCTCTTGAACTACAGTGCACTTTTTAGAACAGAAAAAAAAAAAGAAGAAATCTTGACTAAAATAATTCCCCCCAGGTATAAATCATGACCCCTGTTGTTTCAGTGACTATCACTTTGAAGATCTGTCTTCATTTTAGCCAGAATTTGTCTTACTTCAATTTCCCATCTCTTAATCTTGTTAGAAATTTGGCTAATAGAGAAAATGGTCCTACCGAGTAATCTGCATGCCACTCCACACTGCAGCTTGCCCTCAGGGCCCAGCATCACCTGGGGCCTCTCCCTGAACCCTCTCCATATCTCAGCTCCCTCTTGGACCATGGGACCAGTGGTGGGCAATATTGCAGCAGGCTCAGTGTCAGGCTTATGGGTGCTGAACACAGGACAACCTTCTTTGCTCATGATGACCACAAGCCGCTGTGGTTTTTTTCCGTGATAGAGTCCCTCAATTCTAAGACTACCTTTAATGAAAGGACCATGGACATGTATATTGCTTTCTTGCATCCCGGCTATACCAAATAACCAACATAGCTATTTGCTGTCCCCCCCATTCTTGTGGAATGAGCGGCCATTTATCAGCAACAGTTACGGTCATTGCTCAAGGAAATGTTCAACAGCATAAGGCTAGGTCAAACATCTGTGGCCTGAGAAAAGGAGGCATTTGTAATTGTCTTCTTGAGACCTGCCCTTTGTCCATTATCTGACTGCAATGTTGGTTTGGTACCATTCTAGGCTTTCAACCAAATGGCATGTTAATACAAAATAGAATGCATCAGAGATTTCTTAGCTTATTGGATCAACACGTTGCTTTTATCAAACAGCGTTTTAAAATGTCACAAATACACCAGTTATTTCCCCAGACCTATTCCCTTAACCCATGCTGGCTGCTGTTAACAGAAATATCATCCTTTTATTTAGGGCCTATGCTGATTTTCCATTATTTTATGTGGCACTGATGTCCAAAACAGCAGGCTGAGTAGTCCCTTTGTATTCTGGCCCAGTATTTGCTTTACTCTCTTGGAACAGTTTTGACTCATGTTAGGGAAAAAAGTCAATGTTAGTGCCTCAGAGAAGTTCTCAGCCATTTTGTTTAAAATTTGCTGGTACAAGTTCTTTCAATAGGTGATTAAACAATTTGATTTTCAAAGGTGTTCTTTAACATCATCTTTCATTATCACTGGAACTGAGAAGTGTTTAGCATTACATGACAGAAGTAGGGGCTTTTATCAAGTCTGTAACAAAGATATTTATTGAATTGCTGTGACTTCTGCACTATAAATAGTAATTGTACCAACTAGCAATGGGTCATTGAAGACTTCTTTTGTTTCGCAGTAGACTTTTTCCACAGACATCTCTTTGTGAACTTTTTCTTCCCTCATCAATTTTCAGTTTTTCCTGCTTTTTAACTCATATTCACTGATGCTATTTTTTATTTTTCTAATAATTTTTATAACTTTAAAAAAAAGTTTATTTTCACCTCTATGCCTATCTTTTAAGAAACAACAACAACAACAACAACAACAACAACAATAATAATAATAATAATTTCAAAAACCAAAACCATAATAGCCCTTTAGACTGTGAGTTTGTTGGGCAGCTAGTGAAATGTTTTATAACAAATAACAAGATTCTTTTTCCTAGATGATCTCACTTAAAATTGTTTTCAAGTCTGTGAAACTGACCCTTTAACATCCTTTTGCGCATGTATTGCTGGTTCAGACTGTATTCTGTTTGCACATAACAAATGTAATCAAGTTGAGACAATTCACATTAAAAACCTACAGATTTTAACTTCTGTTTTTTGAGGTGAAGTCTAGCATAAAGCTCCCTAGACTTGGATGTAACACATATTAAGTTAGAAAATCAATATGTACAATTTTTGGAAATTCCAAAACCAGGCTGTGGGACACTGCAGCATGTGTCACCTCGACCAAAAGCCCCACACAAGTTATCCATCTATTGAAAATTATGGATTACTCTACTAAGTGCATTTTCAGCTGCTAGGGCAGTGCGCAGTGCAGCTGGTGTCTAGGCAGTGGCCTGGTAGCTGCAGAACACGGTAAGAACAGTGAAGAAAACAGCAGCTTGAAAAATGAAGGAAAACTAACAAAACATAATAAAATGTAATTAGAAAAGGAATGAAATTTTATTAAAAACTTCACGAAGGAATGTTTTTCAACAGGACAATAGATACTGAACTATTCTTGAAAGTTCTACCTAGCAGCATTATTCACCTGAACTAATCTGTTCATCTGTTCTAAGATGCAAATATAGGTACCACTCTTCAGCCACTCAGAAAACAATCAAAAAATATTCCAAGCTTACATGTGCAAGACTCTTTTAAAACAGCTCCTTTGAAAACATAAAAGTTGTCAAATTGTTAGTTGGAGTCATACAATCATATGAAAGGTATGTAAGATATTTTTAAAGAAGTAAGACAGGAAAACCAAGATACAAGGAGGTTTAAATTACTTCCTCAGAGTGCCATGCGAAGTTGACAACACGACAGGTCTGGTTCCTTGCGGCATGAATAGCAAGTCCAGGTTGCAATTGACACTGCAGGTTGAGTCTGTAAATTTTCAGACCATTTTTATATGCCATATAAAACCAAAAACCTTTTTTCACATCAGAAAAGTGTCATCTAATTTAACATTACTTAGTACCTTCTTCTTAGCAAGGTGCTTATTTTGTAGTGTATTTGGTGCCCACCCTAAACAGGGTGGATGAAGAGAGAACACATCCTCACATCACTCATAACAAATCCACACCTGTGACTGATCTCAGTGGTTCTGGATTTCCCCAGTGGCTGATGGTGATACAGCTGAAAGAACAGCTCTGCAGCAGTGAGCAGCTTAATTTGTAAAAATCCTTTTCAAGGAATTAAGCCCATCACAACAAGAATTACGAATTCACACAGGTCTCCCCACTACTTGAACTCAGCAGTCATGCTTCTATCCACTGATGCACTGTCAATCGTGAACTGACAGATGCAAGACTTCAGGCAGGCATGCCATACTCATACAAACTGCAGAATGAAGCCCTGCTGCATGAAAATCATTGCATTAATCTACCAGAAGGCAAGGTCACCACTTTTCCAAAACTTCTTTTGTGTTTCATAAGTGGAAATGACACAGAGAAAGCTTCATTAGTGACCTAGCAGTCCCAGACAGACAGACCAAGGTCTGAGCGAAATGAAATCCCTCCTGCATACATTGCAGGTAATCAATCAGCAGAGCTGCAGTATCATCAGGAGAGGCCTGCACTCACCAGATGCTTTGACGCACCTCATGCTTCTGCCACAAAAACCAGCTGTCACCACTATAAGACAGTGCTGGTGTGCTAGCATTGAAACCAAGCTGGGTTTCAGATAGTCCTCCTCCCAAAGTGATTTTTTGGTTTAGCACAAGGCACCCTGTACCCATGGGTGTTGACAAGAGAGTACACATGACTCACGTAACAAATGAAGACATGACCCTAGCGGAGAGTATGGGATGACCACATGTTACCCAGCCAGCAGCACCACCGAGCCTTTGTTCAGCACTGAGCTCTGCAGGATGCTGTGGAACCAGGAGGCTGCAGGGGCCACCACCTGCTACCAGATCAACAGTGGAAGTGTTGGGTGCCCATAACTTCAGAAACTTCATGTGATGCCTCAGCATCAGGCATATGCTTGGAGCTGTTGAGCTTGCTTGAAGATCCAGTCTTTGCTGAGGTCTCCATAAAATTCCTCAGTTTAGATCAAGGGAGACACTTCTCTGAGGTTACTCGCTTAGCCTGTTGAGTATTTTAAAATATATAGTATAACGAATTTTCCATCAAAGCTGTCACTTGCTATCTGCCTTAAGAAGATAAATATAGGAAGACCGTTGCTATAGGAAAACCCTAACTGGTTTCCCATTTCAAGGTAGGCGCTATCTATGTTATAATACTTAAATCCTGCATTGTCTGTCATGAAACAGGAACGCTTAACAAAACAAACAAACAGCAATTTCTCATTTGCCAGGAGCGCTTTGTTGTTACACTCAAAAACTTGTTATGGGGAAAAAAGGGCAGCACACCTTATAAGGGAAGCCTAGAATTTCTTGTTAGTGTAATTAAAATCCTACAGTGTAACTAAGCAACAAGTAGTTCTAACGAGTAGTCCAGCTAGAACAATGTTAACACTCATCGTCCAAATGATCTAATTAACACAAAATAAATCTCCTTACTAATATGGTTTAAAAATCATTGTACAAAATCTCCTACTATCTTCCCCTTTCTCTGGGTTTATACTGACCCTCCCACGGCCCCTGCGTGTCCTCAGGTCAGCAGCAGCACCTGTGTGACACACTTCTACACTTCGCTCTGTCTTTATTGGTCTGGAGCCACATGTTACATCCCAATTTACTCTGTAAGGTGTATTTTACACTTGGTAGATAGATAGCTCTTGCTTGTTGCTCCTGTGGCTAGTTCTGCTCAGGTCCCAGGTCTGTGCCTCTAGTTGACAGCGGTAAGTTGTTTATAGCCCTGGGGTCTCCAGTGCCAGCCTGTTTGCTCTCTCATATCACCCCACACCTGTACACCTCTATGCTGTGTCCACATTCCCAAGGCCTCTGCTGTCATACCAGGCCTGCATATGATGACATAATAATGACGTCATTATGGTAGGGTCATAAATTTTGCATTCTGTGCAGAGTAACTATACTATAAAATATAAAATTATGGCTAAAGTATAAAATACTTTTATACTATAAAGTATAAAATTTTGGCTATTCTGTGATTGTACAAAGATAAGCAAAAATAAAAACAAATTAGGCAACAGTCACCTGATCATTGGAGGAATTGTTGTTACAGCTACATTAACTAAAACAAAGCTCCAGGCAGGCCAAGACAACCCCACACAAAGCCTGGCAAGCTTGCCTCAGTCCTGAGACCTTGCAAAGTTACTGCAAACTCTACAGACTTTACTGGGCTATACACAACTACTGAGAGTTTCTTGTCAAGAAAGGAGAAAAATTACCCCAGAGGAAGAGGCATCATTCCAACAAAATGTTCTACATCAGTGTAATGCGAAAAGTAAACAGGAGTGCGTTATCAGGAAAATAAAAGCTGAACTGACACTGACCTGGTTGGTTGCCATTCATGCTCTCCATGATGTGAGCAAGCTTATTTGCAACAGACAACCCCCCCTTCCACCCCAAGACACACATTCACACCCCACACTTCAGATTTTACTGCTATATTTCCTGTGGCGTATTAATGAACAAAAGCAGAATTGCCTATAAACACATTTCTGAAACAGTGTTTGTAGTGCAAGGGCATTCAGCTTCTACTCTGCTAACACATTATGAAATAGATAATTCTGAATGCGCTGCATATCAACCTGGAAGTGATGAAAATACTTAACAGATTTATAAAAGCCTCTTTTTGCTTAGAGGAGAGAGTGCCCATGTACAGTAGCCCTTGTTATCCCCAAAATGTTATTTTGTTCTACTCCATGCTTTGTAATGACACTTGTCTCTTTCAGGCTCAAACAAACCATGTCATTTGGCTTTAGCAGAACGCAATGCCAAACATCACCATGTGTACAGCTTCACAGATCACTGGTAGATATCTATTTGCATTCCTATAACTTACAAATGCATACACTGTTATTTTTCTCTCCATTTTTCAGAAAGTTTCATATAATATTCTGTACAAATGGGAGTACACTCATGTATACATAACCAAACATATGTATCTTGCATGGAGATCTCTGTAAAGTGGATTTTAGCCCAAAGTAAATTTTTGTAATCAGGTTTAAAAGCCTCCAGAATTGGAGATTATAATGGAAATTGTGCAACAGAGTATCTAATAGCAGCACTGCAAGATCTCTTCTGTAGAGCAGGAGTAAAATTTAGAGAGCGAAACTACAATGTTACAGCAATACTCCACAACCCTCCTTTGTACTTTTAACACCAGTTTTGCAGTGAAAAATGGAAACAGTAAGCAGCAGCTCAAAATTTCTACTAGCAGTATTAATATCAATGACTCTTGTAAAACCAATAGCATGAATCTTGCTCTTAGCACCATAGCACATGTTTAATTAATCAGGCCTGCCATCCTCATTTGCCCTTCACTGGGTTTCACTGATGATTACCCAGTGGAAAATTCAGCCCCTTAATGCAACCAATATCCTTTTTAACACTTTCTTTCCAGCAGCTTTTGGGGGTGGCAGAGGCATTGTCAGGGAAGGAGGCTGGAACTCCATTCTTGGCTGCAGCCACCCTACTGCAATTTAACCCTTCATATGGGTTACGAACCAACTTGGAAGGGATTGCTTGCTTTCCTCATCCAGAATGGCTTTTCCTTCAAGACCTCTCTTCTTTTCCTCTCAGCTTTAGTGATAGGATTACAGCCAAATATTTATGCATCCTGTGAATGTGAGGCAAGAGATGTATTAAGTGCTAAGTTATTCTAATTTATTCTGCTAAAGGAACCATGTGAGGTAGCACAAAGCCCTCCCTGATTTTGAATTTTAGGCCAGTCACAAGTTTTACTTGTAAAGGACATCAGAATTTTATTTTCTTGTTGGTAGTGCTACCCAGGAATGAGAGAGAAAAATCATCTAAGAAATGAAACCCTTGTAAATAAAATATAATTCACAGACAGGAGCAGAATTTTCCTCTGGGTCATTATTAGTGAAACCCAGTGAGGGGATAATAAGGACATGAGACCTGATTAATTAAACATTTGCACTATTGTGTGTAATTATAGTTTTGTGAATCATCCCATGGACATCTGTTTACACAGGACCACGGGACCCGCCATGCTGAGTTTCGCCGGGACCTCAGGCAGAGCCCAGCATGGGGCACCCAGCCGCCGGGGCCCCGTGGCTCCTTCCCCAGCCCAAACAACCCTTCTGCCTGCCCGGGCGGCACATCACAGCCTGCCAGTCTGGCCACGTGTTCACGGCAGCTTCTTCCCAGAGGAAGTCTCCAGACTGGCCTGGTTTAGTGCTCTGAGCTGATCCACTCATACCCATCAGTATGTGAGTTTGCAGCGACACCTGTAAGTTTTCACATTCGGTTACCTGAGCGTACTGTGGCATTCTCCTAGCATGTGGGATGTATTCCCATTTATCTTACATTTCAATCTATGTTCAAGCCATACACAACTCACAGGAATTAATATGCCGGGGCTTTTCCTTGAAAGATTTTTTGAAAGGTCTGTGCCATGCCATATTTGCAGTTTAAAGCCTTTTAGCTGCTAATTAACTTATCTCAGGTTTTGCGACRTTCTGACAAAAAAGCCTTGAGCTCCTGAAGCATAGTAAAAACCTTGGTGCCAGCATTATCACCTAGATGCTGTGGAGTTACTAATAGAGACAGCTTCAGCCTGCCTAAAATTTACTGTGGTAGAAACATTAAATTGTCATAGCTCACATACACTTCTACAATAACTCTAAGTCGCAGCACATTTCCACTCTGAACAGTGAATGTGACAGCAGCATTTTGGGGACCTGCTTCTCAAAGATGGCTGGGATTGACAGTGCTCCAAACAGCCCCATCACGGCAAAATGATCTCTCTTTCTGGGGAGGCTGGGAACGGCTCTGCTGCCTCCTGGAGACATTACATCCACCTCCCCTGAGAGGGGAAAGGGTAACTATCACGGAAGGCCATTTTTGAGGATTTCTGGAGAAATAAAGCTATTCATGAGAGAAAGCTCCATACTTTGTTTCATTCTTTGGCTTCCACTTCCTGATGCAATCTGGGCTGTCTGAAAATATCCTATGTTACTAGAAGTGTGGCTCCTAGCCAGAGCCACCCTAAGGGAGAAGAATCATAGAATCATAGAATCATTAAGGTTGGAAAAGACCTCTAAGATCATTGAGTCCAACTGTCAACCCAACACCACCATGCCCACTAAACCATGTCCCTAAGCGCCTCATCCACACGTCTTTTAAATACT
>JAYKAV010000678.1:603681-762029 GCA_035582835.1 Phoebastria nigripes
AAGTACCTCAGCCTTTTCCTCATCCTCGGTGGCAACGTTCCCCCCGGCATCCAAAAAAGGATGGAGGTTCTCCTTGGCTCTTTTTGTCGTTAATGTATTTGTAAAAACATTTTTTGTTGTCTCTAACGATAGCGGCCAGATTGGGTTCTAGCTGGGCTTTTGACTTTCTGATTTCCTCTCTGCATGACCTAACAAGATCCCTGTACTCTTCTTGAGTTGCCTGCCCCTTCTTGCACAAGTGGTAAACTCTCCTTTTTTTCCTGAGTCRCAGCAAGAGSTYCCCGTTCAGCCAGGCCGGTCGTCYTCCCCGCCCGTTCTTCTTACGGCACAYGGGGACAGCCTGCTCCTGCGCCTTCAAGACTTCCTTCYTGAAGAACGTYCAGCCTTCCTGGACCCCTTTGCCCTTCAGGACYGYCTCCCAAGGGACTCTCTCRACCAGYGYCCTGAACAGGCCAAAGTCCACCCTCTGGGAGTCCATGGTAGTGGTTTTGCTGGCCCCCCTCCTGACTTCACCAAGAATTGAAAATTCTGTCATTTCATGGTYGCTAAGCCCAAGACAGCCCCCAACCACCACATCTCCCACCAGTCCTTCTCTGTTTGTAAACAGCAGGTCGAGTGAGGCACCTCMCCTGSTAGGCTCCCTCACCAGCTGCGTCAGGAAGTTGTCTTCACACACTCCAGGAACCTCCCGGACTGTTTCCTCTGTGCCGTGTTGTATTTCCAGCAGACGTCCGGGAAGTTGAAGTCCCCCACGAGAACAAGGGCTAGCGATCGYGAGACTTCTGCCAGCCGCTTGTAGAATGCTTCATCGGCCTCTTCATCCTGGTTGGGTRGCCTATAACRGAMTCCMAGCAGGATATCTGCCTTGTTGGCCTTCCCCCTCAACCTTACCCATAAGCACTCGACCTTATCATCACCACAATCATTAACATTAACATGTTCAAAAAGCCAACACCCAACTCAAATGTTCATATAGAAACACATGGCATGGACAATTAGACTTTGAGCTACAGAAGGTTCCCGCAAGTCTCCTTATGGCTTCACCTCTGTATTGCTCAGTGCTCTTTGCAGCACAGTCGTGAGTTTCTGGAAGCTGGAAGGATTTATTTTTTGCCCTTGAGCCAGTGGCAGACATAAGAATTGAGTTTCCAGAGGTCAGAGCTCTATAGGTCCTGCCTGCTGAACTATACTGCTCTCCGTAGTATACCAGAGACTCAGTGTAGATCTTGGAAGAAGACACAGATCTGCAAACTTCACCAGTAATTCCTACTGTGAAGTAGTTAATCTGGTTCCAAACACTTTCATGATATCTTAGACACTAGGAGGAAGCTAAATATTTTTACTTAAGCCCATAAAGGCAGGTACTTAAACAGCCTGCTGCTTCTAAGAAGCTCTGACTATTATGACTTTCTACAGAAACTCTTTGTGATTTACTACTCACATAAGATTCAAACACTTAGTTATTCCCGTAGGAGCCCAAGTGCGATGTCCCAATGTCACCTAATAAGATAGTATAAGAACCASGAAGTTCACACAATGCATCAAACAACAGTTTCACATAAGCTAGGTCCATTTGCAGTTGCAGGCTTCAACCAGGCTGGCTGACATCAACTTGAAAAATGACATTGGCTTGCAAAAAACAAAAAAAAAAGGTCATAACTCATGAGCATTTGCAAACTCATTTCCAAGACACAGAATTCTAATGACTTCCAGAAGCATCCTGTAGTCATGAGAAAAATCCTGGAAAGCACAGAGCCCAAAAGCATAACAAAGTCCTAGGGGACTAGACAAACAGCATGCAGACTACTTCAGCCAAAATAAGAAGGTATATAACAGCTGTCCATATGAGGGCAGTTATTTTGGAATAGTTATTCTACCGTGCAAGAGCACAATATGAAATATACCCACCCATTGTGCACACAAGCTCTTGTAAGCTCACCAGCATTTATTCCTTCCCATATTCCTCTTCAAAAGCTTTTGTTTGTTTGAGTCCACAATTTACAGTATTTTCTATATCTCACTTGCCAAGCCAGCATCTATTTCCTCTTGAGGGTTTTCGACTGGCATGGAGACTTAATACTGAGAAGTATTCAGAGAAAGAACATGAAGTTATTTTTTCCAAACTTAGACAAAGACAAGATGAAAAGCCATTGGTGTGTCCTAAGGCAAGCTTACAAAAGCTATCATAACGTGCTTCTATAACAAATCTGCCTTCTGGAGCAGGCTTTATACTTCTCAAGGTACATTTACTAACTTGTGTGACACAGACGACAAAAAAATCTTGAGATTAATTTATTTATCTAAAGACCCAGCAATTCTGTCTTATCAGTCCTCTCAAGAGGCAGTCTGAAAACATATACGAGAAAAAAAACCTAGTTCACATTTCCTGTCAGTGKATAACGAATGTTGCCACCATTTAGACAGTATAGGATTCCTACTCCAGCAGAGTATGACTGCTCTGTCTTGCACACTATTTTTCTATAGCAGCACGATATGTCAGTGTATACTTTGCTGAAGAGAACTTTCTGTCAACAATCAGTGTTTCATTGGCATTAATGTGCAGTAAAAGACAACGGAGCATGACTCAATTAAACCACCAAATACTGCATTTAAATAACATTAACCCCTGACATTTTAAAAGAACTGTGCAGGATTTTAGCTGCATGACTCTCGTTAAGGTCAGTGCTTTAATATATACAGCTTCCCACCCCAAATGTCTGACATAAACTAGTATCAGTAAGCCAATTGAGAATGAAGCCTGAAACCAGGATTTATCTTCTACTGCAAACATACTGCAACTAAGATTTCTCCCATGCTATTGTTTATAGGAACAAATTTTATTAACCTTCACATGGCATAGAGGTAGGAAAGGATTTCATATTTAATTCCTAATTCTCTTGCTTTTTTTGATAACTACCTTGTGAACTGAGGACTTGGAAATTATTTTTAGAAGTTTTTTATTCAGTAAAAATCTCAAATGCTGTCCAAATGTCACAGGATGGAGTATAGCTTCGTGTCTCTCCCCATGTGTGCCAGCAGCATCCCACGCAATCAGAAAGACTTTATGTATGGGGTCATGATGGGCTGGCAAATCAACACAGCATACACTGAAAGTTACTGAAATTCTTGCCTGATTCATACAAAAGTTGCCACCATTTAGACTGGCACTGCTATGCATATGTGCCAGATGCTTACACCTAACAGCATTTTCCCTGTAAAGCATAAAAGGTGTATGCCTTAAACTTAACAGACTACTGTTCTCAAGTAGACAGTCTGTGATGCTTGTTGCCAGGACTTTTAGGACCACACCACTCCTGTGAACTAAACCATTCAAGCATCTACGAGTCAACAGTTAGTATGACTGCTATACAGGTTAGCTGTGTATCACGCAAAAAGGAATGTAAATATGTTTATGTATTAAATATAATTAGCATTATTGTTTTCATTTTGAACAATCTCCCTCTTACCGTTATGCAGTGGGAGATTAAAAAATCTGTTTACCATGAAAAAGAAAGGATACTTACACAATAACACTCACAATACTTGTACTTAAAGTAAATCCAATGTTCTTCATTTTTTAATTAATTACTTTTATTGAATTAGTCAAAACAAAATCCAACAACTTCTGAAGCTTTAATCAGGCACAGTAGAGCCATGACAAGGCAATCTAGTATCAGTAATGATTATTAGTACTATTAGCTTACAAAGAGATGGGAAGTATGGTRAAGTAGAAGTGGTAAACAAAGAACAGAAGAAAAATTATTCAGTGGATCTCCCTACCTCCTGCTGAGCATTCCTTGGAAACAATTTCGTTTTCAGACACTTCCTCATATTTTTCTTTGTCCTTGTTCAATTTTATTCATCAGTCACTGGACACCAGAAACGGCAGACAAAGATTCCATTTCATGTGCGTTACTGAATGACTGGTTCGTAAAATAAGAACCTTTTTTTTTTAACATTAGCATCAAACTACAATACATAAAATTATATAAACTGTACAAAATCCCTACATGATGCTCCCCATGACAGYGATTAGATCCACGTTAGCATGACAAAGAGCATGTCACCTTCCATCTTCCATTGATATTGAAGGACGATTTGCAGAGACCTAATTGAAAGCCAGGTCTACATCTGTAAAACTGAAGTCACAGTAGAGGCAGAGAACCTATCAGAGGATGTAATTATACCAGTTTTAATCCCAAAACACTGTACATAAAGGGGTTAAATAATTTAGTTTTAATATATGTAAAGATCACCGTAGATTCCACTGTTTTAGGTGAATATTCAGCAAAAAGGAAAGAAGACACTTAAATACTTTACAAATAAACACTGAGGTACATTTTTGGGCCATACAGAGAGTATGATGTGAAATGATTGTCCAAAAAGGATCAGATTATGAATACCAAAGTGAAGTCAAGTTAGGCAAAATCTAGTAATTTCATACTGGGCAAGATGAAAGTTGAAAAGATAGGAAAGACTGTCCTAAAAGATTCATTTTGTGAGTTTGGATTTCAAGGCCAATCAACAAAAGGATGGAGAGAGAAACGCTGAGTAAGCTTGGTGTTCATCACCARCAATGGAAGAAAGGTGCTCTTCACATAAAGATTTGTTTCAAACTGTGATACTGCCAAGGGCTTCTTGGGTTTTACTCGCTAAATAATCATCAAACAACAACAAAAAACATCAGGAGAAAAATGCTACTAAAGCAATTTTGTATTTCAAAAGAGAGTTTAAATAATTTTTAGGAGCTAAGTTATACCACTGAACATGCAGTTTTATATAAAATTCAAAGCCTTGGGAAACCTTTCAAGTATAGGATGACAGCAGATGCTGTTGTAAGTGACCAAATGATCAAACTTACCTAATTGACAAACAGGTTACAAAGAATATTGCATTTCACTTAATCCAGGGCTTTAGCAGTGTTTGGGAATTTTGAGAGCGCTTTACACAGCAAAATGTGACCACTGTTGACTAAGGAAATATGGACTAGATACACGGACACTAAGTCAGTTTCAAAACTGTCTGAACCAGTGGGCTCAAAGGGTTGTGATCAGTGGCAAAAAGTCCATCTGGAGGCCAGTCACTAGCGGTGTACCCCAGGGGTCAATACTGGGGCCAATACCGTTTTAGTAACTTCATTAATGACCTGGACAATGGGACCCAGTGCACACTCCACAAGTTCGCTGATGATACAAAGCAGGGAGAAGTGGTTGATAGACCAGAGGGGTTTGCTGCCATCCAGAGGGACTTTGACAGGCCGGAGAAATGGGCTGACAGGAACTTCACGAAGTTCAAAAAAAGAGAAGAAGAAAGCCCTCTACCTGGGGTGGAATAACCTCATGCATCAGGACAGGCTGGGGGCCCAAGACTGACTGGGGACCAATTGGCTGGGGAGCAGCTTGGCAGAAAAGTACCTAGAGGCCCTCATAGGCTCCATGTTGACCACAAGGCAGCAATGTGCCCTTGCAGCAAAGCAGGCCAACAGCCTCCTTGGGCTGCATCAGGAAGAGAGCTGCCAGCAGGTCGAGGGAGGTGATCCTTCCCCTCTATTCAGCACTGGTGACGCCACATCAGGAGTAATGGCTCCAGTCCTGCGCTCCCTAGAACAACAGAGACATGGACATACTGGAGTGAGTCCAGTGAAGGGCCAAAAAGATGACTGACAAAATGACTGGAACATCTGTCACACGAGGAGAGGCTGAGAGCGCTGTGATTTTTTTAGCCTGTAGAAGAGAAGGCTCTGGGAGATCTTATCAACGTGTATAAATACCTGCAAAGTAAAGATGGAGCCACATTATTCTTGGTGGTGCCTAGTGACAGGACAAGAAGCAATGGGCAGAAACCGAAACACATGAAATTCCACTTAAATGTAAGAAAAAAACACCTTTACTTTGAGGGTGATTGAACACTGGAACGGGTTGCAAGAGAGACCCCGTCCTTGCAGATACTCAAACCCAACTGGACATGATGCTCAGCAACCTGTTGTAGCTGACTGTGTTCTGAGCAGGGGCGCTGGACTACAAGATCTCCAGAGGTGCCTTCCAACCTCAGCCACGCTGGATTAACTTGGTAAAGGCATCCAAGGTCTTTTCCAGCAATGGAGGAGACTCTCATAATTGTGTATCAAACTTTACTGGCAGTAAAGCTTGGGCTGAATTTGCAAATACAAATGTGTGGGAGACAGGGGGAGCCAAAAAGCCCTTCTCTACTACTGGTGTAGTAGTAATTGCTTACAGTATGTGGAGTGATAATAGAGTCATCCCAATAACCAAACTCTTTGCTGAGAAGTATACACACACGTGTGCACACAGGCACACACACACAATTTGTACTAACAGCTGTAAAACTTCCTATTGCAGGGAAGAAATCATGTATTTCACAGTCTTTTTTCAGAGATGAGTTGCTTGGTGGGAAAATAAATTAATATGAATTTTGAGACTGATCAGAAGGCAGATCTGTGACCGATTATTTGTTGTGCCACATTCCAAAAACATGGAGAATATTCTAGCCCCACCAAACATGGGCTTTCTTCTAAGGAAACTGTTTGGTTGTTCTCATGGAGCAGTGCTGATGATGGAACTGAGGTTACCCAAGTGGAAGCAGTCCTCTTGAAATCCCAGGCCCAAACCATGAAAAGCTCTGAAAGTAAGGATAAAGGTCTAAAGCTCTGCAATTTTCGAAGCAAGCCAGAGAGAGCAGATGGTATAAAGCAGTTGGGATGCTCTTTTGGCAGCTACTGTTACTGAACTATGTTGCCACATTCTACACAAGCATGATTTTTATTGTGTCCCCAAAAAGGGAAAGAAATGCTTAGGTGGGATCATTCGTAAACTACTAACAGGGGATCTTGCCAGCTGGATTTCTTCTACTCATTTGGAATTTATCACAAACTTCAATTTATCAGATGCCTGGAAAAGCAACACAGGAGTATTTGACTAATGATGATCCAGTTTACTACTCAACAACTTCTTTACAATATGAGAAAGAGGAGCTTTCCTTTACAAATGGAACATCTGACATCCAAACAAAAGATATTTCAAAGTCTCTTCAAAGTGGATGGGTTTAAGAAAAATACTCTGTAACCTGCAGTTGGTCAATATTTGAACAGAGTAAATGGGGTAGACATCCTCCTTTCAATGAAAACATCCAAGCTAGTTCTTGTGAGAAATGATAGCTCACTAGATTATTCCTATTAACTACACTCAGTTTGCCATTGCTATGGCCCCTGTGAAATCACATGAACCTATGCTTGGAGCAGTAACTGGAGTAACTGGAGGAGATCAGTCTTTGTCTCAATAAGATCCTGATTTCAGAAAGAAAAACTGATTTCAGAAAGAAATCCTTCTTCCACCTCTTCATGCACAATGCCATATGTACTGGCAATGATGGGAAAGGGACAAATATGCTGCAAATTTTCTTCAGTAGTTTGAGGTCATGTAGCAAAGAATAGGCACTTCCTTTCTCAAACTATAGAGTATCATGAGAATGTATTTTAAAAAGTAAAGCGCATACATGCTTCTATACATAGTAGAGAGAAAAATGATCGGTAAAATATATTCTTTCATTCTTCATACAAATATAACAGATCTTTGACATTATATCTGGGAGACCAGAATACAGTACTTGCAGTGCCTTTACCAGGAACCGTCACTGTCAGTAAAGAGGGGAGCCAAGACTTCTGGAGGGACACGAAACTTCTTTCTTCAGTATTCAAGAATAAATACATCATCATAAAGAAAAGGAGTGTTCTTCCTCTATCAGCCAACTCTTACATGTGAGAGTTCTGCAGGATTTACTGTTTGTTTTTGCATGGCTCTATGTTAGTATAAATACACACAGGCACATCATGGCTGTGAGCAATGGACTTGCACAATGGGGGAACACCTGAAAACTTGAAGCTATCATTAATTAAAGTTCTTCTGTTGTAAATCTGAGATTTATTTTAGCTTTTCTGGTACCTGAAAATAAGGGTATTTGGAAGACTTTGGTCATTGTAAGTGGTGTATTATCTATGCAAATATTGTTTTCCATCCAAAATGGAATTTCAGTAGTAGTTGGGAGGCTTTAAAATCAAATCCTACATTTGACATATTAGAAGAAATTACAAATTCCATAATGCATAATATTATTTTTCTAATGTATCACTGGCCCATAATGAGAAACAATCTATTATATAGATTTTGCATTCAATCTTTTTGTCAAAAACTACATAGCACATCAAAAGTTAATAGCACTGGGGAGTTCAGTGATTAATATGAAAACAAATGGTATATTACAAATTTTCTTTTGTTCTTCATTCACAATGATGAAACTGCTAGGATTTAACCTTTAAGGGTTAAACAGTTTAATCAATGTCAATGTCTGATCTTCTGAAGGCGATAAAGAACAGTCTGTCTAGCGATACCCAACAGAACATCACTTTGTCAAGCCACAAAGCGCCCAAAAGCTTGTCAAGTAAGTTGCCAGAAACCTCTTTGTGGTTAGAACTCAGCTCCTTCCTGCTTGACCTATTATTTGATATTTGACCACTTGGTTGCAAGACACTTGCTCTTTCCAGCTGAAATGTCACTGGGGCATCTTGTCAGCTCCCCGACATCTCGGCCTGACATACAATTTTACTTTTGTGTGCTACAAGGCAGAAAATGCAGGGCAATGGCCTTGCTTTAAATTCTGTCAGCATCAAAGATGGGCGTCACTCTTGGGTCCTACCAACAACAACAAAAAAGGAGTCTATTTGAAGGTCAAAACAGCCATTACTTTAAAGTCTTTCAGCTTAAACGAAATATATTACCTGCAATACTGGTTTGGGAACTGTCCTTATAAAGTACATAAACATATCATCAGAAATCCTCCCTGCACAATTGTTCTTCTTTCTTATGAAATGCAGACTTGATAAAAGGGTGAGTTTTCAGCGCCTGCAGGGACCAGATTCAGCAGTTAACTTAACTTGTTCAAATAGGCAAGTGGTATCATGTAGCTTTACAAGGAGCAACCTGACCTTCTCACATTGACCAGCAGTGACATTATTGTGCAGGAAGAGAAGCAGTCACATCATTTCTGTTTTGCACAACCTGCTTAAAGTTTGCAACTAAATGCTTGTCTTCAGTTGAGCTGACAAGAGAAAAGAGGGGGCTCAGTGAACCATGGCAGGGCTGCCATGAAATGACAGGAATCATTGGCATACATTTCAAATAGCTCTCTCAATCCTATTAAAGTATTGCAGTCCTGCTTTAAAATAGACAAGTATGAAACAACTTTGATAGATAGAGACTAAAATGGCTTATTGATTTTTTTTTTTTTAAGACTGAGGAAAATTACCCAAAATGTGTCATTCTTTAACATTTAAAAATATACTACATAAAAAAATGAACAACTGCAATAAATAAAAGTTAAAAAAAATAACTGTTTTGGTATGCAAAGAATGAGAAGCGCAGAAATGTGAACATATGAATGCACATTTTCATAAAAATGTAAAATTAATGTCAAAAAAAACATAGGCTGAACTACAATTCAAAGGTAGCAACAAAATTGCACTTTAATTGCATCATTTTACATTAATGCAATTTTTTCCTTCTAAAAGATTATTGATACAAAGAATCTGAAAATCCATTTTCCATTGTTCTTGTGGGACTGGATGTGACATTCAGGCTGAAGGAATAGACTGAAGACTGAGAACTGGCTCTATTGTGCATAAAACTGTAGGATGTGWCAGGTTCAGCTTGCAATGCCAAAAAATCTGGGATACAACTCTGGTCAGGCTGAATTCCTAGCTTGAAGCCATGGTGATGTTTGAACTCCCTCTTGATTCCTGGAGTGAAATAAAGTAATAATAAAAAACAAACCAAAAAAGAATCTACACTTACTGTTAAACAAGCAAGAAAAATAATTTCATTATGCCTTTCACAAAGGTATGTATACGAAGTATTTGCAGGTGTTTTCTTCTTGTTTCAAACACTTATTTAAAATACATGGTACCTGAATACACATATTAATCTTCAATAAGCAGGAACAAAGGACATTAGCTAGAGTATTCTGCACTAGTAAGTGTTAGGAAACAATATCCTACTTTATTTGAAGTGCTACAAATACTTATAGAAAACTTTTACCCCTCTTCATTATAATTTCTAGGGTGTGTTTTTTTAAATCAAGTAAACAAACTTATTCTACAGTCTCTCTGTCACTGTTATTAGGAAAAATATGCCATGCTAACCATGGAAGGTATTAATTTACTTTTAAATATATTTTACCATCAATTGAAATCAAACACTTAATAACTGTTCAAATGTTAGCCTGTTAGAAGATGGCCAGAGAATATACACTGAATGTACGTTGATGGGGAACATGATTCATATTTCAATGAGTCTCGACATTCAGTCAAACAGTTATAAAGGTTAGATGAGTTAAAATTCAACATTAAATAACTTCCAGCACCAAAACATTGTGCATCCTAATTTGAAAGATTATGGATAGTATCAGTTCACCAGCATTAATAATTTTTTTAAATGCTAGATAAAGACATTCTGTATTCCCTTAAATATCCACAATAATAAACAAACTTAAGAAAACACAATGCCATATTGCTCTTCTGCCTTTTACCAAGGTATTTTACCCAATGCACTATATAGCTGTGGAAATAACAATCAATTATTTCATCAGGTCATAAAATATGTGAAAACTTCACATGCAAAGCATAGTTACGGAAAAGACAAAAGTTAAGATACTGAAAGACTGTTACAGTATATTTGACGTTTTAAACACTCTCTCTTCGGCATTTCAGGAAGAATATACATGCATATATAAACACACACACACATGCAGAAATGCATATATACAGAGGCACAGATTCCAATATACATACTCATAGATGTCCAGAGAGAGGCAGAAGAGTGTGTGTATATTCATATTTCAACAAATCCAAACTCAATCATATGTATAAAGACACATTCATGAAAGATTCCCCTTTCCTCTGTTACTATTGCTGGAGAAAAAATCAATGGTTGCCTCTAACACCTACTTCAACAGTTCCCTTTGATATGGACTCTTGATTTCCTGATTCACCACAAGCCATATTGCAGCTACTGTAAACAGCTAGGTTATGTTAGACCTTCATTAAGGATCCATACAGTAACAAATTTAGATGACTCCTTCAAATAGATAGTTAAAATGAGGTAGTGCCTTGAGTTTTTCCAAACTATGGTGGTGATGAGGATTAGATAACCAGCAGAACTGGCAAGCATGATCTGTAACACTCTAGCTTTTCACTCCTTCTGTGCTCAACGCTATGCAGAATGGGAACCATTAAAAAGCCAAAGCACAAACGAGATTTACTGCATTTGTATCAGCACATCTGAAATGAGATCTCAATGAAGGCATCCACCTCTTACACCAATTAACAGTCTGTTATTTGCACACATTAATCAGCTGACCACATAGCCAGAATTCTCTCTAAAATAAGTCATTCATTAAAAAATATGACAATATTGAAATATGCAAATAACTTGTGATGTTCTAAAAACTTCTGTGTGTAAAAAAAAGAAATCAGTAAGATATAAACTATAAACAGGTTTCACTCTGGATAACAAATATTGAAGACAAATTTAAACTTATTGGTTTGTACTGCTTTCAGCATCTCAATCAGCATCACAATGAGTAAAAATCACATGCTACAATTACACTCTCATATTACTCTTTTTCTAGATGTAGTGAGGTGTTTTTTTAAGAATATGGCATCAAAATCCCAGTAAGGAGATAAGAAATCAGATTTCCTTTGAGAGTTGGGAAAAAAAGCATGAACTTAATGATTGGCAGCAAGTCAATAGACTATGTTACAGTAAAAGCTTCACTGTTGGGGGAAAAAAGCTCTGTTTTAGTTATCCAGATCCTGTGCTGTACTTCTTACAAAGAACAGAATACTATTCATTGAATAGAAGGGAAATTGGATCTAATAGCAATGTGATTGATGTAAAAAAAAATCTTGGCTGTTACTCGTAAGAACAGTTTTGATCCAATATCATTATATATACTCATGATGAATAAGAAAATAGGATTCTACAGGTTAGAAGCAAAAATAATCAGAACTGTTATAACACTTGTTGTTTGAACACATACCTGTACGCAGGAATTTTGAAGGCAGTTATAATTTCCCCAACAGACCTCTTTCAACATTATTGTATTTAGACACCTTTCTAAAACATGTATTAAATTGACAAATTCAAATGACTACGCCAGAGCTGTGATGATAATCCATCATATAAATATGCATTTAGGTAATTTTTAAAAGAGGAATTATGTATTTTAAATAAGATGTCTGTTCATCTTTAGCATAGCATTTTTATTTACCCGATAAACTGTAAATGATTCCATATAAACTGCTACACTTCATCAGGTAAATAGATATTTAGGACACAATATGTCTAGCAAATATATGCTTTCAAAATATTTATGTAGTACAGTAATTGGTTATGTCCTATGGTCATTTTTCAGAGTTTGATAGCCTAAGTTTATAAAACATGTTTTCCCAAAGGCCAAAATATGAAAGGTTAGTCTATATTATGGACTAATTGCTTTCTAAACTGTAGTTAACTCAAGCAATTTTTTAGTATTAGATGTGGAAAAAGATTTCTAARACAATTCTTCTCTACAGCTTTTCTTCTGTGACTAACCTATGATCACATTTAGGATCTAGTTTACAGGTTGTCTCATGATACATGAGCTGTTTTACCAAAGTTAAAACTGATTTATAGAGGGTTGCTTTATTATGTATGATATTGTAAGGAAATATTATAATACCATCATGTATTATATCCTTGTATATGTTTTTATTGTAATGTCAGCCTACTCAAAAGCATCATGTTGTGATCAAAGACACCCCATTTTGCTTTTATAGATCAATACTTGTGGAATAATATGCACAGTTAGACACCTGCAATTAGAAGACTGTTATGACAGTGGCGCAAACAGATAATTACATAAAGAATTACACTGTTAGAAGTATATTGTTTATCTTCAATTGTAGGAGTAAAATCTATAACCAGAGCTGAAGCCACAAATCAGTCAGAATGGTTTCAGCCTTCAAAGTCTACACAAGGATAATTTTACTGGACCACAATTTTCACTATAATACCACACTGCAACTTTTCAATTGCCCTCTACTATTTGTATGTTACAACAATAACTCCTTCCAGTTTTGGGATTTCCCACCACTTTGGGTTTTAGTCACTTTAAACTGCTTTCAAATATTCAGTTTCAAAACACTGTAGCCCAAACTTCCCTTCTGCTTTCTTATGATATGTAACATTCAATATTATAAAAAAATCAGAATAATAAAAAGTGGTAAGGTTTTTGTGAGTTAAGGCTTCTGGGTTGTGAATAACAAGCTTGCATATATGGCTTCGACTGACATAAGAAAGTAATGAAACTGCTTAGAATCAGAACAGAAAATGACCAAGTAAGGAATGAAATAAAAGAGCAGAAAGAATAATAATGAAGTTACAACATAATACAAAGACTCAGTTATGGGGGTTCCCTGTGTGATGATGCAGATGCAGTAACAAGTTCAGCGTTGTATCTCAAGGTAAATTAAAGACAATTGTTGAATTACAAGGCCAAAGAATGATCTAGAAATCGCCAGATTACAGGATAGTTAGGCGTGTGAGGATGCCTGACAGCACACAGAAGTGCAGAGAGAGGACCAACCTGTAGTTTCTTCTGAATTCTAGCAATCTCTAAAATCTCTGGAAAGGCTGTAGCACAGTCCCTCAAGAGTAGGAAGAGATGTAAGGTAAGCACAGACGCAGAGAGCAATGGGGGGAAAGTGGGAAACAGTCAATATATTTCTCCACAATTGACTTCTGATACTGATTCCTCTCACCCCAACTCTAGAACATACATATACACAGAAATACCAGTAGACAGCAAATCAAATGGACAATGTTCTCTTCAGCTTCTCCCACCTATCCTATCATTGTAGCTTGCATCATTTCACTGTATCAATAGCAATTCCAGTAAGCGTTAAAGAAACAACCACTGTCTTCGATAACCATTTTGCAGCACATGTGGAAAACCTATTTCCCTATAGAGAAAGATGCACATTTTCAGACCATTCACAATCTCCTTCCCAGACTGCTACTTCCAAAACTGCGTTGCCTTTTGCCAGACAACGTGTCGTGGTTTAACCCTGGCAGCACCTAAACACCACGCAGCCGCTCACTCACCCCCCCACCTCCGGTGGGATGTGCGAGAGAATCGGGAGGGCACGAGTAGGAAAACTCGCGGGTTGAGATAAAAACAGTTTAATAATTGAAATAAAACAAAGTAGAACAGTAATAATAACAGTGGTAACAACAGCAACAACAATATACAAAGCAGGCGATGCACAATGCAATTGCTTACCACCTGCTGAACCGACGCGTGCCCGATACGAGAGCCCGTCCCAGCACACAGAGCCCCCCMCACACCCTTAGTTTTTATACTGAGCATGACGTCACATGGTATGGAATACCCCATTGGCCAGCTGGGTCAACCACCCCGGCTATGCTCCCTCCGCCAGCTTCCCATGCACCTGGCAGGGCATGGGAGGCCGAAAAGTGCCCGGTGCAAGCACCACCCAGCAGCACCCAAAACATCAATGGGCCATCAACGCTCCTATTATACCAAACCCAAAACACAGCACACCCCCCAGCTACTGGGGAGAAAGTTAACTCTGTCCCAGCTGGAACCAGGACACAATGTCAATGGACTTCCAGTATGCTGCTCATTCTTTTGCTGTTAAAAGTAGCTCCAAGAGCCATTTCTCACTCCCAGTGAGATAAATAAAACATCAGACTGATGAAAATGCTAGAAACTGGTGCTTAAAATGGAAAGTATTAGTAGTGGGTGTCAGTGCAATACAGTGCTAGTTAACAAACTTTTTCAAAGCAGGAATGTATGCTGGCCAAAACTGGGAAGTTTTTTTCCTGTGTCAATGATTTTGCAATTCTGTATGCTGAGGCAGTAGGACCAAATTGGTGCTCTGACACAAAGTAGGAAAACGGTAACATTCGGTATAAATTTTAATTGTCAGCACTCCTGCCTGGATTCTGCAAACAATTTACTATTAGAGAATAATTCAATGGGCTGCCAACTCATTACATACTAAGTCAGAAAGGCAGACACACAACACACTTTGGGTGCTGCCAGCCAACAATACTAATGGCTTTTTTCATTATCAAAGAATTCCCTCTTCCACTTTCAGGAGTTTTTAAACAAACACATGAGTCTGAAATATCTGGAAATAATTKTTTTCTCCTGCTTTTCTAATGTTTTAGCATTTAATGCATTCAGTGAAATCACATTCTAGAGGCTCAATTAAAAACAATTAAGAGAAAGATTTCATAAGATTGTATTTGTTTTTCTAAAAGAAAATCCTGTTTTATTCAAACATACTTAAACCTGCTATGTTCGAAGAACGCATGGGATCGGATGGATTATCACGTCAGATGAACACCTTATCTTCAATGTTTTGTTGGCTTAAAGACAAATAATTTGGTTTTGCATTGCTAATTTTGATGATTTCTAAGTATTTTGGCCAAAAGCCACCATACAGCCTATATAGTAAGTTTCTCTTCCAGATGCTTCATTAGAATACACACGGAAGTCTCCCATTTTCTGGTCAAATTCTCTGCACTACACTAATAATACCAAAACATTAGGCAAACTATGTAGTGCACTATTTTCATGGTGAAATGCTCAGTCTGTATTGATTTCAATCCAAGTTTCCAAATTCTTTTTGCCCATGCTGCCTACCACTGTCTTTCCACCTTCTCAAGTATGGAAGCAACTTTTATTTACTTATTTTTTAATCTGAGTAGCTAACTGAAATGGCTATTGGCATATCTTGTGCTGCATGTTGCAAACACCATTGAAAGGTACACTGTACTCTTACTAAACTGTTGTGACACCTCTCCATGTTTTGCATCAGTGTATAAGATTGTCGCTATCTTTAACTGACGCTCCTCTTGCTTCCAAGAAAGCCTTTCCTGCTATGTGAGTTCTCACACAGCTTTTCATTGCCTCAGATCAGTATTTCTCTCTCTCATGGTTCCCTCTCAGCTCTTCGCTTGTTTCTAGCAAGAAGAGTAGGTGACTACAACCAGAGACTAAAACACTCATGACACCATGCTGAGGCACAAGCGGCTCATGAAGTAGTCCTCCCCACTTAGCCTTCTCTTCTGCCAGTGCTAGAGGGAAAACAGTCCCTATCCAACTAGTTAAAGTGTCAAACTTCATATTCTCTTGAGAAATGTGTTCAGTCATCAGCTGAATTCATAGACAGTGTGGCTGTCTGACGTAAGCCTTCAAAGTTTCGTCTGAGTTGCATGTATACTGCTGCTCTAGCAGAAAAAGAAAAAGTGTATTTACATTCATTTTGCCAAACATTAGCATCTTCTGTCCAATCATTTGAATGGAGAAGTGTTAGGAGAAAACAGCTTAGAGAACAAGGGTTGACACATACAGTGTGAAATCTTAAGGTGCTTGAATGCAATGAGGGAGAAAGTGAGACAGAACCACATTTCATCTCCCTAACTGTGCTATAGTCCACATGAACTTTGTGACAGGTCTCTGTCTCTCAGCCACACTTCACTAGCTTCTGCTGACATTCAGCTGTCAGACAGCAACCCTTTACCATGCCCCTAACATGCTCTACAGCTTCACCCAATTAACTCGCTTTCACTTGACATTGCAGCAAAAAGCTTCATAATAGGTGGTCAAGGTGCATGGTGTCTGCTTGCCCTCTAACTGCTCACGCACAGCAAAATGCTTAGCTACCTTCCTTTTTGTCTGCTTGCTCCGAACTGGTGCAGCTACAATTTAGGCATTCTGCTACTAAACAGGACAAGGACAGCAGTGGTGCATTAATCTATCTTTTACCAAAGACTAATTTTAATGCAGAATCCTAGAGCTAATCATCATACACATTTTGGCAAAAAAGAAATTACACTGATTCAGTAAAATACTTCAATCACTTCAAAATTAATAAAGATATACTGTATCAGCAATATGGATACAAGGGGGAAAGAGGGAAAAAGTAATTATTTCTAATAGTAACATTTAACAACATAAAGGAGAAAGGTCTAAGAACAATGAAAGTGTCTTTATGATTCAGCTTTCTTGCATTAAAAAATCTTTAGGCATTCAGAAGATTAATTTTTGCTATGCATTTCTGCCAAATATGCAATATTTTTGAGAAATAATATTCAGAAATATAAATCTATGTAGCTAACAAAACAAATGAACTATTAAAAAAATGGAAATCAACATTTCAGGATTCTCCTGATAGCTTATATAAAAACGAGAACAAACATAGAACTCACTGTTACTTTGCAGACAGATGCCTTGAGAATACTCCAGTTTGCTCACTACTTCTCTCAAGTATATTGGTATTAAATATGTGGAGTAGGTCAGAAAAGGCCCTTAAAAATCCAATACGCAATAAGTACTGATGATGTTCAAGCGCTCTCTGCTGAAGAGGCATGCTGTTAATCAAGTGTGGAACAGCCTGGATGAGCAGTGGTGTCTGGACAGTGGAATTAGGAGAGTCGCTGTAGCAAATGCCTTCTGGTGGCCTTACGGGTTTCAACTACCAGAACTCCAGCAAGGCAAGACTCAAAAGCCTATCCATGAAGCCCTTTCAGATTCTGGTGTTTGCTAAACTACAGCAAGTTGAGATAGGTTATGTAACCTATTTGCTTTCCCAGCATATCTACAGGGACAAGTCCCCTTGAAGTTCTCTCTAAAAACCATTGAAAGGGCATTTTTTTACACAAGAAATCTGGTTTTCATAAAGAGAAGCAGACATCCAGTATGTAGAAAGTGGAAGCTCAAGAGAAGCCATAAGCATGAAGGAAGGAAAACAAAACAGAAATATATTGATTGAGGTGTAAAGCAGACACCTCTCTTGACAGGAATTTATGGCAAGGGCATAGAACCAACTTATCTTATGAAAAGTGGTGAAAAGAAGCAAGTCATAAGGACTTGGAATTTGCACACCTCTGGCAGAGGTTGCTGATGCAAAAATGGGTAGTTTTGTAGCAATGAAAAAAAAAGGTAGCGAACATCTCAGATTTCAAGTAGGAAAATGGCATCACTTGGACTTAAAATGAAGTACCAGGGACACACAAGGTCTCTTAGTGGAGAATATTGCAGATCTCTCCAAAAACCTCTATGTGAGCAAAAAGTTATTTTGGTCCACTTGGTTGTGAGAATATAATCCAGTGTTGTCCATAATCCTGAAGTGAGAAGGGAAATGCTGATCTCATGAATTGACAGCCTTTAGCATGCCCTAACAAACAGCAGATTGATGTTAGCTCTTAGGAGACAACAGAATTAGGATCATAAACTGGATACAGACATGGTTTATGCAACCTATCTGCACCTATTTGAAAAACAGACTGATTGTAATCTGTTATCCAAACTACAGACAAACACTTGCATGCTGAGTAAGAACATCTGCATTTGCGTTAGGCTACAGGCTAATCTAAATCTCGGTTCAGCTAAATAACTGTATTAAACTGAGTAGCCTCTTAAAAAGATCCTCTAATGATAGAGCCAAAAATGACTGACTTACACCTACATGCTTGGAAGTGAACTGTCACTACTGTCAACTTCATTTTCTCAAAATAAATGTTTATTATTAAAATCATCAACGTATTAGGAGGACAAAGGGTTCAACCCTTTTAGCGTGTACATTTTCTGGATTGTCCACTGCAGATGTGTAGCCTGCTACCTCCCAGCCAAAATCCTGATAAGGGCTCCATCCCCCTCCCCTATAAACTAGCTTAGAGAAAGATTCACCGGGAAGAGGAACATTTGGCTCCCTGTAGGTTTGGGATAGTTTTCAAACTTTTGTTTGCTTATCCAAACCAAGCACTTTAATGTTCATTCACCCCCGTTAAAACTTAGTTGAAGCAACTTCAGGAGGGAATTACTCCTTCTCCCGCAAATTGCATGCAGTATCTGAAGCAGTGTATATTCAATAGAGTTCTAAAGGGTAGTTTTATAACAGTAATGGTCAGGAAAAACAGTTGGCTTTCCAGCAGTATTGCTTATAAAATATCAGTTGATATCTGAATAGCCTAAAAAAAATATTTTAGGCTCAATTTCAGTTGATGGCTAACATGTAGGTCTTTTGTAAATGCAAGATCCAAATTACACTAACTGGGCAAAGAATCAAGCTTATCAGTTATAAACAACTTGAGTGTGGGTGAGCTAGGTTTACTGTCTCTATTGGTTTTGGCCGAATTTATATATACAGTTATACTTCAGACTGAAATTAAATTAAAAAATCTAATAGTTACTTCAACAGAACTTTTTATATTTATTAGATTCCTGAGCATAATCAGCCTCTAAGAACTGCTCTTAGCTCAGGTACTAGATCATCACTTTCTGTGAGGCTGAACATGCAGTTCGAGTGAGTCCACTAGGCAAATGGAACTAATACTTCCTGCATACCAAACATATTTTATGTGAATCAACATTTAAAAAATGCTAATGGAATTTCATCCTTTTGTATACATATGACAAATGTGTGTTCTGAAAGCACAGAAGAGTTAAAGCAAAAAAAAACCCCAAAACCAGAACCCACCACCACCACCACATACAACAATACAAACTTTCATCAGGCATGTAMAATTTTTATCAGAAGAGTCATGAAAAACATAGGAGACCTGGAGAGAGGTTTCTTCAGCTTTTTGGTTTGTAAAACAAGAAAGCTGTAACACAACTTTAAAAAATCGTTTTACACAGGGATGTTTCAGTAATTTGGTGTGCCTTGTATATTCCAGAATGATACCTTAAATTCCTTTATTCAGAGCTCCCGATTAGATTATGCCTTTCTAAAAAATCTCTTATTTAAAGTATAGTAAACTTCAGTAAGTTATTAAATTAAACTAGAAATTCCTAATGCAATAGGATGTTTTGACATGCACACATTAAAATGAAACTGGATGACTTTAAGTGTCAGGAAGCTTTGCAAAGTCCTGGTTAAGTTTCAATACATGCTCAGGCTCCCAAAAGAGTGCAATGCATTTACTAGACCCTGTGAAGGAAAACCTGATGTCACACAGAGTCTGAAAGACTAACAGGTCCCTGACCATAAGCGTATAACTACCATATGAGCTGATCGTTTTGTGATCAAATGAGACCCTTGGTACTCAACAAAAGCTGAAAAATTAGTGAATTATTTCATTATTGTGGCTCTGGCCTCCAAGGGCTTTCTTGGTCAAATTACCTGCAACACCTAGATAGGACAAAAGGCTTTCAAAATATTGGTGAACATACAACTTTAAGACAGGCAAGTATTGCAATGTCAGCTTTATGGTGACATTTACTGAGTGAACTATGGGTTTACGGGCAATTTCAGTTCAGGGCCAGACCAACAGTGTGGTGTCTTAAAGCAATGTGTCTTTAAAGGTTCCATGGGTCCCCCTCTAAAAAGCTGTAGGAATTGAAGCAGTTACACCATCTGAAAAGGATGAAATGGAATTATTGCATCATCATAATGTCACTTTGCTTTCCTAATATCATCACATGTAGCAGGGTAACTCTGTTGGTGATTAACCACGCTATTCTTGCCTATATCTTTAGTAAATTTCATTACTTACTGTGCATTTCAAAGGTACCCTACCTTCCATTAAAAAAAAAAAAGTCAATTTATTGCTTAACAAAAAGAGGGTCCTTCCTTTCCAAAAGGTAGCATTTCTGAAACAAGTCAACAAAAAAAACAAATTCTTGTCAAGTGGGAAAGGAAAGATATAGTTTAAGAAGCACATTAGTTTCTAAATCTCTTTCTTTAACTGAACCATTACGCAAACTGAAGAAAACAAAAGTTATTTGAAAAATCAAGATTATTATCATAATAACATCCTTTTAGCTGACAATGAAGCTCTTTACCCTACTGTGTACTCATTTCACATTTTAAAAATTTGTTCAAGTACTAGTTTATTCAACTGGCCAAACCGCTTCAGGGAGCCCAGTCTCTGGAGAAAATAGGTCCTTACTATGATCAACTGGAAAAACTGTGCCTTCACTACATAATGTGGGTTTCACAGACTTCCACGAAAAGTTTTTATATGTAATTTATAAACAACAACAATAAATAAATAAATAAATGTTGGGTAAATATTAAGCAGTGTGACTTACATATGTAAAACCCAATAAAAATAAACATTAAGATGTAACTTGCTGACTGTATGCCTTTAAATCATGTCAACATTACAGGAATAAAATTATGAGTTAAGAACAGTGTTATGCTTCATGCCCTAACTCTGAATTTCCTGTCTTTTTATCTCCGCAAGTCATGCTCTCTGATATATTTTAAAGGTGTTTTTTTTTTTTTTTTCATTTCTCGCATTAACTTTTATGCTTAAAGTACAAAATGCAAGCAATCAGGCAATGGAAGTAGGTAAACACATGTATTTCTACAAAAACATGTTACTCTACTGAAAAAATGTCACAGAAAGGAACGCAAACGTTTGTTCTTTTTTTCCCAGTTGAAAAGGATGCAAACGTGCACAATTATAGGAGAAGGCAGGGGAAAAGATCATGAGCAAAACAACAGAAAACAACAACAATCTGATTTTACAAATTCCAGAAAGGCACAAAGTAAAGGAGACTGCTATGGTTTATAGCTACCCTTCTTTATCGCTCTCATTATCACCCTTTGGCCTGCGGAGGATCCACTCCTCCTCCGCTTGGACTAGTGAGGTGAGGTCTGACAGCTGAGAAATCTGCTGTGGGACCAAGGGTGGAGATGATACCCAGCCTTGTGCTACCATGACCTTCCTTCCAGTCAGTGCACAGAAGCAGAGACTAAGAGGAGCATCAGAGACAGTCGTCGCCTGTGGAGGAAAGTTTGCCCGCTAGCTGGCACTGAATTCTCTGGTGGGGGGGCATCAGTCATCTCCCTGCCATCCAGAGGGAAGCATAAACCTCTAAACATGAGATTTTGCTTTACAAACACTTAAAGTACATCTTTTGAGGTGAATACTTACTTCCCCCTATTTTAAATGTAGTTTTATGCTTAAATAGATTCTCCAGGCCCAATCCAGTTAAATGTCAGTACAAATTTCTTTCTTCTCTCTCTTTTTTTTTTTTTTTTTTTTTTTTTTTCCCAAATGGGTGCATGTAGTGTTATCCACGCTACACTATAAGTGGGGGCATGCTGCACACATATGCATTTCTGAGGCTGGCTGAGAAAGAGGCAGACTCCTGGAAATGCTGCCCTAGGTCTTACCCTCTTGTCTTTTTTCCCTGCGCACCGGGCAGTGAGCTAGTGGTACAAAGTAAACAAAACACCACAAAGACAACAAAAATCCTTCCACCTGTCATCCCGATCAATTGAATTGCAACTCACAGGTAGCATCTACACATCTTGCAGTATCTATCAAAGCTAATGCCTGAAGACCGGCACTGAATTTTCTCCTTATAAACAGTGCTTTACATACTTAGCTTGAAACACAAAACCAAACAGGTGTCAGAATAAGAAAATAATTATTCACAACAGTATACCTTACAGGATCTAAATTTAAAATGTCAAGAAAATATCAGGAAGATGACAATCTGGACTGCATGGATTCATTCGCCATTTAAGTATCTAAGCTAGACTCATTCAGGCACAGCTATGCTTTAATCCCCTCAAAAAATTTCTCAGCGAATTCAGAGTCTCAGAACAAACAGACGTTCCCTTTATGTTTAACCCACAGTTTAGCAGGGAATAATAGAAGCTTCCCAGCTCTCTTTCTTGAAATAACTTCTTCAAAAGGGAGGAGGAAGCACCTTCTGGCCTGAGTAAAAGTCCTTGAGTCTGGAAAGAAGTGAATTTGTCTGCCTTTGTAGAGAATATTCCTTTTCTTCTATAAAGCCCATAAAATTGTGTCCTCGGCTCTGTTCTTTCGTAAAAACTTTTTCCCAGGGTTAAATGTCCTGGTCTATAATATCCAGTTCTCAAAATAACAGCCTGTCTAGCACTCCCAATACTTTTATTTCTACTGCAGCATTAGTGGTATACGTAACAATATACAAAAGTTTCTTTTAATGTGATACGCTGAAAATGCCACTTTGAGAGGTGTGGGAAGAAGGCAAGAGAAACAGGGGTGTGTAGAAAACAGGAAGCAAACATATGCGGCTGGTGAATAAAACTCATTGCATATTACCAATGAAACACATTTTGAAAGACCACTGCAAAGACATCTAAAAAGGAAAATGGCATCACACGGCTGTCTCCCAACTCACAGTTGCCCTCCACAGCAACTGGGGCCTTTCTGAAACGTTCAGTTTCAAGAAACCCCACATACCATTTTCCAAAGAAAATAAAAGACTAGCTCGTTCCAGCACTTCTCCTTCAAAAACTGAACAAAATGAAGCGTAGGCATTCATTTCCTTTTTCCCTGTTAATCTGCTGCAGGCAGAGAATGAAGGCATGATGATTTTTTACAGGGCAAACTTGAACCTATACTTTAGACTTCTTTCCTTATCCAAATCATTAGTTTCTCTAAATCAATTTCCAATTAGTTGCTCCAGGAGGTACAATTGTTGCACTGGCCTGAGCATTTAGGATAAGAGATGAATACAGCTTCAGGTTCCCAGTGTCTTGTTTTCAGTCCTGGGAACTGAGGACCCTTGTTTGTGAGCTGGTAGTTCCAGTACCTCACTAGACACACATTTCTAATGCCATAGAAATGCAAACCATGAAGGAAAAAAAGGAAAGGAGATTAGCTTCCTGAAAACATGACCCTCCTTTTTGCGACTCAGCCAATGACTTGAAAGATTTGTTTTGTGCTTAACGTCGGAACAAACCTGCGGTCATTTAGGAACTTCATGGTTTCCATTAAACCGCACAGCATGGACATTTGGAATTTCATGGCAACTGTGAAGTGAGAATGTAGGTCTTGCTTTTCCAAAGCACCGGCCTCGAGAGCTAACACCCACACACATTCATTCACATTCCTTGGCCAATTCATGTCATTAGGAGGCTTTAAGAACAGACAAAACAAAGCAAAAAAAAAAAACCAAACCCCATCCCAAACCCAACCCTACTTAAACCTCTTTCTTAAGCACTTGAAAACAAAACACTACAAGTGGAAATGTAATGTTTAAATGCAGCAAATGCATTGTGTCCATCTACAGTGTTTACAGCATCAACTCTGCAACTACACTGAAAAGCTGAACTATTGGAAACCACCTAATTACCCAAACATTTACCTCTCTGCAGGTGTAAATACATGGGCCTAATAAGCCTTCCCACTGTGAAAGCAGTTACTTAAATTATATTAAAATATTAAAAACTATTTAATGAGCTTTTTTACCCTAAATTAAATTGAGTGTGTGCCTTAACCTGCTTCAGGCAAAGGAAGTTTCAAACATATTGGTTTTGAAACTAGCCATTATTTCCCATGTTGCAAAAATGGCAATTTTATTTCCCAACAGCAAATGAAACTGTCAGGAAAATTTAGATGCAATAAAATTGGGTGGTTAAACCAACATGCTGGATTTGGAATAAAACTGAATTAAAGGAATTAAAATCAAGCATTATGTCAGTCAAACTTTATAAAAACTATTTTAAATGGGGGTGGGGGTGTTGTTTTTTTTTTTTTTKTAAAAGTTAGGTTTTGGACATGGTAAAGTCCACCCGTAACTACCCATTTTATGTCCATCAACAGTGTCACATTTGAAATTTGCGCAATGAAAAATATTTTGCATAAAATGTGTTGCTTCTGGCAACATTTCTGCCTAAATAAAAAGTTGTCAGGCAGTGTGTGACTTTAGTGGTACAGAGTTTTAAAATGGTGGCTTCAGTCCAAGGCTAGCTAATAACGGCTGACATGCACTGGAATCTTGAGGCCTAAATCAACATTGTTTTCACAGCTGTAATTAAGCCACCTAATCAGAAGCACATTTTGACGGGACAGTTTCTGGAAGCCAGACATTACAATTTCTTATGCCTGGAGCGCAGTGGCTCATGAGAGGTCCTCATTTAATTTCAGTTTTTAAAAAAAAAAAAAAAAAAAAAAAGGCTGTAAAATGAAAAGACTATAAAAAAAGCAGTGTACGGCTGTTGAAATGAAGCAGGCCTATGTGTTCATGCCTTGACCAACCCTGCATCCCACCCTCCTTCGGCTCTCTGCCGAGTCCCCAGCTCTCAAGTGGCAGCTGCACACAGTGAGATTAAGGGCTTCTGCCAAAGTCAACAGATGAGCTGGTCTGAACTGGCTCTCTGTGTGTTCTGATTGTAAATTGTGCTGGTGATGATTAGAGAACTCTAACACAGGATGTCGACTCTTAAAACTGTCCAGAGAAAATAATTTTTTTTTTTTTTTTAAGTTCAGGAAATTTTTTTAAACTTCTTTTGTGGCTTGGTACATAGTGTTGTGTCTATAACTTTCAGATGATTCAAACATGAATTCACACAAATTAAGTAACTATATTATTAAAAAAATACACCGTTACTTGCTCACAGCAAGATCCTTCATTTGGGGATGTTTACGCAGCAGTGTTGCTGCTGAATGCAATTCTCTTGACTAGTACGCTCCAGCAGTCTTGTGCTTCTACCACCTGCCAGTGGAAGATACCCCTGAAATTCAGACTATCAACTATTTTTGTTGTGTGACTATCACTTCAGGACATTGTCATATCTGAAACGGCTAAACTGTCTTGCTCTTTTTCTGGAGCTACATTAGTAACTTTAACATAAACTTTCAACCCCAGAGGCCATTGTAAAACTATCAATATGAAGGCACCAGTCACTGGGGTCTGATTACATTTAGTTCTGCATTTTAATTACATATGGATTCTATTAACTGAACCTTTTGCCTTATAGGCAACATTTTAATCAAATTACTATAATTTTCAAATATGTTACAATAGTCTGACAAGTTAAAAGTTCACATACCTAGAATATTGAGTATCAAAAAATTTTTGCATAGAAAAGGAAGTATTCTTTACAAAATAGCAAATGTGTTGTTGGATTACTGTAACTGTTTTTGAACACCTTGCCCTAAGTTACATAATGTGATTTATAATATTGGTTTCATATTATTTTTTTTTTATTGGTACTACATAATAAGCAAATAGTTTAAACTACATGATTTATACTGTTTGGTTACAACTATTACTTGGGTAAGCAATACCACATGACAAGGTGAGCATTTGCAGTAGGATACCTGCATTCCTTGGCTATGTAGTAAGGTTGGCAAGTGACACCCAATTTCTTAAAATCAGGTAAGAAATGCAAATATTTCTGTACAAAAATAGTTTCTGGAAGATATTACCGCTTTGTGGATTCAGCCTGACAGAGACTTCAAGCTTAGTAAGTATTACAAATACAGTTTTCTATTTTTGCCTATACTGATATTTCCACTCTTTCATGTCTATTATCATCTCAACAGTTGGGAAATTCTCCTTATGGGCCTGTCAGATTTTTCTTCAGTTACTATCACTTTAAAAACTGTTTCACAGTAAATAAACCACGCACTGGTAATTAACAGTACTGAGCAAAAGTTAAAATTATTTGAGGTCCGTATCTTACTGAATTCTATCCTAGACTATTTCCAAGAAAACACTGCAAGACAGAGGGTAACAATAAAAATAACAAGTCTGATTATTTTTTGCAAGGCAAGTTAGGAACTACTATCTCCAAATCTTTCACAAAACCAGTTCAATTCCAAATCTTTCAAAAAATCTTTTCAGTTCAACTGTGCATCAGGCTAGCATGAAGTAGTGGAAAGGCCAAGCAGAGTTTTCATCCAGGACCTATCTGCTTCTTGCAACATCTGGGAAGAATTCCCCCAGCTACATCAGTCATTCCATGTCCTAACACAAGAGATATGGCTCCAGCCCACGAAAGACATTTTCTGACATTTAACACGACACCAATAGAGTGAGTGCCTTTCTCCTATGCAGCAAGTGAAAAGGCAAATAGTTTTTTTTCCTTCTTTCCAGTTCCATCCTCATAATTCTAAATGTAAGACGTTGCATCCGTGTTAGATGCAGGTCTCAGCCTTGAAACACAGATGGAACTGGTGACAAGGAAACAAAGGGTATGGGGGAAAGACATGTAAAACCACTGCCCTGACCAGCCTGGCTAAGTAGGAAGACACCACTGTCAGCAGTKTAGTTAACTGATAAGTTTGAGTTTTAAATATTTCTTTTCTCTCTCCCCTCCATGAACAGGGTTCAAGCAGATCACGAGAACTGAGAGCCGACTGCTCTGAGTAGGAAGAAAAGTGTACATTTTGCTTAATGTAGTTCTTCAACACAAAAATATGAGAGAATATGTCAATTACTAGCATCTCAACAATAAATATGGATTTTTCATGCATAAGATCATTCTACTTGCTTCTCTCACCTTACCAAAACCTACAATTCCTGTATTTTCAGTACTTTAAGTGATATCACTAGGCATTTTCAGACAAAGGACAGACACAGCCACAACTATGGGGGGAAAAAAAGGAAGGATGATGCAAAGCCACATAAAGCAATGAGTGATTTCATTTTCAACCCCAGTTAGGAGAAGGATCCAAAGACAACAGTTGTTTTCGTGGTTAGTTAGAGAACTCTGCTCTTCTTACAGACCTTCACTTCACCCCTCTCACTCATCTGAAACTCACCTTCTCCCCCTTTCAGTTAAAGTCATCCTTTTGGCTCCCCAAATTTCCCTTTCTCCAGTGCACACAAAGCTTTTCTCTCCTCATCGTCTTTACAAATTACTGTGTTTTCTCCTTCCTTTTCTGTTCTCCTTTGATTCTGAATTGAAAGCAGAAAAAGGAAGGAATATCAGCAGATCAGCTGCACATTCAGGATCAGAGAAACACCTGACCACTTGTAATATAACAGTGGCTTCTTTTGTTTGCCAAAACTGATACCAGAATATTTTAAATTCTTAAAATTCTGACAGCAGTACTGGTATCAGGCACAAAATCTCAGGGCTGAAAGCTACGAAAACACTTCCTGGAGAAATTTTATAATGAATTGAATTCTGTCAGTTCCTCATATGTGTCAGGTCACACTGGAAAATACAGTGTCACTGCATCCACTCCCCACAACACTTGTGCTGGCAGCAACAAACTCCTTGGCAGTAGACACCATGGATTTATGTGCTTGCCATGTGACTAATATGGTGCCACATGTTGCTGCACAGCACCCACAAAGTAATTGCTTATGACTATACTACTGCACAGTACGGCAGTACTTAAAAGCTCTCAGTTCAAAGCCTACTTATTACTGCAACTCTGAATGAAAGTGCAAGTATTGTAATAAACTAATGTATCTGAAGAAGAAGTAAAATGGATCAAAGCAGCAGAATCCAGTACCATTAAAGTAACTGGCAAGTATTCATTTAATAGGAAACCTTGAAGCACAGTCCAGTTCGTGAGTTTGTATTACTAGATGTTGCTGAACAAGAAATAGGCAGGAAAAAAGAAATACAAGAACATTTTAGCTGGTATCTTCTCTGCTTACATACAGATCATTTGTACAGTTAGTTACTACCAGTGAAGTACTTCCACTAAACCCACCTTCCAGGCACATTAAGCTTTCCTAAGGAAGATCATAAGAAGGCATAAAGGCAGAGACATGTAAAGGGAAACAATACAGTTTCTTAAATTTCATGGAGAAAATGGCAGTGCCAGTCCAGTACTGAGTTCAGTGCTCAGTGAAATAATTCTCCATCTTATTTCATGCTAGAGCTTGACTGCTGGCCTTCTCTGTTCCTCTTCTGGCAACCTACATCCTTGTAGTCAAGACTACATATGGCCCTATCAATGACATCTTCTTAGCTGAACTCTTATTATTATTAGCTCTAGCAATTATAGGTATGACCCTTAATGTGGGGATGCAGCAAGTTATGGAGGACAGAATTGTGGCTGTGGTACTTGCACTTCAGAGAAAGTAATTTTTAAAAAACAAGGAAATGCACAGAAGTGAAACTGTTATGGTTGCAAAGAAAGACTACTATGAAATGTTAATAGTTTGATAACAGAAATAAAAGAAAAAGACATTTTAGAAATGTAAGGGAAATTTCAGAAGCATTTGGTAAAGAAAAAAAAAACCAGGAGAAATTAAAAACGAACAAACAAAAACAAAACCAAAACAAAACAACAAAACCAAAACAAACCAAACCAAAACAAAACAAAACCAAAAAAAACCCCCCAAACCCACCAGAAAAACAACAGAAAAGAGATACAGGAATAGGGAACAACAGAAAAAAGGAAGGTTTAGGTAGAAAACCAATAATCTGTATTTCAGCCACACTGAATTTTAAAGAGTTGCAAGAATGAAAAATGCACAGGGCCTTTCTCTGCACAGAGGAAGAATCATCAGAGATGAGTACGACAGACAGATAGCTGGACACTAATGAAAAGTACAGAGACATTCTGCTATTGACTCCTCTTCACCCCACATAATAATTCTCTTCTCTGTAAGCAGTGTTTCCAGCATTCATCTCACCTCTGTCCATCATAATCATATCCCTTCCTGTTCCTCTCTGTTGGCATTAGCATGAGCGCACATAGCAATCTCAGAATCTAAACACTATTGACTAGAAGGAAAGTGGTTGGACTAGAAGCAGATTGGAGGATGGAGACGTCTATTCAGAGTCTTAGATAAAAGATGAGGAGTCAGAATCACTGATGTTGCCTTATGGCATCAGTTTTGTTTTTACAATTATCAGCAAAACCCAAAGCAACAGAAGAGGAAAAAAATTGTGTGAATAGAAAGGCAGGCGACGTAGTTAGCAAATTTCAGTACAAAAAGGTCAATGAGGAAAGCAATACCTTCTGAACATGGAAAAGATCAATACTGATGAATGGCCCAAACTTGCATGCAATGGACAGTTGGGAGGGCAAGAACCTTATGCAACTAGCATACAAGACATCAAGAGACAGCCACAACATAGTGAGACAAAACCCAGTCTTATAAGGTAAGGGTCCACACATGGTATACACCCGGAAGACTTTTCAAAAATGTGTTTCAGCACTGAGCAATAGGTTACTGTTCTAGGAACACAAGCATATGTCATATGAAGACCTGCAATTAATACAGTCCAGGTGCTGTGTTTGTCTCCTACATGAAAAGTTTTGCCTGCAGTGTTACTAGAATTGGATATGTGATTAAACACAGTGGATTGAAACCAGCAAAGTGTGTACAATTCTGAAACCAATTAGATGCTCAAGAAAAGTCATTACTCCCTTTCATTTAAAATAATCAAGCAAAAAAATCTGTTCTACTTTTTTAATACAGAAAGAAATTTAGTGCAAAACTTCTTCCTCAAAATCAGAACAGTATTGGCTGAAACTTTAAAATGTAAGTCACTCCGGAAAGCTGTGATGCCCGAAGTTACTAAAAGTCATGCTTGATGCAACTTTTGCAAATATTAGGGACAAGCTTTACAAAAAACACAAATACTACAAAATATACCATAAACACTTACACTTTTTTCATGGAAACTTGAGAATCTATCATTCTGAACTTTTTGCCTTTACATTAAAATTTTAGAACACTTTCTATTAATGCCTACGCTTAGGTTCAAATTAAACTGCATCTAAAGGAGGAACTATTCTTCTCCCCAGAGGGCTGTACAGAAGGGTGAACAGATCCTACTACAATGCAAAAAGTATTATCTTTACATTGATACTGTAGGCAGACGCAAATTACTTAAAAAGCACTGCCTTTAATCACAGGCATCAGAGAGCTAGGGGGGCAAGTGTTTTGTTTTCACTGTAACGTATCAAGCCACTGCATATCCCTTCATAGACAGGACTAGCATAATCTTTGCTAAAAGCTCTCTCAATCCAAATGAAAACAAACCGCTCTGCAGCAAGTTTGGCAGACTTCCCAATCCTTAGCACACAAGTGGTCATCTTGATTTAAACAACAAAAACAATCATAACAGGCAAAGGAGCAACGCAATTACACTGGGCACAGGCTCAGCAGGACACATGTAAACCTAGTAGAAAACATAAAGAAAGCCTGGTTGGAGAAGAAAAGAAGCAATTTCAGTGAAGCAGTTTCATTTAGTTTCTTAGAAAGGTTGTGCAGTCACAAATAAAACAAAGCTTTCATTCAACAATTATCATCTCAAGTTCTTAAAACTGAAATTCAGCACTGATTAATATATTGTCTATTTGTGCTAATTTCCCATTGTGCTGATCCAATTTAGAAGCAGGATAAGAAATTAATATAATTCCRTTGGAAACAACCAAAGTCACAGCCACAGCCTTTGAATATACATTTGCCGATGTGTTTATGTCATTTGCATTAGTGATGGCTCTCTTCTCACAGATCTTCTGTTTCAAAAAGAAAGACAAACAATCCTCATTTTCTTTATGGTCCTTTGCTTCACAAAAATAAAAGAAGAGAAAGAAGGAAGGAGAGGAGAACAAAAAAAAAAACAAAAACAAAAGAAACCCACAACAAACTCCAAAGCTTTCTCCTTTATCCTATGTGGAAAAGTAAAGAAAGATGGAGAAGAAATACATCAAGTGTATGCAAGTTGCACAGCTTACACAGTCTCATTCTAGACATACTTGGCTACATATTTATGACAGTTTGTGTCACACAGGCAGGAGGCCAGACACACAAATACATCTGCATTCAGTAATCCCCCTAGAGAGAGATCTCAGATCTGAAGAATCACCTTATTAGCCTTAAACAAGTCCAAGTATCTTTGTGGGCAACAACATTTTAGACAAGAAATGATTTCTGAAACTGGATTTTAACCTTGTAACTTTAGTGAGAAGTATTATTCATAACCACAATTGTCTAAAAAAAAAAAAAAAAAAATCACGTCTCCTAATAAACATTTTGTGTACATGCACAGTTCATAACATTCTGTTTTAATGGTGCTGTATCTTTAGATGGTTAAATTCTTCAGGTCCAAAATTCAACCGCTTGCTGTACTGCCAAAACCAAAGAAATCACAATGTATACTTTTCCAGTAACAGCAGCAACGAACAGGTCATTGTAGAAGATACAGGAGTAAAATTAATCCTTGTGTTAACTTTTCCCACCCCCTTTCTCTTCTGAAAAAGTCTCAGAAGGTTTCTGTTGACACTAGTTTTATTGCTGTATTATGTTTATAATGAAATATTATTGTATTTCCCTACAGAAACTATGCAGCATGAAGGGAGATGCTGGCTAGCAAACCACATCCAAATGACAAAAATTACTTGAAAAGCAGACTTACCAATTGTAAGCTTTCACTTTCATGAAGACAAGCTGTTTGGAGCTTGGACTTTAGGGTTGCAGTGTGAAGCTGATGAGATGCTGTTTCTCTCACTAACATGTCAATTCTGGAACTTGCAAGTTGGTAGACATCCATAAAACTTTTAATCATGGCCTTTAAAAAGTAAAATAAATCATCAGTGACAGGCAGGCGATACTTAAATGCCAAATAGCATACATCCAAATTCATTACAGAAGACCTAACTTTTATTAATCAGAGAAATCAAACAAAGGTTGGAAGCCAGGCAAAATTTCAGGCTCAGGGCTTAAACATTAAAAAGATCTAACATGGGATTTTGTATTCCTTCTAAAATCTTAAATATTGATAGCATTGAAGAAAAGCAAATGACTGTGCACCCTAATTAGAAGGTGTTTTGATGAGCTGTTTTCAAACATGCAGTACTGCATTGAGCAGCGGATACCATTTTTCATTGTATTTAAATACAAGTCTCAGTGCAAGTTCAATTTCTGTTTACAAAGAATCACAACACAGTTTCAGGTAAATGTTCATATTTTCAAAATGAGTCGAGTTACTAATCCTCCCATTCCACGTTAAAAGCAAAATTAATTTGGCAGAAACAAAAGAAACACAGTAAACCTACAGACCTCTGAAAGTAAATAATCTGATTACAATATAGCTGGGAAAATATAATTGTTTTCATGTATATAGTGGAAGAATGTCCCAACCGTGTAATATTGATCAGACTGATAATACAGTTAGCAGCACAAGAGAGTACAAGTGATTTGGCAGTACTGGTAACTTCGTATCTATCCTAAATAGTGTAACACTGTTGAGATTATTGGTCTTCTTTACAACTGGTTAATCACATTTTATAAGTTATAGTTTTCCCTTCTGAAATGACCTGTAGCGAGTTTCTACTGTAAGAACATATTACAGATAATATGAAATTGGCCTTTTGAATGTAAGTCTGTGGTACAGGCAAAAATAAACTTAGTACCACAAACAGGCATTCACAAAGATTTTTACTGTTTTCCTTTCTTTGTTCTCAAACACACTACTTCTTTTCAGAATAAAAGTTAACATAGCTGAAATCAATCAAGTTATTTCATTGTCAAATGTAGAAAACAGCAGTGGCAAACTAACACCATCGTATCTTTTCTCATCAGAAAAAATATCCAGAATGTTTTACATACTATGGTGCTAGTCCTAAAAGTGCATTCACACAGCTCTGTAAGTCTGCCGCTGTCAGCTCTGATCCTTCTTTTAAAATTTTTCATCCACATTCAACATGACTAAAATGCTGCAGCTCTTCACAAACAATACCAAGCAAGAATGTGGATATATCTCACACCCCATATAAAATTGCCTGAGAGTCCTCGTATGGCAACTGCCCACATGTTAGAAATTAGTCATATGTTGAAATACATCTATGGACTGGGCCTGTGACTCATAAACAAGGATTATACCAGTGCGTCATAACAAGCTGTGTCTCAACTCTCACAGAAAAAAATCTTATGTGTTCCTTCGCTTACTTCCCACATGATATTTAAAGGTATCACTGAACTAGAATGCATAAAGACCATTCCTTACCTTCTTCCTTTTACCTCTGCTACCCCAAAGCTAGTGAAGCCACTATACGGACACTATAGAACTATACAGCTTCACCCTGCATCTCCAGAGCCACTCTAAGTCCATGCAGTTATCTGAAACAGCAGTTATCAATTCCTTGCTGCTCAACTCAGCTATGTCATTTGTTCTCTTGTTTAATGAGTTTGAAAATTTTCAATGTAGGAAAAATGTATTCATTCACGAGCTTTTATTTTCAGACATGGTAAATATTTTTTCTAAGACATCTAGGTTTTTTCTTCAGTCCAGAAGGAAGCAATTTCTCAGCTATTAATGATTCATTACCAATGTGGAAGGTAGCATTTATGCACCTGTAGGTACACACTCCTTCCAGTATATTCCAACTCCCTAGCAAAGAGTCAGGGTCAGTTTGGATTTCTCTCACTCAGGACCAGATTAGGGAAAACAGTATTTTTGGGTCTTCCACTGGGTGACGTGGAATCCTTGATAATGAGTGTGCAGAACATTTATTCTAAATGCCATCTAGAGGAAGGGAAATACCTTGGGTCTTTAGACGCGCCATTGGAAGGCATTCATTTACATATTTTACGTAACTCATGTCAGTCACAATCCTGAGTGAGTCACAGATCTGTTTTCCACAATACAAAAGTTCCACTTATTAGAAAGCTTGATACATGGGGAATGCACATAGAACCTGGTCACTTGCATGTTATWAAATCTGTCACATAATGATTAAACATATCTCTAAAGGAGTTCAGCACTTTAATTTAGATCCCTATTTGCATGTTACAGATACAAATATAGCTGCAGCTCTGGAAACTGTTCCGTGATCAACAAAGTCTGTTGACGGAATTTCAGAGAAGGCACATCTAGTTCTGCAGAATTTTTTTCCTCTCCTGCTAAGAAGGAGTGTTTTCTTTTGATTTTAAGTACACATAGAAATAAGATGTATACATAGTTTTTAAGTATACATAGCAATAAGATACTTCAGCAACCCTCCTGATTAATTTTTATAGCATAAAATTTGGCATTCATACACATCTGCAGGATCTGCATTTAAGCAAGCACTTCTGGTTTTGAATGTGTTGGTAATAGAGTGACATTCAAACTAGGAACAGAACATGAAACAATAAAAATTTGTCTTCCATTACAAATAAAAATGTTTTTAAAATACACACCAGAAAATGACTTCTGTTCAGAAAGGCCAGATGTAGTGATCCCTGAATGTTATAGGAACCAATATTACTGCAACTCAGACCACTTTAAAAGTTAAAACCTTTTCAGACAGATGAGTATTATAGGAAAGTTAGTGAGGAGAAGACTTAACCAAGGAGGCCACAGCAACAGTGGGTCTGAAGAATACTAATTTTAAACATTCCTGGCTCTAGGTGTCCCTGCTTGAGCAGCGGGCTTGGACCAGATGACCTCAAGAGGTCCCTTCCAACCTCAACCACTCTGTAATTCGGCGATTACAAAGTCTTCCTAAGGATGGAACACGATGCAAGTTAATAACAGTTGAAATTTACATAGGACTGTCAATTTTAAGAGCAGAAATTGTAACGAATTACTCTGTATTAATCAAAGAAAAAGAGGAATTAATCAGACAGCTGAATGGCTTTTTTCAGTGACCTCTTCCCTTTCCTTTTACTCCACACAGTGCCTTATTTTATAAAGGATTTCACTATTATTTGAAGTTCTACATCATGTGCTACTGATATGGCAGAAGCAAATATAATGGTAGGAGTGTTTTCAATGTCAATAGTGCCTTCAATATGAGAGAAGACCCATTCTCCAACACTAAGTCAAGACACAAGCAGCTTCATGAAAACAGATGCACGACTTTCCCCGATAATTGGCTGCAACTCACAGGCTAAAGATATATCCATAAGGTTGGCATGGAGAAAGGATGCTTTTATGCTGAAGGTGCTGGACAAAATTTGCAAGAGTGCCCAAGTCCCATTTTCAAATATAACTTTCAATGGACAAGTTATTTTAAGCCTAAGTACTTCTAAGGATCTCTTTTTATGGGTATTTATACATTTAAAACAGTATCCCCATCTAGAAAATCCTTATGAGCACTTTAACTATCCTTAAATTCCAAGCAAATCAGAAAATTTTGAAAAATTCAGGTAAGTGCTATTCACATGATAAAGGAACAAAGTATTTTAAATGTCAGATCCTTATTTATTCAGAAAATGGGACTCTGAAGATCCTGAGCGTTGCACACCTGGCCGTTTTGCCTGCCTTCCCAGCTTGTAAAAACAAGGCCAAAAAACAGGAGCATTGCAAAACCATGTATGTGCATAGCCATCTATCAATGCTCCAATACCCTGAATATATATATATGAGCACATAAATAGATAAAAGAGAACATAAATAAAACTTAACAAAAATTAAACATGTTTTGTTTTAAGTGAAATTAACAGATAAGGTTTATTTCAAAGCAGCCATAAGGAAGAAGGTCCCTCTGACCTGTTCAAAGATGTCTCATCTGTAATACGAGGGTACACATAAAAATTTCTGGCTTAAGCTACAGGTTGGTGAAGCTGAGAAACCTGAGTTGAGAGTAAAAATGAGACAAACTAATTTGATGCTGTTTATAAACTACAAACCAGTGAACTGCAGAGCAAAATTTAAGCTGTGCTTTCTTTCTCCAGATTAATCTTTAAAAGGATTGAGAACACTTAAGATTAGAGAGAGTCCTCCAGAGGACATGTAAAACCAATTTTTTCTAATATTCCCTCCATGCACTTTTGAATAACCAATCATCTCCTTGTTCTGTACACCATTTCTAGAACCAGTAATTTTAATGTGCACAGTGCTATAGATGCTTTAAAACAGCTTTTGCATGTATTACTGGCTATAAATTTACAAGACTGGAAGACTCCAATCTTCAGAAGTACTTTATTTAAAGTGAAAAATGGCTAATACTGACAAATTACACAACAATCTTTAAGGAACATGAAACATGAAAAGAAAATAAACCTTTTTTAAAATTAATTTATGAAATTCAAAGGTTACTCAAACTTCAGCTGTTCTCAATTCAGTTATAGTAGAAACCTATGACAAGAAATATACAGATCAGCATATGAAAATTAGCAGAAGACCTCTCATCAAAGTTTTAATGTACTTATTATACATTATAAAAACAGCATTTTTAATTCCAAATTGAAACACTGTACATGTTGTCTCCCTTGCCCTCAGTGCTTGGCTAATGAGAACAAACACAGTTCAAAACAATTTTTATTTGAATTATGAATTATAAATAATTGCGAATGAAGTTTCCATTTAAAGTTTTAGACTATTCCGAAGTTACAAATAAAATACCAAGTGATTAAGAATCAGTTTCTTCATTTTTATATCCATGTTATACCATTAACTCAGGATCTTATTGGGCCTGCTGTTATCATAGAACTGTATCCCCTGTTTAGAAGGAACAAAACTAAAGGAAAGAGACCTTATGTGAAATGATGCTTATTAAAAGGTATCAAACAGACTAACAGCCTGACAATATAAGCATTGAGTTTGTAACATCAGAAGCAGCAGCCAGAATAACAAGACCATCTACTTTACACAATGTGCTTAAAAAAAAAGTATAAAAAAAGTGAAAATTAACACTTGACTGTTAAGTTCTCCCTTCAGGAAATTCTTCAACTGAAAAGAATGTTAGCAGGCAGCAAATTTACCTAAGGGCAACATATACAAAAGGATGGAAAAGAAGAAGCGAAGGAAAAATGAATGGACTTCAGAAGAACTTAAGACTAACTCTATTATAACAAACTGCTTAGATGAGAATCTGAAAAGATTGAGAATTTCATCTGTGGTACAGAATTCGGCTGAAGTGCAGTTCAGGCAAAAGCAACTGGTGTGAAAACAAAACACCATGCAGTGGAGTTCTGCATCCTTAATGGATAACCTATAGAATGCCTGTCATTACTGCCTTGCTTCAAACTGACATAAATAAGATTAGTTAAAACGAGTCCAGAAAACAAAACATACGACAATTACTTTTTGTTTTCAGAAGTAAGATTTCAGGATTCTTATTATAGATTTGAAAGCGCTGTATTTGGGGAAGAAAGGATTAAAATTCATTTCCCCCATACATTTTAGCATTTGAAAACCCATTCTGGCTGCCTTGACCCATAGTCCAAAACATCTAGTGGCAACATCAGTGGAGGATGTAAATACAGCAGCTTCTCAGACATCAGAAAAAACCCTCAAGAGAAACAGCATTCAGCAAAATTGCACTTTTGCAGCTGTTTGGCACTTCTTTAATGATCTATTCTCCTTGTATCTCATTTCGACACTAAACTTTTTGTTGGGTTCCATTCAAGCGTGGCGTGCACAATTTAAACGTGCCAAAAAGCAGGTCAGTTCTGTTACAATTTTTTTTTTTCCCCAACGAAAGCTGACTCAGTGCCACACACACAGGGCCTAACTCTATCCCCTTTGCTTCAATAACAATTACTTTACCCTGTAGGTCTCGGAGGATAGCCCAAGGGAATGAAGCTCTAAATAAAAGGCTAGATTCTCTGCAAGAGGTAATGACATGACTTCCTACAAGAAAATTGAAAAGGGAGAATTGAAATTGACAGAGACTGAAGGGAAAGTGCTTCTACTGGAAACCACAGCAGATGGGCATAACAACAATTGCCATGAAAATTATTACAAAGTGTAAGAGTTTCAAAAATAACATCGATTTTCTAGAAACTGATAAATTAAGACCAATGTGTTTGTTGGTATGATCAGGTAGAAAGCAACCTGAGAATTTTACAGCAAAGGAGCTACCTGCAGCCTTGACTACTCAGAAATACCTCTGGACCATGCAAGCAAATTACCACTTAACAAAATTAAGGAAATGCAGATTTTTATAGGCCAATGTTTGCATGCAAAGACCATTCTCACTGCCTGTTGCACAAAGTCAAGCATAGCTGCATGCTAAATGTAAAGGGAAAAAAATCACTGCCCCGAAGAACTTGTAGTTTAAGCTACAGCTATGTGGAAAATGCTACCAGTACATTGTACCCCTTCCCATCTTCTTACACAGTCTTGATACAAAAAGAACATTTCAGTCTGTCAGGGAGGAATAGAATTTTCAAGTAACTGGTTTTGGCGAGAAAGAAATGGAAACTGAAAGAAGTTTCAGGCTGGTACCCTTCCTTCAACTTTGTCTTGCAGTGTATATTCTAGACAGGGATGAAAGAAAGAGGGACAGGTAGTCACTGAAAAGAATATAAAGTCCACATTAAAGTGCCTCAACTGTGAGCATGAAAATATGCTTGGAGCGAGCACAATGTATTACCACTGATAAGAGGAACTAAACAGCAGCAGTCACAACAGAAAAGTCAGGATGCAGTTTTACTAAAAGAATGGCAGTGTCCCATCACACATTCAGTCTTGAGGAGAAACAAGAGAGTAAAACTTCTCATCAAAATCCAGGTGAAATGTAAAGTGAAAGTACAAGTTGCCTGTATCTGGATGATGTTGCTCTTGGTCTACTGGAGTGACATCTTGGAACCAAAAAGCTGAAGTACAGAATTTTGTTTTCATAACCAAATTCATAGATGTAAAATCATTTTTTAAAAGTGTATTTTTTCTTATTTTTAAGGGACTCCTACATATGGATAGGATATCCTATATAAGCAAACCAATTTTTATAAATAAATGTTACCTAAACACTAAGTCTTAACTGTCTGAAACCTAATGGATTAATTATAGGTGTATGTGTATAAGAACAATTTAAGGAGGGGAGAGAAGCAGACATTAATCAATCAAGTTACTAAGTAGGAAAATCTGAAGCAACTTCACATGGAAGGTAAATGTGAGATCTGAGAAACTCTTCTGTTCTTCTGACATGCTGTTCACAAACTATCCAACATAAGTAACTAACTCGACTATTTGCCAATGTAGTAGAAACAATGAGTTTACTGAAAATTAAAATACAGTTTTTTCATTGGTTTTAAAGAGTGCTCTATTAACTAAGACCAATTTCAATTACTTTTAGTAAAGAAATATGCTTTACAGACAAATAGATGCTACTGAGACTTTTATGAATCTTTTCAGAAACTCATGAAAAAATACCAATTTAGTTTTAACCAGTGTAGAAAAAGTCTGTAGAAAAGTTGTTGACTCCAACAGAAGAAAATGATCACGCCACAAAATCTGGGTTCAGTATAGACATTTCCTTAAATATTTTGACCAGAGCTATGAAGGGATATAGATTATTCCTTTCTGGCCACAAGAAACAGCTTTCCAATTTTAGATTAAAACATTTTCAAACTGAATTAGATAAAATATTTTACATATGCTTAGAAGGGGGAAATGTGTCCACTTTGTATTTTCCACACAAAAGGATGAAGACAATCTATGCTGTAGTTGCCATTTATTAGAAGAGACAAAGGTCCCTTCTGGCAGATTTAGTCGATATGACAACTGCGATTATGTGGCTCATACATAAACAATCATTACTGAGTCCTAATCTTTGTATCAGATTTTAGGTGAATGCTCAAGTTCAATGGAGCCCAGGGGCTAGAAAACTGCACAAAGTTTTGTGATACAGTTACTTCATTTTCTTTGCTTTTCTTATGAAGTGCTTGTGGTAGCACTGCATTTTAATTCAACGTAAATATTTCACCCTACATAAAGCAACATTTTGTAGTTTTGTAAGGAAACTCTGAAGTATACCTGTTAGGCTGGGTAGCAAACTAATGTTTGGCTTCTCACCAAAACATCAGTTATGTGCACAAATCCATGATGCCAGCACAGGAAAAATCACCAGTCAGTCTCTACAGAGAACGTAATGATCTAGAAAAGATGAATTGCATTCCTCAGGTAAATGGATACACCCTTCATCTAATGTCCACTTCCACATATAGGATGGACAGGTGTTCTCCCTTCATTCTGCCTAAACTCAGATGTTAGTGAGATAACTAGTTTGCTTCTTATATTCTTGAACTTTAACAAAATTTGTATTTAAAAAAMCCCCAACATACAAATGGCTAGATTTTCAATCAGACTTGCTTTCAAAACCTGATTTATGCCATGAAAATGTTTTATTAGAAATTTCAGGGACAACAGCTCTTGTTCCAAAATCTGAAGAGTCAAAGGAAATTTAAAGAGCACAGTACACCTACTACTGACCTTTACAATGAGCATACATATTAGCATCCCTCTTTCCAAAGCAAAAGTTGGAGAATATTGGCAACATCTGCCAAAAGTGGTACTGACACTGAGCTTGACAATTTGCTATCCTTGAGCTTAGTATGAAATAAAGAAAATATTTTCCTCCCAAAGTTTGCTTTTAACCATCATAATCTGAGGAAGAAGAACAAATAAAGTGATGCCTGTCATCTCTGAATATCTAGTTCTACTAACAGTGGATGTACAGCTGAAGAAAACCCTTGTTGGGAAAAACTGATTCTGTTTGTCTATCTTTTTGGCATTTGTCATATAGATGACAGATCAGCTCAACTTGGTATAAATCCCAATCAACACATGCTAAAAACTGGTGGATGAGTGAGACTCCACTATACTGAAGTCTGGGCCTCTTCTATGCAAGAGGTCAACAAGCTAAGTGAGAAAGTTGTTCACTTGGAACAGCCTGAAAGACAAAGAGAAGACAAYACTAACTTTTCTGTTAGCTCTGGTTGTCCTCATTCAGACCAACAATTCAAAGACATGTTGTTACCCAATGAGCTTTTTTAGATAATATTTTGGAAGACATTGATTTTCTGCTTTGTCTTCCGCAAATGCACCAAGTGTCTTTTCATTAAATGGAAACTTACCATCAGATTGCAGAATAGGATTTGAATTATTAGGTTGGGAGTCTGGCAAGTAAGGAACAGGCTGTTATGGTCCATTCCCCTGTCTGGCCAACAGTCAACAATTAGATCAAATTCCTTAGAAGCATGAGAGATAAAGTGACTTTCTGAATTCTGTTTATAAAACTGGATGCTTATAGCAACACTGAAAGGAGGAAACTTAAGGAGGATAGGCACTGGTGAGATGAGTTTGCCTAGAGAGCATAAAGTATTCTTCAACAATAGGATGGGAAGTAAAATATCCCATATCATAGGGTATCGTAACTAGATTGAGAAAGCCCTTTTTAGTCTTTCTTTTTTACCAGATTCGGTAATGACTGCAGGCACCGCAACATCATGTGCTTGAGTGGTGACCTTAATGGTTGGTCAAAAAAAGCGGCTGGTTCTTATCCAGGGATCCCAGGCAATCCTAACTTATTAACACCCTAGAGGACGGCATTTTCCAAACTACCTCTGATGTTAATTGGTTGCTACTTCCTTATGCATTTTTCAGAGCTGGACCACTACTTGCAGTTAGGTCACTTATGAGCAATTGTGCCTATGGATGTTGGTAACATAGAGAAATCACTTCCACAGCTTACCAAATCTAGAAACTGTAGATGATTTCTACTGTTTTTCACCTTTTTGTAGCAAGGAAATGAGGAAAGCAACCTGAAAAGAAACACCTACTGATGGCRTGGCAGAGAATGGGAGGTGACGATGCCAAAGCATGACTAGTATAAAGAGGGTAAACTCGGAATATTTATTAACGTTAACATATTGACATTAAATGAAGTAGCAGAAACCATTTTCAAAACAAACATAGAAAATAGTTTTTCAGAAAGTGTGTAGTTAAGCTGCGAAAGTCCTTTCCACAAGTCATGTGAATGTTTAACTTTACTTGGCTTCAAAAAGCAACGGGACAATAAATGGCTGTTGAATACAAAAATACAAATTCTGTTTCAGGAGGTCCTTGGACTAAAATGGTGGAGGCTGGGAGAAATTCTGGAGACATTTTAGCCCTGTTTCTTATATTCTTCTTTTTTTTTTTACTTTCCCCTGTCCAACCTGTTTTTAAGCAGGGACAACCAGATTTGCTGCTATTCTATGTGCCCTCTAGGCATTAAATGTTTACTCAGTCCCACAGTCTATTTCCCAAAGGAGTAAAATTTGCAGCAAGTCTCACACGGAATAAATGCAGAACAAATCAAGCATCTAGGATAGTGACCTTTGCCAAGGTACAAACATCACATTTTGACATGTAGGAGACTCGCTGCTCAAAACCCAGTCCTGTGGTCTTTGCAAGCATTTGTAAAAACTTCAGAATTGAAACTTCAACTTTGAAGCTTGCGCAATATTAGAGTAATTTATAAAAAAAGTTATTCCTCTGAGAATAGGAAACTGGATGGAGAGAAAGTCTGGCACTATAGGCAGTAGCAACAGCATGATGCTTTGCTCTCTGATCTCTCCCTTTAGTATTTGTCAATTATGATACAATCAGGAAGAGGGGAACCTACAAATGGGTGCTGGTATTGGAAAAGAGCACACAATCTGCCTCTGGACAGTGTTCGGGCGTTAAATGGGCATTGCAAGTTTGCCCCACAGATAGAATGGGTGACTGTTTCCTCCTGATCTTTACTTTAGAACTGCACTTTTGTCAAAAAAGATCATGATGTGGAAGCAATCCACAGGAATCTAAGTATAAGTTCTATCAAGGCTCAAGGAGGATAAACAAATGGTGGTCTTTCCATGGATATTATCTTTTTAAAAGCCATGAAAGACTCAATCCTTTGCAGGTAAACTTGCCAACATGCAGACTGTGTATCCCTATTATTCAGGTTTACAAAACAGTTCCACATTCACCCTCTTTCTATTAACTTTAGCACCCTCCAGCCCTCTCCATTTTCTCCCCACCCCCTAATTTCTTACCACCTTTTTGCTTCTGATGGGAAGAGACCCTCATGAGGGAAGAGACAAAGAACAGTGTAATGGAATTGGGTACTGCAATGGGCAAGTATTCGTTAAAAATGAGTGCCCTATTTCAAACATATTTGTCCTGGAACACCTACAGCAATAGACCTTATCAATCCTAAGAATTTATGCTTTTTACAGTCCAATATTAATGTTGGAACTTTGACCTTAGGATTCTAGCAGCACGTATCACTAGACCATCAATCAATTCAGTAACTGAAAAATCAAGACAAGAGCTTCAAAGTAGTTCATTATGATTCCTGCAAGATAACAATGCAAAAAAAAAAAAAAAAATTCACAGGTAACAACATATGTGAATTTATGAGGCACAATTTACACACCCCTCCCCCCCACCCCCCCAAAAAACCCGACAAAATGAATTAGTGGCAAATTGGTAGAATTTGGTAAAAAACAGGTTAACTTTTAATCCTTTCAAAACTCGTCCTCTTTGAATTTCACTTCAGTGGTATACACTTGGGATGCTATCCCAGTCTCTTTCTTCAATATAGGACAACTGTGGAATTAACAGAACAGCCTGTTTTTTTATGCCTAGTTTTATATTCTGAAAGGTTTACTGTGTTTTTCTTAATCCTTAAGTTGCATATTCATTGCTGTATTTTTGTCTAACTGCTGTCACTTATATTGTCATGCAGAAGGGCAAATCAGGGTCAGTTTATGTAAGCCGCATCAATCTGAAAAACTTCATCAGTCTTTATTTCAAGGCATTATGCAAAGAAAGCTGACATTAAGAGAGCCTTAACTGACAGCAAATGAAATCAATCAGCAAATCACTAAGCCATAATAAACTTGCTCGAGTTGTAGATAACCCTTCCTCTTCCAGGTCTTTAACTACAAGGCCCACCAAATGCAGTATCTGGGCAGAAATGTCTCCCTTGATTCCATTACAAAATTCTTGCACTAATATAGTGCATTATTTAAGAATTTTTTCTTGCTCTGTAAGCAATCAATAAGAATAACAAACAGATAGAGATGTTTTATAATAATGGAATACTAAGCAGTTAAGTGAAAAAAGACTAAACAAAAGATTCAGCATTTGAAGAAGTTTCTTTTTTTAGTTTAAAAGTAATTAAGAAAATAGTTTGATTCTGTTTCTGCTACTAAGATATTTGTGTAATGAAGCCTATTGCCTTATTAATTCCTACTGCTTAGACTCACTTGCTCAGCATTTCTTCTTAGTTTTTGAAATTAAAAGAACCAGTACAAAAAAATCAAGACTCCAGACAATTCCTAATCTTCCATGGTAATCACTTCATGAATTCATTTTGTAACTCACATGATTATCAACAGTTTAACAGCTATGCTTCTGAATGGGCTTATCTGTGTTACAACAGTACACACTGCAGACAATATCAAACAATACAGTCACATGCAAGCTATGCAGTGGTTATCTGGTAAAATTACTCCTTTTCTGAAGATAATCAAGAGATGTGCAGAGATAATCCCATGCAGTTCTGAAAGATAGGATTTCTGAAGTAAGAAAAATTGCCTAACAAACAAGGTGCTGTGAAAACGTATTTGTTATTTTCTGTTATTGAACGATGCTTTATTTTTGTAGTTACAGCATTTAGGAGTCTGCCCTTATTCACTGAGGCAGCTTTGGGTACACATTGAGATCACTGTGTCTCTAGAGTAATTTTTCTCATAAAAGAATAGTGACTAGAAGTCAATAAAGATGCTTCCTGCTGGGTCCTTATGCGATGAGATGCAGCAACCTGGTAACCAGCTGGAAAAAAAACCCATCCCAGGATTACAAGCAGAAGCAAAACTAAGTAAATAAACTTTGTGAATTAAGATCATATTTTACACAGTTCTTATAGAGCTTTCTTGCATATCAGCACAGATCATTCATAAGAGATTACCCACATGCAACAGACATAAATGTATGAAAAAGTCTAAGTGGACAAAAGCAGATAGTTACACAATTGCTTGACAGGGTCAAGAAAGAAAATTTTCCATTAAGAAAGGTTACTGAAAGGTTAGATGATTATATACTAACTTTGGCATTCAAGATGATCAGCAGCAGAGCTTAACTTAAAGTTTTTACAAAACTAATAATGCTTATGAAAGAGGCGGACAAGATTAGTCGTTTCACAGGCATAAAGAGACAGCTTTCAGTAATTGATTAATTGGTGATTACAGATACTGACTTTGATATTTATGGTCCCATAGTGCCAAAGACTTAACAGGGTTGGGGTGCAATCAGTGAACTAGCTAACTACAAAGCCTTCCTAGAAGGGTTCTTCATATAGTCTCCATTTATTAGAATGAAGAAAGGCAAGGGAAGAAACAAAAAAGTGAAAGGATGGCTGAGAAAGCAAGGAAAAGAAGCTAATAAGGAGGGGGGAAATGAGGAAAGGAGAGCGAGCAATAAAAAGCCCATAGAGGACAGGGAGGAAAAGACTGTTAAACGAAATGCTGTGAAGAGGAGAGGAAGCTGGGAACACAGTTAACCTGCAGAGAGGAGAAGGGGTGTGAAATTCAAATTATAAAAGGCAAATTTCCAACATCACTGGCATTTTGAAGATGCCTCACTTTTTATGTTTTAAACTGTGTTTTGCTAACATACATTAATGTTACGTTTTAAAGGAATTATAGTTAAAATAAATTATGCTAAAATGGCTTCTAAATATTTATCATCATGATACAACCTATCTGGAGACATGACTGCAGATACCAGCTGAACACATTCAAGGAGATTAAATTAGAGTTCTTCATGTTACGTCTCTTCAATCTGGTTATTCAGATTTTACTTAGTTGTTAATTATTGTCTCTTAAGCTCTGCACCAACTTTATTTTTGACAAATGGAAGTTTGCAAAAGGTCAGGGTTGCAAAAGGTGTCATCCCACTCTACTGAGTTTAAAACACTTACTTATTTATGAGTAGTTCAACTCAAGGTGCAAGTGCAAAGTATCATTATATTAATAAAGAATCACTTCTCTCTTTAAACAGTATATTGGAAGGCAGGCTCATGGTCAGTCCAGAAGCAGCTCATTTTGACACTAGGTAGGAAATTAGTCCTTTTGGAGAGGAGAAGAAAAGAGGGGGAGGGCAGCCCAGGTGCTGTTGATAGCAGCTGTTGAACTCCTGGAGAACAAAGACCCAGTTTTACCCAGCAAGAAGCAGCAGTCCGATTCCAGAGGAGGCAGCATTCTGGCCTCTGTAATGAAATGGATAGTTCCTTCTGTGGGTGAAATGGTGGAAGTAAAAAGAAAACACTAGAAGCGTGTGCATGTTGGGTGCACTTACGTATAAATGCATTATCTTCAAGACTCTGTTAAAAAGGTTTCTCCTTTCTGAAGTATTAAGAGAAAAAAACCATAATTATTTGTTCTTTTAACAGCCATGCCATTAAAAAAATAAAGAAAAAGGCTCCAAAACAGAAGTACAACATTTAAAATACTAATAGTTCAGTTTTCAAGCAGCTACTCCACGATTAATTCATCCCATTAAGTCCTCATACCAGGAGTGATTTATGTTTGAAAGACTTGCCCTATGCAGAGGATAAAATCTGATGACAGAATTATAATGTTACCTTTGAAATCACTTGCTTCCTCAATTTGGTAAGAACTTTTTTATTGACAAGTAAACATGGGAATGAGAAAGTGTTTATTATTTTGAGAAAAATTATCAGCAGAATTATGCCTATCTTTTACCTTCTAATCTATCAAGCGTAAATCTAAAATTAATGAGCAAGTGAAAATAAATACAAATTAAGAAGCTCCTAACACTTTAAACTACATTTATGTTTGCCCAATTAATTAGAAAAAGTGGACCTACCACACAATCAGATAATGCATGACTAAATCATACATGAATACATAATTTACATAAAATAAATGGTAAGAACCTACTCCTTCCTAAATTTATAAGGATTATATGCTAACACTGAAGATATGTCAGTACTTGACCATATTACTACTACCAAGATAAGCCTTTATGTTATTACTGCACTTTTCATTTCAAATTACCTCAAAACACCTGAGAAATGCAAAGAAGTACATATAAATCCCACGTGGACTTCCTAAACCTGCATGAACAGATGGACACATGCTGAAGACAAGAGACGGAGGGAGAGCAAGACAGAGGGAGCACAAGATGGGGGCGGGGGGAGGGAGAGGCAGGGAGAGAGGGAGAGAGCCAGAGGCAGAGGGACAGTGGGGTCAGAAAGACAGAGAGAGAGGCAGAGCAAGCGAGACAGAGCCAGAGTGGGAAAGACGGGTACAGGGAGCCGGGGGGGAAGAGACTGAGAGAGAGAGAGACCGAGGCAGAGCAGCAAGCAGAGATGGACCGCGGGAAAGCACGAGCTTGCGTACAGCAGAGAGAGCAGGCACGGCAGGGAGAGGGAGAGGGAGAGGAGCAGAGAGTGAGTGCGCGTGCGGCAGCGTGCACACAGCGGCGAGCAAGCATGCGGCAGAGAGAGCACGCATGCAGTGGAGAGTGTGCACATAGGACACAGGGAGAGACAGCGTGCAGCGGAGAACGAGAGCGTGTGGCAGGGAGACAAAAAGAGAGGGAGACAAAGAGAGAGAGAGGGAGACAGAGACAGACAGACAAGACAAAGTGAAAACTTACCCATCTCAAACCCACCTGGAGGAGAGAAAGCACACCACAAGTGTATAGTATCTTTCAAAATTAAGGGAGAGCTTAGTAATGAAAAATACAGATTTACCTACTCAAGTCCTTGGTTATAATAAACTGAAATTTTCTTAATGTGCAAGGGATTTCCAACAGTCATGCCAATCTTACATCTCAGGTGAAGGGCAGCACACAAAGAAATGCTTTCTCCTAAAACCTATAAATACTGACAAATACAGATACATGTACGTGCACCCCTTTTACACCAGAAGCCTGCCTATAGTCTCATCCTCACATCTGCTTTTTCATACACCATATAAATGCATTAAATATTCACATCCTAAAGTCATTCACAAAACTTGCCCATTTGGATTCTCTAATTCATATAAATCCTGTAAAACAGCAACACAAGTTAATCTGTGAATATCAGTTCTCTTCCAAACCAACATCCAGAAGTTGTGTCATATCTTTTAGCAACCAGCTATTAGAGGAGGAAGAGGCCCATCATGCCAAATACTGACCAAACGCAACCAACACAAATTAATAGGGCCAATTAATAAAATACGCAAATGGAGACTTTGAAGACAGAGGTCAAGGTAGTTCCCATGACACAGAAAATGATTACTCTTTCCCTAATTGCACATCTGCAGGCAGCTACCACGTGTGAACATCAGTGGCTGCCTGATCACAAAGCCGTATGCCTGTCTTTTGGACGCGCAGCGGATGTGATTCTGACAACCACAGCTAGTTTCTTGTTGCCACTGTTTTTCACTGACAATGCCTATGTATTAGAACATCTGGGACATCCTCCATAAAGACTGTGCTGCTCTAAAACAGCTCCTATACCTCCTGTAAAACCGACCTGCAACAGAAGACACAGAGCATAAACTAGGTGCACAGGGCAAAGCCACTGATTTGTATGTTGTTAGCCTTTCCCTGTTTGGGAATCAAGCACTTGTACATCAAGTATACCTTACACATCCTATTGCTATTGCAAAACTAGTCTGAGGTACCTAAATGTGCTTCAAGAAATTTCTTTCGTACCAGTTCTTACCCTTCTGCATCTACACCTCCAAATAGAAGAAATTTATTGTGAGAGTTTACCAATGCTTAGTTATTTATACATGAACGTTTAAACCTCATCTGGTTTATTTGGGGACTCTATGCATTGTTTTTTAGGTCAAATTGCCTGCCATGAGTATTAATTACATATTTGATCAATCTTCTGAATGACCACTTTTTCTGTGAGCCAATAACCTTTTTCAGAAAAGAGAGTTAAGAGAACATTATCCTCTTCCTAAAGGTGTAGCATAATTCAATTTTGTATTTTATAAAGAGTTGATAACCTTTACTGGTTAATTTAAATAGTCATCTGCCAAGCAAAACTACTAGAATTAGGAATCCCATGTTATTTCAGTTGCTCTTTTTCACCCCATATCCTGTATTTATTGGAGGCTTCACATACGGTTCCACTTTTTGTCTTCAGTGGGAACATTCAGGCATGGCCAGAACAGCACACCTTAAATCCTGTTCTCACGTGTTTCAGTTGCTTGAAAATAATACTGTATTTTCCACTTTCAAACTTAACGAAGTAACAAACAGTACAACTTTATGACATAACATCCTTCACAGCAATTAAATACCTGGTGAGAGTGTTGCAAAGCTATAGCCATCATACCATTTTACTCTTCGAGATATTGCACTTTTGTCATTACTTATCCATCTCGAGTGACATTTTCAAACTATTATAGTAATTCTTATTACAGTTTCCAAGAATTTAACAAATGCCTACAAATTAAGTCATACTTTCACTACTTGCATGGCGCTTTAGAAGACACTCAGTGCAAGGACATTCTTGTTGAATAACTTACATTTCAATCTGTTATGTAATTCTGCAATTCAAGGGCCATTACATAAAGTGCAGGCTTTGGAGAAGATACACAGAACTTTGTGCCCCAAATATTTCATTTCATTAGCTGAAGGTCTATCACTAGAGTGTACAACACATTCTGTAAAAGATGCACACCACTTCCTACAGCTTAACAATTATTTCATTTGGGAATGACAGGGGTCTTATTTGTGTGTTTGATCAGCCCTGTAAGCATTCATGGTATTCGGAATGTTGGATCCATTTGCTAGAAAAAATAACCTTCTGGTTTTACAAGATAATTAATTAAGTATGCCACAAAAAAGCAAATCACTCATAGCTTAGTTCACAGTCAAGCAACTTAGGTTCATTATGCCAACCTTCTTTGCACTTGTCTCCTACAAAGAAAGCATATTTTTCCCAAGAAACATTCATATAGAGATAACAGCAATTTAAAAATTCCAAGACTTCCCATATTCCCAATGACAAGGAATATAGATCGCTAATGCTGCTGAGACCATCAAGTAAATTACGGATATCAATTTCATTCAAAACACCTTTAAGAGCCACTTGCTTTCTGAAAAATTTGGAAGAAAGATAACCTATGCATATGTGTATGCACATACAAATATACAGGCTTTTTTTCTTCCTCTCATATGATGAAAAAGTAATACACACTGAACCAATGGATATAAAATTATTATTAATTACTGATTCCAGCCACCTACTACGAACTGGATGCATGAATAATAAAAATAAAACCATGCAATCTTCTGTGAGTACTCAACAGTTCTGATAGCCAGTGCTTCATCCCTATCACACTGTATAGTTTAGGATCTTAATTTTTATGCAATTTTTTAAAAGAAACCATCAAATATCAATAAATTTAGACTTGGAAAAAAACTCCTTATGTCTAACACTTGAAGATAATAAGACCTTTAACTGAAATGTACTTGTCACAGACTAACTGTAAAATACATGTAGTAGTAGTGGTTATAGAGACCATGCACGCAAACAATTCCACTGGTTTTAATAAGAAGTGTCCATAAAATGCTTACCTCATTCAAGATTGCCCTTAATATAGTTTTGCATACAGTGAAATTAAAATCAATTAGCTGACTCCCAGTTATAAAAGGGAAATTTTATAATAAAATCTCTGTAACGTACTTAGAAAGTTATCAAACAGGCACTATGTAACTAGAGACAAGGAGGGGAAAGGGAGAGGGAAAGGAACTGCACAGTGAGATAGACTGTGAACCATTGATGCTCTTTGTGTACGTAGAGAGTAATCACGTGTAATTGGAGCTGTTGGGTGAACAAAAAGTGTGTTTACAATACTGCACCACCAGTAAGCTACCCAGCACGTACATTGCTATGTGTTAGTTATACCACAAGCACTCTGTACAAATGTGAAATGCAACTTTTTACACTTCTGTTTCTCTTCATCTTCTTAGAAAGAAAGAAAGAAGGAATAGGCCGTCTTGCAAATGCTTCTACGATCACTGAGGTCAAAAAAGAATGGGAGTTGGGATGGGACAAAAAAAAACCCGGCAGCTACCACTGAATAGGCCACCAAATTAGAAGAGCAGTATTTAAAAGCTGATGATTTCCACGACAGCTTCTTTGAAAAGATGCCACCTGTGGAACCTTTTGCACAGCCTTAAAAGTGATCATCACTGTACTGGGGAAACGTTTGCCACTCTACCCTCTGCTAGAGACGTACAGCTGTGTTAACTGAAGTTCATGGGAATCTCAGGTGTTACATATTACTACTTTATTATGGAAACACGATAATACACACATAATTTAAATCTTTATCACATTGAAACGCATGCATACAAGAGGGCAACAGTGAGAAATGTCCAGCTTAGAATCTGCCTTTCTTGAATGTTTGATTTTGTGACCCTGTTCCTGCAATTATATACCGCATCTAGAACAGAAAATCTACAATAAATTAAAAAGGATTACTACAGAAATGTACACACACTATGCAATACTTCATTGTCTGACTTCCTTGCAATTCACATGACTAGCTTTCCTCTCTCTGATTCACATAGAAGAGCACAATGAAAGAACTATGTACTCACTCTGCCTTTCATTCTCTCATTGAGAAAACAAAATGTTCTGTCTTTAGCAATAATGTATCACAAGAATGAAGTCATTCTGCACAGCTATAAAGGCTAAGAGATAGTTTGTGTGTAAGATGACATAACAAACTTAAAAACAATAAGGAGGCATTGCACAGAATTCATTTTCAGAGCTGAAAGTATGTACATTTTCAGTTAACTTCTCTTTTTTTCCCATTGTTTCCCCCTAACGAAATTAGTATTTTGAAACATACAAGTCTTTAAACCTACATGAACAAAATAGCTTCTATATTTAAGTATTCCAAATAGCAGTTTCTTTCAAATTAGGAATGCTCAAGAATCACTATTACTTCTAAAACTGTAATATGGAAAAATCTGATACTGACCAAGAAGCACCATAAAAATCCTGTCTTTTTTTTCCCCTATTTTATTTGTCTTGCTTAAATTAAGGGGGGAGAGGAAAAGGGGGGTGGGATTGAGTGATATTAATTTTCAAATACAACGTTTGCATTTTTCCATGGTCATATTCCTGTCAGTTATTTAACATTATAACTGCAAAATTAAAAGTTCACATCATCTCTGAAATACCATATTCAAGAGCATACATGGAAATTATTTCTCTTTCAACTGTTCACTGCAATAGTTTTGGAGCTTTTTGTTCTCCACACATTCACAGCAGTCTAGCTTCTTTTACTATCTCAGATGCAAAAAAGGAAAAAAAGAAACAGGATTATTTTAGACTCTAACCTGAAATGCTACAACCTCTGGCCTGCCCTTCAGCCCTTCCACTGCAAAGGTCTCTAGGTGCAGTTTGGGTAGCTGCAGGGTGAAGTCATTCCTGGTTGCTGCAGTCCGTGACAGCAAGGTCTGATCTCTGACCTAAAGGGAAAAAAACAGCATCAATGGTAATTCCCCTTCAGACACATTAACTGGGATGAACTGGGTCCCCTTGAGCCCACTGAGTGGACTTGCATTGATCGCTGGACCTGAAATCCATGAATAAATTTAGGACTAATTGATTTTTCGTTGCAAATAAATCTCTAATTCAGAGTGCTGGGAGAGAATGCTAAGAAGAAAAAGTATCTTCCCCTGGTCTGAAATGAGAGGGAAAGAAGAGACACTAAGGGCTCACAAGACCAGCCGGTATATACATTTCACAGATCCATCCCCTGTAAAAACCTCATAAGAAAAGAAATAGTAATTGTACTTCTGACTGAAACAAACATCAGCTATGAAATTAAAAAGTTTGTGTGATCATACAAACAAGAAGCTGGCATGTGAGTTCTGTCTACCGAAGGGAGATTGTATCAGTCCTCAACAATAAGGTTAATTTAGTATCAATTCAGTTAAATGCCAGATTAAAATGAATAATCCTAAAACAAAGCAAAACAAACCAACCTGTAGCTCTGCAATTAACAGAAGGAGAAAAAAAAAAAAAGCCCTGCTACTAGATTTCTTACTGTGGAGTCACTATAAGAAATAACACACTAATTGCTATTAATCGACTTCTATACCATTTCTAACTATGCCAATTTGGAGTGGGAAATGCTACCAGTTGCACAAAATTCAGACAGTTGGATATTTAGTTAGTTTTGCGGGCAGTCTGAAACGAAAGGATAAACCACCCCCCCCGCGCAGCACCCGTGTCATTTCCACCGAGGGCCGCAGCCCCCACCGCGGGCCCTTGGTGTCACAGCGCCACCTGCCGGCCACGCGAGGAACCGGTTTCCCTTCAGAAACTCGCGTGCCTTCCGAGCGACACAAACGCGTGGGTCGAACTCTCAGCGATGCGAAGTGGTTCACGCTTTTGTCTTTGAACACAACCAGACTTACTAGCCTGGCACACGAGACGAACATTGTTATCATTATTTAAAAGGCGACGTTTTTCCTCATATTACAACATGTAAATAGTCATCAGCATGGATGTGAAATTACATGTATTTAACACATAACTTCCATGGACACGTCACTGACGTTCATGTACCCCATGCTGCCACACACCCATTTTTCATTCTATTTAATACAAGAACTATCATGTCCGCCTCCAGGAGATCCCAGTAGTCAGATTAGATTCTGGGGATAGACACACGTACAAATATATATTAGTACAAATGAACAGATGAAGTACATTCATTTGGCATAGACTGTATCTGTTGAGTAGCAATACCTAGTACTGCAAAAATAACTTACTGTCTTTTACAACAATTCACAGTCTGATACTAAAACATACACTAAATATATACTAAATACATATAAATCAATAGATACACCATTTTACTAAATACTATTTAAAATAAATTTCAGTTTTTCTTACAGCCTCCCTTGCCCAAAAGAACTCACCAAACATGAATTAAAACATATGTCCATTAATTTTAAATCCCAGATTACTTTTTTGAACCACTTACAAAATTAGATTTTTGTAAAATGTTGATTACGAGTAAACATATTTCAAATAATAGCACAGCCTTTGAAATCTGCTCTGATTGAAGGAAGTATGCATGTGTAAATCTGCTGATACAAAGAAGAAAAGATTTTATTTTATTCATTGCTCTGTTCTGTGGGAATAGGGAGCCCTACATTTCCCAAGTTGACCTAAAGAATTCCTGTCAATACCTGTGGCTGCCAAACATATGCACTATGATGCAATTTTTATAACAGGAAAGGTCCTCTACACGTTTTTTGCACACATAGTGCACTAGGTTCAGGATACACAGTCCTGAACTGTGGAACAAACAAACTCTCTAGAGTGTTCTGTCAGCATGTGTAATTCCGGTCAGATGTTAACGTTGCTGAATATAACAAAATGCATTACTTTAAATACACACATACACACACACACACACACACACACTTGATTTACATTTTTATAGCTTATATATCCCAACTTTTCAGTGTCTTTGCTGCCGGTATGCACACAGATAAAAGAAAACATTAATGTGGATTAAGGTACTAAGAATTTATCAACATCAAACCACCAGTGTTTTGCCTTCTACCCTTCTGAACCGTAGTCAATAGATCTAAATATTTTACTGCACCCTGGCCAATTCATTGTTTGATGTTTAAAAACTCACCCAGAATCAAAGAAAATTTATTAAATTTCAGCCCCCAAATGAGATACTATTAGCTTTGAAAGTCAAGTTTAACTGCGATATTGATGATTCTCTTTTTTCTGTGACAAAATTCACAAGGGAAATCCCTATGTCAAAGTACAAAAGCAGATTGCTAATACTAGGGGGAAAAAAAACAATGTATAAGCAATGTAGGTATAATACACACACAATACAGACAGTGGAAGTCCTTTTAACCCTATTAGTTTCAGACTCTCCATTTCAGTATTGGGGCCTGACTCTCACTGAACAATAAAATAGAAAAGCCATTTTTTAAAATGGCTGAATTGTGGTAAACATATGCTATTAATACCACCGCACCAGAAAAGTACATATTAGCTCCTTAAAGAGTATGACATTTGGTATGAAGATTCACAACTAAAAAAACAACCCCAAAACTTTCTGTGTTTGTAAATACTTAGATTGTAAAGAGTGAATCTCATTATCAACATGCACACTGAGAAACAGAAAATGAAGCTAGAGTTTTCCTTTGAAAAATACTCACAAGGGTTCAGGAAAAATTATAGAATAAAAGACTGGGCATATACTGTACAAATATCATTCCATTGTTTCACTAAAAGTGAAAGCAGTCTTCAAGTTGGCTACCTGTTCAAGGAATGGGAAGCTATAATGGCCATGCCTGCATGGAATCATGCTGGATAGGCCGTACCTACATTAAATCCTAGTTAAGAACTAATTTCATCACTTCCTGACTGTGATTATTTCCTCATTCTCTAAGGAAGTAAGCACAGTACTCACATACACACTTACATTACAGAACTATCAGGCAAAGGTAAAACTGGTAATTTTATTAAAACCTTTTTTTTTTTTGGCAGCTTGACAGGGAGGAAAACCATCCTATGTAGTTAAGCTTTATCATGCAAGTTTCAGAGTTTTTTTGTATTTAATGACACTTCTTTTTTTCTCCCCATGAAATCTAAAGCAAGACTATTTTATCTGAAAGGTCTCCTTAGGCTAGAGACCTAACACTATAATCTAAAAAACCTAATCAGCTAATCAGGCTTATTGCAATGATTAAAAATGTCTAAAACCAGTTCCACTTCCCTATACTGAAAAATCAATAGAGAGAAAAAAATATATAAATGTATCTACATCCAATGCTAGTGAAGATTTTGGCTATTTCTGATTTTGGTAAACATAATTTTGGCTGAGACCGTGAAAAGTTGCAAGAGTGATTTTATATGGAGCATAGTAAGTACTGCGACAGTGGGCTGCTAAGTATGATCATTAGATTTTTCAGTTTAGCCTTACATAAATACTGTCTGAAAACAGGCAAAATCACAAACGGATCCACACAACTCTACTACAAATACTCAAAACATTTTAAAGCAAAGGAGCATAGTGACTTATGACAGTGTTTAACTTTTTAATTAATTAAGAGAACAAGACAGAAAACAACACTATAGCCACTAAATTTAAAATCAATAAAGAACTGATGAATTCAGATCAAAGCTGAAACTGAATAATAAAATGAAGTTACGTTATTGACTGAACCAAGGTGTAGAATTTGATGGGCTAATTCTACATGTCCAAAAATGATATTAAAAATTCTCTGCTGATCAGAAATAATAATTTTGTCTACAGTCCACTTCTGTGCTCACTTCTTTGTTTTCCCTCTGCACAGTTTGAGCTGGTATGTCCAATTATGCCAATGAAGACATGGTACTAAATGCTAGCAAGTTGTAAATGGTATTAAGACGTGCTAACCCCTCCCTAATGTCTTTGCGCAGTTACTGTCTGACTGGTACAACAAACCTGAGATTTTAGTTCCTTATTTTGGGCCTAATTCAATGCTTTCTTATGGTGAAAAGGAAGTAAGATTATTTATGGATACAAACTTCACTATGTAAGCTATATAGGAGAACCTTTTATAAGTTCAAAGTTCACCAACTCTACATAAAAAATAGTACCTAGAAAGTAAAAGACTTTGGGTTTATTTTCCTTTCATTTCCTGTTACTATTTTTAATAGCATATCATCTGCAATTTCAACAGTGGAACAAAAACTACAATGATGCAGTGATTTGGTGATAAGTGAATGGCAAACAATGATTTAGTCTGCTTGACTTTGAGATGACCATATTGCTGAGATAACAGAAGCTACAAATATGTTATGCAAATCATTCTAAGAGTGCAAGCAAAATGGCTTCTACCACACCATTATGTGTTCTGCATGTGACATATAATTAACAAAAATGTTTTTAGAACTTTTTAAAATAGAAGGAGGCAGTTTGAATGCAAACCACATCTTAGTCTTAACCGCAGTCTTGTGGTAAGTATGTGACTGATTTAGCTGCATAATGTCCACACCTTCAGGACAGTACGTAGAATGGAGGCCATATTGCACAAATCAAGGACATGCACATCTACTGAACACGGTCCTTCGCCTTCTTCGATGAGAAGCACTTCAACAGAAATAAGTTATACAGTAACCCATCTGAATGGGCAAGTCTTTGTTACAGTGGCACATATGATTATGGAGCTAAGGAGAATAATAAAAAAATGTATACATTGGTGGACAGAATTAAACCTTCATGAACACTTCCTAATTTTTTAATGTTTAGTTACGAATTGTTGATGTTCTCTTACTCTATACTAAAAAATACAAGTGAATATACACGAAGGAAGTTGCACCAACAATAGTACTGAATAGTGCTGATAACGGTTCTTCCAAGTAAGTTGCCAATACAGATGATCTTTCTAAGGATATATCCATATACTGTCATTCCTGAGTATGGGCTCTCTAAAAACAGTGATCACACCTGAAGTGTTAGCCCTTTAAGGGAATACAGACCCCAAAAGATTTGCTGAAGGATTTGGCATGTGTGACATCCAAAGAAGTATATACCACAGCACCCTGTCGGATCCAAGAGACAATCCATTAATATCAGTTGCTCATAAACACCAGAGTCTGAGTCTGCCCTGAAAATAAGGAAATCACTCAAAAAGTGTATTTTCATCTTATTGAATGAGGGCCTACATAATCACAGACACAATATTTTCCATCATGATGTTTCAGGAATCAAGGGTCACTCCGGAAGTAGAGAGTGCCTGTGACAAGATTGCATTGATCAAATTGAAGGCGCTTTAAATCAAACATCTGAAAACTGGAAAACTATAGCCGCAATTAGAGAGCGAAACAGGTGAGGAATGATGTTGGGAACCAAACCAGTCAATTGAACTGCAAAAAAAACCCCTCAAACTCTTTTTTCTTCTCTTTTTTTTTTCCAAGAAGGCCAAACCAAACTACACCAAATCACAATGCATCTTGCTCAGACAAAACCGTGCCTCATAGGAGGGAAAGGAAAAAAGAGCTACATGGTACAGTTGAATGGATACTTGTCATATGGCCATCACAGACAGGTTTGAGTACTCATGAAAGGCCAGCAGATCATTGCATACTCTTTCATCAAAAGAAGGAATACATCCTCAAACCCACAGGTCTGACTTCTGTTGATAGTGGAGGTTTTAAATAGCATTTGCACATACCCTCCTGTAGGTAGCCATACATGTATATAATTAGGTATACCAAATATTTCACTTAATTGAAAATCTACTAAGAATTTCTGTACTAGCATACAGATTTAGTGACAAGCCTTTTTGATTACTGCCATGCAAATCTGTATTTAATTACAATACAAGACATTTCATAGGTGGTTTTTAAAAGAACATCAATTACTGCATAACAGCATTTGCGTAAGGAGACATGTATCTCATAAAACTGATGTTTTGGGTATGCTTGGCTTTTTCTTTTTGTTTTTTTTTTTTTTTTTTTCTAAAAGACTAGCCAAGATTCTGGAAATTAATTTTCAGAGTAGAATACCATCCCAGGCTTACCTGTAGTTTAATTCAAGCTTTCTCATATTACTACACACACACACTACACGCTCTGTTGAATAAGATGTTAATTCGATCCAGAGTTGTTTTTTGCAAACATTGACCACTGCACCTAAGCTTCGCTGTAGTTGCAGGATGTGCACTATAATACATCCCCTATGAATGGATTCAGTGACCTTGGGCTGAAAATGAACCTATGTCTGGAGAAAATAACAGTTAATGTATTCAGTAATTCCACAATTCTCCAAACAAGGATTTTTCCTTACTGAAGGCAAACTACACAAAAGTATTCAGCCTTTAAAAAAAAAACAAAAAACAAAAAACAAAAAACCAACAAAAAAAAAGACAAATGCACCCTGAAATTAGTTATTTAGATATGTCGAAACTGAAAACAGTTAAGCACATGGATATGACATTCGGCAATGTCTTATCTTTAGTTTGTCAAGGTTTTTAACTCCCTCTTGAGCTGGAGTACCATTTTTAGCTTGGCTAGGTCAGAATGACACTGAACAATATGAGTGATGACACACTAGACAGCTATATGGACAGAGTTGTCATCAGCAAGCCAGCTGTGCTAACACCTGTATGTCCTGCACAACTGATCTTTAGGAACAAGGATCAAGAAAGTCACTAGGACGGGGAACAAAAGTAATTCATAAAACAGTGAAATGAAGAGGTGCTAATTTGAGATGGAGGAGGAGAAAAAGTAGTCTTTTTACTGCATTTTTTTCTTATCACAGAGAAATAATAGCTTGTTTCCTACTATAAACTTCTTACAGCAGTCATCTAGAATTTTAATATTCTAATTGGGTTTTCTTTGTAATTTTATTGCATGTACAGATACCCACTGTTTCAATAGGCTTGTGATAGGGCCTCTTTAGAGCAACCAAGGACTCTAATGATGAATAGACCCTGGCACACACACACAAGCAGGCTTCACTCTGTTAATGTGTCTAAACACACAGAAGAATCAGCTCTGGGAGTGACATTAGGCTAGGGAAAAATTTTCAAGTTGAGATCTCTAAAACAAGAGCTTTTAAACCATTATTGAGATAACTAAATAATATGATAGATCCCAGTTAACTCAGAGAAATGTTGCTGATCAGTACTCCTAAAAGTATCAGGTCACATCTACTGAAGTCTGATTGTGGCAGCTAACTTAAACCTTGTAACTGTTCTGTTTTTTCAAGGCCGGATCAATTTGTGGTCTTCTTGCTGAAACTAACAATTAATGCCACTTAGACTGAGTGTTTTTACTAATGTAGTCACTTGTATATGTACTTAAACCTATTGTAAATGAATTTCTTACAGACCATAAAACAACCATCATAAGGAAATGCATTTTATTGCTATGGACCACATCAGAAATAGCAATCTAATCCTAAGACGTTACTAATTCTTAAGTCTTCAGTGGTCTCACCCCATCAACATGTCTTTGTTTCTCACTATCCAAATCTATTTTAATAAATAAATTAAAATAATTTTCCCCAAGTCAACTCTGTTTTACCTGTGACAGTAACTAGTACGCAATCTCCCCATCTATATCTCAACGCACAAGCTTTCTCATCCTATTTTATCCCCCTGTCCTGTTGAGGGGGAGTGAGAGAGCAGCTGGGTGGGTGTCTGGCTGCTGGCCAAGGCTAACCCACCACAAGCACTCAAACTGAGAAGCAATACAAAGGCAAGGCTGAAGATTTTAGCAGAGATAGTGTAAAATTATTTCTTCCACTGATGGAATTACCACAACTAATAAGTCATGAACTACACGTTAAAGAATCTAGTTGTATAAAATGAACAGATTTAATGTCTTTTACTCTGTTTATGCAAACATGATATTAAGAAGTACAGAAGAAATTAATAATGAAATACAGTTTATCAACAAGTATAACAAGGGTATATTTATAACAAAAATAACATATTTTTGAGAGGAAAATGTTTCAGGAAATCATTTAGTTTTCACACATAAAAAAAGGACTGCAGATGGGTTTTAAAATAACACATTTACTTAAATGCTTTTTCTCTTGATGAGAAGACTTTCTAAGAAAACTCTTTATGTTTGAACTTCAAGCAGACGAAATTTCTTCTAAGAACTCTTCCAGTAAAAATTAATTTATTTCTGTTACCATTTTGCATCTTACATTGGGCTTTTCTTTTTTAAAGGAATTAGTCAAGTCATGGACACAAGTTCTCTAAGTAGCCAACGTTTAAACCTGTTCTACTTTCCTAGTTTTTCAGTTTAAGGCTATCTAACAGATTCTAGGGAAGAAAAAAAAAAATGCATCTGCTTTCCAAACCTAGATTTTAAAAAAATTCATCTATTACCTTTTGGTCATCTTTAATATTATGAGAATAAAACTGAACCAAAACAAAATCTTCTTGAGGTCCTTTGTTTGCCCTTGGTGGATTTTTTTTAAATTTGGTAAAACATTCACTTTGCACTTTGATATTTGTCTCCCATATTTAGATGGTATAAAACCAAGAAAGATCTCATATTTTAATGGTATCAGGAACTCTTGTGCAAACAATCCAGCTCCAGGAGTCAGATGAAGATAGCTAACATGACAAGACACAGGATAAGACAAAAAATAACCTTCTAAAGAATATCTTGCAGGTTACGAAGGATACAGAACTAGCTGCTAAAAATATTTTCTCTCTTAGCATACACATGCTCAAGTTCTTAAACATTTATGCTTCATAAATATTCATGATGATTTAAAAAGGTGGCTCTGAAATGGTCTTAGAAGAATCATTCTAGGCACAAGCATGCCCAAGCACTTGTTGACAAAGCCAAATGTATGATACTAGATTTTCCACCCAGTCACAGGGGGGGCAGTAAGTGTTGTAAATGATCCCTTGTCTAGAGCTGTATTAGAAGCACGCACAGAGATTGCCTCCCTCAGCTCTGCTTCTTCTTGCTTTGTTTGCTGAATGTGACACCCAAGTATACCCAAAGGCAGATGATCTAGTACCTACATTGCTGCCTTCTGGAATTCTTGTAGTGATAGAGCACAGAAAAGAATGAGGTCGCTTTAATGGGTATCAGTGTATACCATCTTATCCTGAGTCTAACTAAGACTACTAAGGATGTCTGTAAAATCCCTCTGAGCTCTATAGGCAGAAATTGAGCATTATGCATTGATAACACAGATCCTGCAAGTGATGCAGTGGAATTTTGTGGATATTTGCTCATGAATACATCAACGTAGAAATACCACAACGTTCAATTTCAAACTCCCATAAATATATCTGCAGCTAATAGTAATACTTGAAGTTCAACTCCACATGATTCTGAACTTTATCCATTTTCTTTTTATTCCTTTTTTGAAAACAAAAGTAGTTCCCAGAATTTCTATGGGGGAAAAGACAGGCTTGTGGTTCCTTTACTAGTATTTCATCTACTTCATCATGTTCTGATTTTTCACTGTGTGAGAAAACCTTTAAGAACAACAGCGTAAACTTGATAGTTTACACATAAGCCATGTTCATTAATGTTAGATAATTAGCTACCATTATGATGTAGGGTTTACATTTCAGATATTTCCCAAACAAAGATCAATAATTTCCCTTTGTTCTTCTAGGAGAAATGATATGTCAAATTATGAATGATTTACAATCAATTCTTTTTAGTTCCTGCTGAAAGGAGCATCCTGACATTTCTAATTCTTATGTTTTCCTCATTCTTTAGGTTGACAAACCAGAAAGGATAAATTACTCTGCTACTCAATAATAAGCTATTTGGGCCTAACAATTATATACATCAAGCACTAAGAAGCAGATGTGGTAACTAAAATTCTCAAAGAAAGATGGCAGTTTCTCAATGCATTTAGTGCATCAGGAAAATCAGTACTAAGCATGTGACCTTCCCTATAACCTTTCCCCAAACATTTCAATCCTTGTGCATACACAGCACTGCTTTCTAAATCAAAATGTAAACTTGCAATCCAGAACCATAAATTCTCAAGGCCAAGGACATTACACGTACATGTTACTGTAAAAACACAGCACTTTCTGCATTACATAGATTTCCCAAGCTTAAAAGAAGCCAGTATGAAGAAGATGGGGACACAAAGGAAGACATCACCTATCAGCAGTCTGCTGCAGCTAAAAAACACAGTTTAGGTACTGTCACTTTTTGTGAACATTAAAGGAAAGAGAAACTTGAAAAAGGTATCTGAAAATTAAATTAACAGCAGTTTTGGTGGACACAGAAACTAAAATAAGGAATAGATTCCCATGCTGCTGGGAATTCAAGATGCAATAAGGGAAATGAACACTCCAAGGTAATAAAAACACTTCTTTTGCTCTGTGGTGCTCTGGACTAAAAACAGGTATAAAACAATCAGCCACTAGAGCTACAGTTAAACACAGCCCTTTCTCCCAAATAATTAATATATACAGCTTTGTAGGACCTTCAAAGAATACTATACCAGGGCAAAATAGTACAAGTCAAAGAGACCACTTAGTATTATTACTCAATTTAAAAAAGGTTTTTAAAAAAAAATCATTGAAGTTTTTGATTACAGGTTAATACTTACTGTCTTTTCCTTATTTTATTTATCATGTATCAAAGATTAAAGCAGCATGCACAAAGCCAAATGTCTTATGGCCACCATGTATGTGACCTCACCAGATAACCTCCGCCTTACTCAGTAGGGAGAGTTAACTCAGCAGCAATTATGAATTGTTTGGATGATCAATAGTCTTCACTTGGTAACCAGAAATAGTGCTCAGTGATTGAAGAAGGTGTAATAAGTTTTATATTAAAAATAAGAAGTCTGTGTACTGTAAAATTGTGTTTTATTTCACTAAATATGAATAGTTTTTGGAGATGAAAGAAGTTGAAGGTGGAAATTTAAACTCTAAGGAAAGGAAGTTGCTTTACAACAACTTCTACTCCCCTCCTTCCCTGAGAATATGCAGTTGTAAAACCTCGATACGTTTGGAAATACAAATGCAGAGGCAACACTTCAAGTTCTTACCTTATGAAGGGTGGCTTCCACAGATTTCATATGACTAATAATAAATTCTTTGTCTCTATTACAAGAGAAAAAAAAAACAGAGTAGTTAATAGAACTGAAGCTCTACTGATGTAGAAATTCATTTTCTGCTACTGTATAACCATCATGTCTTTAAAAATAACTGTTGATAACTCACACTGTTAGGTTTGTATCTCTCCTTTTTATATCTCCAATGCAAACCTAAAAAATAGTTCATAGACCACTATTTGGCATATTTCCATATGAAAGATGCTTYTATTGTGGATAAGCAATTAAACTAGCTGTGTTTATAGGCATATCAATGAACAACTATTGTGTTCTTGGAGAAGAAATCTGCAGTCCTGGATAAAAAGGGCATGTTGAATGGAGTCCAGGCTCTAGCAGGAAGAGATTACATTCTTGTACTGGAAAACACTGACAAATTCTATGTTTTTCATCAATTATATGGGCCTAACAACTATGTACTTATATGCATGTAAGTCTTCCTGTCTTCTCTAAACCTGAACATTCCACTGGTCCTTTTCCAAAAGAAGTTCAGTCAAGGATCCTATCCTTACGAAACAGAAGTTTGGAAAATGAAATACTACTCTCATGCCTTTTTGTAGATTAGGGCTTCAGTAAGAGAGACAGCTTTGATCAGTTACACTGCCATAAAAAAATCCTTGTTCTCATCTGATGCATTGACGGAAATGGAATTGAAGTTGCACAATACCATATGACCAAGGAGAGCAGGACAGCGTGACCAACAAAACACCATAGGAAATCAAATGGAATCTACGCCAGAAAAGCTGATACACCTTAATATTCCAGAACTGTCTTTTACCTTGCCAGCTATGTGAATATTTTGTTCGAGCTCTTACAGTTCCTAAAACAGAAGTCAAAACCATGGCGTTCTTCTGCGTGGAATAACCGCTGCTTCCTCATTTCTTGATTCATACTATCCTAACAGAAAATACAGGAGGGTGGCCAGAAAAGTAGGATTGGCTTTTATACACCTCGTAAAGCTGTCACATAGATTTTTCTCTTTTCAGGATCCTCCTTTTCTTTGGACTAGATTGACAGGGACATGCTGTTCACCTTCTCTACTGGCCTTACTTATGTAGTGACTGCCATTTGTCTGCGTGAGGTCAGTTCTAGAGAGTCAGTTCAACACCATTAATTTCTAAGTTAGTTACTGACATAGAAGTCAGTCTGTTCCTCGCATATCCTCAGGTGTTCATCATAAAAAGGGAAGTATCTTTAGATTGAATTTTGGACCCAGGTTAATAGGTGGTCCCCAGGTTCTTATTTTTGTGAACAGAAAGCCCTCTGACTACGGTTGATTTATTATCTTAAATAACATCTTAAAATAAAAGTCTGGTAATATTTGTTTATAGCACCTAGGAAAAAAATTTTAAAAATTAATCTATTGCACCTCTACATGCCAGGATCCACATTTCATTCAATCTTTATTTCATATATTCATTAACTCCTACAGGTGTAAGGGAAATTGGAACTGGATCATAGAACTGTTCTTTAGGATTATTATCCAGAAATGCAGTTCAGGCATGAGGAACATGCTTTGCATCATCTTTTACACAATAGCTGGGGTGAAGCTTCGATAGAGAGTTTCTATCTAACAGAGAAATGACCAAAAGGATACTAAGTTTCTGGCAAATTCACTGCTATCAGATACTTTTATTAATACTGCTTCCTACTCTGGAGGAAAGTGGAACAGAACTGCTGGCCACCACTGCAAGAAAATCAAGATAGCCGTTCTCAGAACAAGCCAGCCATCTTGCTATCCTAAAGCTCTACAAAAGATTAGGAAAGAACCTGAAAAACAACCATGCACTGCTGTGCTGAACACCTGCCTGCCAATGGGAAGTAGTGAATGAATTCCTTATTTCGCTTTGCTTGCGCACGCAGCTTTTGCTTTCCCTATTAAACTGTTTTTATCTCAGCCCATGAGTTTTCTCAMTTTTACCCTTCTGATTCTCTCCCCCATCCCACCAGGGAGGAGTGAGCGAGCGGCTGTGTGGGGCTTAGTTGCCGGCTGGGGTTAAACCATGACAATTGCTTACGATCACTCAGGTTATGGAAGAGGTATTAAAATAAGATTTTCTGGACAAAAGTAAAGTCTGTTTCACCTACTTTGCTTATATGTTCCAAAGGGAAAAAAAGACATTTGTTACGAAGAGTTGGTAAAACAATAAATGCTATGGGTTTTTATGGGAAAGCTGATGGAACAAAATGCCAGTTACCTTGAGCTGATAAACACAGATATAGAGTGAAGGTCAAAGAACAAGGAATGGGATTGCAAAACAGAAAAACAGAAACAAAGGCTTGTGCAAAAAGAAGTAACGGCTTAGGCTGCTGCCAATAGTAAAGCGTGTGATAAGGGAGATGTGACCAATGTAAAGTTTTAGCGGCACGTGCTTTGTCTATGATTGCGTGAGCAACAATCGGGAAGATATAAATAAGAAGAAATTGTGTAAATAAAGGTCTCCGCTCTGCACTATTCCTGGAGTCCGTGATTCATTCCCTTCAGGTTTTTTCTTTGTCAATATTCAACTGCTATATACAGAAATAAAACCAATTTTAAAACCACTTCACATTAAAATAACCTTTTCTGAATATAAGAAGGGCCACAGGGAATGATCTTTACTAGAGTGTGTAAAATAGGTTGGGGCAGGGTGAAAAGGGGCAAGCTTTCCAGAACAAATCCTTCTTCAGATCACATCTGCTTTAATACCCTCATACTAAATAACATTTGTCATTTTAATTAGCTTGTTAAACATTTCACTGATAACTATATTAATGACATTATTTCACTTGTGCATAAAACGCTTAAAGCTTCTAAGCTATTGTTTCTCAGAGGTCAAATGTATCCCAGGTATAATGAGAAATTTTAATTTTAAATTAAACTTTTTTTAAATCTTAGCCATGGATCAACAATATTCAAAGTACATACTACAGTAAGAGTAATAGATAACAGACTCTGCAAAGATTTATCTTTTTATCTGACTATATGACTGTAAGAGGTTAGCGATAATCTCATTCAAGTCAATGGAACACCTTTTGACTACCAATCTTTTCAAGATTGGTCCCTGAACATTTCCTTCCACTCTCCAGGTTATGATATAGAGAGGCATGGGTTTTATGTCTAAATCCAAAACTCTCTGAAATCAGCTGAAAGATCTATCCTGTTCCACAGCTAAGATGAGGTCCAAAATGGATTTCAGCCCCTTTGGCAACTAAGACCTGTCATCTAGCTGACGTTTCTATATTTATTATAAATAAATTGTATCTCTCTATAAAAAGATGACATGGAAATAGAGAAAACAAGCAATCATTTCTTAAATAAACAGAGCGTTAGGGATCTGCCAAAGAGATGTTGTCAAATCAGTAAGATAATTGGCAAACAAAAATGCCCATGCTATTTCAGGACCCAGAATTTGAAGCACTGTTATGGGATAACTAGAGAAAACATACCATCTAGTATCTTGAACTAACAGTTTTCTTTTTAGAAGACTATCACTGAATTTCAAAGAGAGACAGATGTACTTTTGTTTTCTAGCATTACATTAGCCAGGGCTAAAGCCCTGTGCATGAAAGTAAGAATTGATCTTTTGTCCGTTTTAAGTGATCTCCCCAAGGTCCCAGCGCTCACTTCGCTGCCATGCAGAGGGCACTCTCTGCATCATGGATGCTCTCTTTCAGTCGACGCTTGTCCTGCTCCAGCTGGGTAAGAAGTCTATTGAGCTGATGCAGAGATTGATCTTTCCTTCTCAGCTCCATCTTTGCCTCGGAGAGTCTCTGCAAGCAGACAGAAAGCAGAGTTACTTGTCAGCCCAAATAATTAACTTCAATTTATGCCATAGGCTATTAAACAAAGTGGAAAACAGACTGACTGTGAAGTAGATTTGGACCATTACATACTACGGTTTTATGAATTCTCTAGCAAAAACATTACTAACTCAGACCCCCCCAGTTTTCAGTATATTGCCTATGTACAAATATGTTCTATAAAATAAAGTGTTGATCAAACAGGTACATATACCATGCTACAGGTACTATATATACAAATACCAGATCTAAACACAGTGGAAATAATCAAGAGTATAGCATTAAAGAGAACAGAATAGTCTCAAAAATTAATTTAAAATGAACATTAAAGAATTCACAAAGAAAGAAAGGGAATAAACAAAGTAGCATTTATTTAAATATTCTGCACTATTCAGAAATTTCAGGATTAAAAAAAATAAGAATCTAATATTCTGTGTTAGTGCATTAAGTACAGTTTTGCTGCAATTCTTGCTAAGAATAAAACAGTTTTATGGTGCTTTCACTATTTTAATATTAGTTTTCCAATATGCAAAATAGTATGTGTATTTTTTTAATGTTTCTCTCTGGCTTAGAACTAACACAACATGCTTTAAATCAATTCAGATTAATCCAACAGATGACAAACAGCACACAGAACTAATTAATACAGAACCTGGCTAGTTGCTACTCCTTTCTGCTGGGATAAATCAATACTTTTACAGACTGGAGTATTAATAATGTGATTTCATAGTTTGCTAAATGTTACATTTTACTTACAGCTGTTAATTGCCTTTTTAGAAAGAAATTATAATAGGTGGCTATAAACATTCTTTTACAAAATGCAAATTCCCTGACAGATTCTAAACCAATATAGAAGGATAGAGAAGGCTGCACAGTTGCAAGACTGAGCTCTTGCGCCTTGTTTTCAAAATTTATGGATATGTTTTCTGCTTAAGGTCTAAGAATGCTCTGCACGATTTGTACTCAGGAGTACTTGACCTGGACTGTGGAACACGGAGAATATGTATTATGCTGTGGATATGTATTAAGAACAGTATATACAAAAGGCTGATAAAAATTTGGAGGGCACTGAAAACTCAACTAATCTGAAAAAGCTTCAGACCTAGCCAAGAGTCAAAGGCACTTAAAAAAAAAAATGCTAGAGAAAATTTCTATAAAAAACAAAGTACAGCATAAAACTGCATAATGCTGCAAAATAAACTGAATTCTATCGATCGGCGTAAGTTTTCTTCAAACATTTCTCAAGACAAAAAGCAACCAGTTATTTCAACAGAGTATTTGGAAGGTACAGCACCACTACCTGAACTCTCTGTTCAGCAATTTACAAAATCCAGGCTGAGATTAATCACTGCTCCAAGAAAAAAAAACAATCAGGAGTTTGTTTAAGAAACTCTAAACCCCGGAAATGTTAATATTAGTCTTGCTCAAATTACTGCAGATTGAATAAATCTATTCTACCTCTTATGTCATTATTTTCAATGAAGAATGCTATTTTTCACCTAAGAAAAGATAAACACACAGATCTCATTCTTCCACTGCATTATTAGCATACAGCTATCCAAACCCAGAAGTGCTGCTTTCAGAAATTGTACCCTAATGCCACCGGCAGCTATCAAAGTCCTATCTGAACAGCTGAATTTGTGAATTGTCAAATTTTCAGAAAAGTTATTTCCAAGAAACCAGATGTGGATTAGCAGGGATAAAAGGAGCTGTCTTTAATTTAAGAACAAAGAACATTATCTTATTCTGTTTATTGTGTTTACTGTTTGTTTGTTTTAGGCTAAGTCAGCATTGAGGAAACAGCTCTGAAAACCAAGTCGAGTCCCCCCCCTGCCCATATTCCCATCTTTTGACAAACAAAATTTATTGAACAGAGAACAATGTCTCTGGTGCCAGTGCTTTGTCCACCCCGCTTTCCCACCTGATTGAAAAATCTGTTTTTAAGATGCAGTCACAGGACTGAGCTCTGGCCGGTGTAGAATAGGTAATTCTGCTAGTATTTTTATGCAAGCAACTTTGGATATAGAGGCTGCTGGAACAGAGTCTGGCTCCAAGATTCTAGTGGTCTAAATGAGTGAAGAAAGACAGGATAATAGGAACATTATGCATATTTATTTCATTTTTATTCGATAGCTATCCTTCTACAGGGGCTGAAGAGCTGTCTGCTCCCATATAAAGCTTTCATCACTGACCACAAATGGTGAAGAGACCCACTAGATGTCAAAATCTTCTGGGAGCTGCTAACTAATCTTGCTTACCAACTGCAAGTGCAGGCCTATTAATGAGGCAATAACAGGGATGAAAGCATAAAGCCTAACTCTTTGAGAGGCATGGCCAGCAATCCACACTAGCTGGTGATGAAGCAATATAGAAATGATTCAATCAAATATCTCACTGAACAGCTGCTTTATTATATTCACAACTTTCACCATTACTTACAGAAATCTCCAAAGGATTCAGACTTTACCTATCAATAATATTGCAATATCTAAGCAAAATGTAAACTGATTTTAGCTCTCTAAAAGCAGTTTCAGCATTCACCTGAAGCTCCTTGCTACTGTGGGTTAAAGTCAAGCCTTGGAAATCGCTCAAATACAGTGTGGAGTATTCTAAAGTAATGGCTGCTAAGCCTCTCTTTTTTTCCTTCTTCAGATTGATCTAATTAAAACCCTTGATAAACTTTATGGACTCTAATATTTCCAGCTGAGTGACTGAAACCAAGAGGGTGTGCCTCAAGGCAGCAAGGCAACAATGATAAGCAGCAGGTTAGCCACTAATTTCTCAGCCAGGGTAGATTGTGAAAGTGTGATGTTCTGATATCCAAGAAAGTGTTCAGGAGAGAATAGGATAAATCAAGTTTAATAACTCTGCTCCTAATTGTTCCCTCAATGCTCCACTCTAATTACTTGGAGAACTCTCCTGACTGTCACCTGATATTAAGTTGTTGGAGGCTGAGTGTGGAGCAGTGAGATAATCAATAAACATTTAGTGGGGAGAAGAATGAAGATCCCGTTAARCAGTGGGAACCTGCAGCACCCAAAGCCCTTCTGCTCATGAGAAAACCTATGGGAGAGCCATAGTGATTGCAAAGCAATAATCCAAAGCACTGTTTTTAGGCCTTGAGGCCTTTAGGCAACAGTACATTTGAGAAAAAAAGGTTAACACGGTCACCCTAATTACAGCCCATTTTCACATTCTTCATATATAAGCRAAGACAAGCCAATTAGGTAGAAAGGAAGATAAGGGAAGTTTTATTTGTATACTAATTAAACCCCTGATGAAATTAAAGGAAAAACATACAGCTCTGTAATTGTGTCTGAGAAAGGTCACTTCAGGTTCAGTTATCAGAAAAGCACAGCCTTGAGATATTTCACTTAATCCACAATATAGCCCTTATTTTGCTCCCCAGGTCTTAGTATTTACAAAAATAAGAAAATTTCAAAACCTGATAATGCATTTATCTTGAAATGTTTTCTGTGGACAATTACCATTGTTAGAAAGTTGAGGCTAAATATGATAAGAAGAATGAAGGTTTTAAAAACCCACTATGTCTGCACATAGTTCTGTGAAGATGCTGAGCTTTCACTTTCAAGCACAAGTGATTCTGAACCAACTTAGAAGCCAAACTCCAATTTATTGACATTCTGTAAAATGCCAATTATCTGTTTAGTTCAGATATTTAGGCATTCAGGTACTAATTCAGACATCACTGCACTCCTTCCTCTACAGTCCACCAAAATCTCATAGATCAGTTGAGTTTTCATCAGAATCCTTAGAAGGAGTTCCCTTTAGAGATATTTTAGATTTAGGCTTTTTTTCCCCATAAACTGAGCATGAAAAACCATTTGTTGAAGAGAAGGGCACATAATTGATAGCACTGAAGAAAAAAATCTCATTGGATGTCTGTCAGCTGGGTCCTTCCACAAATAATTTTAACACACTTAGGCTTTGCAGTGAGGAATCTCTTTCTTCAAAACGAGCTACAAAAATAAATCAAAGTTTAACATTGTCATTCTTTACACACAAAAAAGCACTCTATTAAAAGGTAAGAGATGGACAATCATTCTAGATGAACAATGACAGTCATACAGTTTAAATTCATGCAAAACATGTGTGACACATTTATACTGAGAGCATATTTTCCAAGATCAACTAAAGCTAGATCAAACTGCTTACTAAATTAGATTTAAATTACACAGACACAACAGAGCACTACAAGATATGCAAATATACTGCAGTATGTGTATTATGAACTAATTTGTGAATTTAAGATTTTGTCTTCAGGATGAGGTTTTATATGTAGATTTTCCATTCAGATGCAAAATATTACTTTTTAAAGGACCTGTACACTGAATACATCCTGAAAACTGTCCTACACACATAACTAATAAAATTCCACAATGAAAAAAACAATACAAAGTTTAGCCAGCATCCATTCCTCCACCAGTTGAAACACACTTCCCATTATCCCTGTTGGCAAATATAATCTTCAGGATGGTCCCTCAGTGCCCCTCAAAAGACAGTCTACAGATAACCTAGAGAAATCTTGCATCTTCGAAAGGTCCAAATCCAAAAGGTACAAAAAGTTACATTAATACTTAATGTCAACTGAATTTTTAGTGTGCGTAACTGCAATGCAAACCAAATTACATTAGCTCAAACTATACAGCTGAATTTCCACAGGATGTTTTCCGAAAAGAATTCTTACTTATCAAGAACAACTCAAAATGAAACTTCTATCAAAACAGGAGATTAAAAATCTCAGGGAAAAAAGTTCTGTGGCAAAAAAAAAAAAATTGTAACTGAGACTTCACATGAATACATGAAAAAAAAAAAAAACATCTAAGACATACATTTAGAGCTATGCCAACAAATAAGATGGGTTTACACTTCTCAACTGGAAACCAAACTGCAATATCAACATACTATATCTGGATTCACTGTGTGTTTCATAGTGGCTGCAGCAGTGTCTTAAAACAGTTTGAAATGAACTCCATGTGGCTGTTCTGCTCTTGCAAAGCAGAGCTAACCTGAGGCTGACCACCCATGACATCCCTTCAATAACAAATGCTTTCACATGCCCTTTACACTTCTCTAGGAAAAGAAATATACTCAAAAGGACATTTGAATGAGCTGTATCTGCTTTGCAGAAAAAGCAGTGATTTTTTTTTTTACCTCTTTCCTACTGGACCCTCACCCTGACAGCAGCAATCTTCTCATATGCTGGCATTCTGAGAAAGGACATACCTGATGACTCTTCTCTGAAGTATGTGACATAGCATGGAAGCAGTTAAACATAGCTTACAGATCACAGTGTATCTCACAAGGTGCAAAATGGCTCTTCATGTCTTTGAAAGTGCCCTGTGTAATGAGGTCACAGAGCATGAGTGGGTCTACTAAGCAAAACAGTAACGCCAACCAGCACAATGATTTTAATGAATAACCAACAAAATACTGGTGAATTAAGGGATACTTGCAGACATCTTTTCACATTTCTGTCACAATGTCAAATACAATGCTTGTGATTGTTTTATAAAAGAAACCCTTATAATATTGGAACACAAACTATGCTAATAGCAGAAAGTTTTAGCCAAATCAGTATTATAAAAAAAGTCAAGCAATCATCTAAAGACAATTGTAAGTTACGTGACGGTGCAGGTAGCTTAAAAAGCAGCTGTGATATACAGTTACTCTACAAGATCTAGAATCTAAGTATTATGAAACATTTCAACAAAAATTTATTCGAGAGTCACTCAATGGATTGGGTGGGGAAAATGCAGACGTTTTCATCTTGCAAGAGACTTCTTACAAAAGTTATTTGAAATTGTAGGCACTCATATCATGAAAGTGAATGGCATTACCTGTGTATGTCTAGACAACAGTCCATTTATTGACTGAAGCATAGATCTCAGACAATCCAAGCAAGTTTAGATACCACAAGCATTTTACCTGCAGTGGTTCAGGCTGGATTACAGTGCCTCAAAGACTTAAAGCTAGGTTTAATATCTAGCAGATATTAATGCAGACTTATTTCTCAAGAGAAAATCTATTCTGATCAACAAGAAAGGAATGCATTTTTCAATTGCATTAGCTCAAAATGTTTAGCAAAGGATGACTGAAAATGCTTTTTGAAGTCACTGAGCTGTGTATGCTTTAAAGTTATTGTGAATTAAAAGAGCTTATTAATTTAAACACAGTAGCTATTCCTGAATAATTTCACATAATAACACTTCTTCCAGAAGAGACATCTTATGTTCACGTCACTCAGCTTCAAAGTAAGTGAAACTAAACAAAACTTTGGAAGTTGTTATATGAAGTAATCATGAAATACAAACTGCCCCATGCATAGGCTAAGATCCTCATGGACTGTTAGTATTAGCAAACAGAAGCATCTGTGTTCAAATGTGTTAGCTAGGTACACTGCTGCATTTGAAGAGAAATAGAAGCTGAAAAGCCACCTCAAATAAGGGACACCCTTTTGAATACCAAGATGCACTGGGCCTTCCAGACATACACTAATCCAACCAGAGATAATAATTAAGCCCTACTTTTAAACAATGTTTTGGAAAATGTTAAAGTACATAATAAAATTTATGCACATGATAATCTAGAAATTTTTATCATCTTCTGAGCTAAGTGAATTATGTTAGCATTACTGGAAAGCTGCAGAGAAGGATTATACCACCTTAATGGAACAAAGACAATTTTAGAAAAACCCAGGCTTTATCACTGTGAGTATTAAGTGTCTTAGAAAAACCCATGATGTTAAGTGAGAATAAATTTTTGGAATCACATGCATGGTGGCATGAGAACATCATCATTCACTCCTCATTCACCTCTGACATGCTACCTCAGGACTGATGCTTCTTTTTTCTCCCTAGAAAAGTAAATTCCTCTCCCACCACAATACCCAACCCTGTGCAACTGCAGACTAGACAAGATCCAGCCCTGCAGGAGCAGCAGCTTTTCTGTGCTTTGTCAGTGTCATGCCTTTAAAACAGTTACTTAAGTGCCACAGAAAAGAAGTAATCCTATTTTTTTCACTGTTACAGTTTTTGCCCTGATAGACCCCCAGCCTTATAGTTGTTACAGTTCCAAGATTTCAAAAAGATGGTTTATACCTGGTACTGCAAAAGAGGACTTTTCATAACTCTCTCATGTACCTGTATGTAAGTGAGGCACCTAACTTTGCAGGGAAACTCTGATGCTGCTCTGTAACACTGCTCTCTGCTATACACAAGCATCTGCAATACTGTTGCTTAATTTTGATATACATTATCTAATTGTGCACATTAGCACACAGTGTACAAGATACAGATAAACAGCACTTAGACCTTATCTTTACTATGGTTTACAAATGCTACTATATCACATGTACATACACAGAAATATTTAGCTGGATATCTATGATGACACAACGTATTGCACCAGTTTCCTGCATTTCATTATAGGTGAACTGGTCTCAAACCATCTGTCTCTGATCATGTCCTACTGGTCTTAAGGATCTTGCATTACCAGTGACATTTCTATGCCCAGGAACAGACTATTTTAAGTTCTCAAAAAATATTCTTCCATTGGATCTGCATCACTCAATTTGTTTGGAATATTTCTAAATCATAACAGTTAGTTAAGATAATTCAGGAAGAAGGAGAAACAACAGCAATAAAATTATTAACAATAACAATGAAATGTTACCTACAAATTACATAACCACAATTTCATTCCCATTGTTTATTTAAAAAGGCATACGCTTTCAAGTCAGTGGGAATCTGGACACAGACTAAAAAGCCATTAGGGACAGGTTAAATCACAAAGCATTCTGCTTCAGAACTAAAATTAAGAAACAGGTATTATGGCACATTGGCTATATGTCTTCACTTCAGACACTGGTTCAAAAACGGGAATCCTAAGAGTCTTTAGAATAGTTTCAAGAAATCTTCTAAATAGAACTTAAGGTTCAGTTCTAAGAAAATATACTGTTCATGACCTCAATATACTGGTGGTCCCAGTTAAGTTATTTTAGTGCTGCAGGTCATTCTGCAGCAGTTTCTTGGAAGAGGCTGCTGCACAATTCCACCAGACACTAGCGCATTAGCGTAAGCCATCACATTAAGTGGTTATGGACAACGCCAAGCACGTCAATTTATGCCAGCTAAAGTTTTGATCTTGCTTCAGCAAGAGTTTTTCATTTTCTTTAATTAATGAATTTGACAAATCTTTTTTTAACATGGCACTAATATTAACATGGGCTTCGGCAGATTTATCACTTTATACAGTTCACATTCAAACACTGCATTCTCCTTCAGAAGAGTTCTGACCAAACCATACATCTGTATTCAGCTATATGTGTTACCACAGACAGCCCCAAATGCTGTTTAGTGTATGCGTATTTTATTTTAATATTATGCCAGCCACATCCTGCTGCATGAAGTATCTGCAGGGGGAAAACACACATACATGATTCTCTTTATCCCTTTTACTCTTTAAACCTCAATAAAATAAGAATGAATTGATAAATATGTAATTTCATACTAAAAGGTCTATTCTTTTATTCAGGTCACCCCTATCCCTCCTTCATTAAAAACTGGAGAGTAGTCTTCTTCGCAGAAAGAACAGATATTGTAAAACAAGATTTAACTAATATAAACGGCAACTTCTAAATCATTCTCTCGAAAAAGCATCAAAGATATATTACATCCCAACATTCAGCAAAGAGATCAAAGTGCTATGAAGGCATATTGATTGGGTGTCTCCCTTCCCTCTGGGTATGCTTTGTGGCATACCAAGTGCCAACTGAGAGCGCAAACCTTAAACGAAGAATATGTTTTTCTGAGCATGGCACATACAGATCCTGAAGCAGACATGGTAAACACTGACAGCGATAAATCACTGCAACTGCTAAACTGAATTATTATTCACATTTTTCACTTTTGGTATGTTTCCTAAGTATAAGATAAAATGCCACCATGATGGTACAAAACTTGGAAAATTACCTGCTTCACTCACCTATCGAAGCAACAGTAATAAATATGCCTTATTATTGAACCACATTGGTTGTGATACCACACAACCGATTATTTTAGTGAATTATCATTAACTTTTTTTTTTGTAAGAACACGTATTTCTTCATTCTCACTACTGAGAAATTTTCTTGTACGACAGCGAAGTACTATTTAAAAATAAAATCTTGGGACTGTTACTTAGAATTGAGAATCTTAAATTCATAATTTTTAAATCACTTAATTACTTATCGTATAGTCCACAGAAAAAAAAAACCCAAACAATTAAGGCGGATTTACTTTAGCTAGAAAGTTTTAAAAGCTTTTTTCAAATTCCTTCTAACTGAGACAGTAAAAAGATTCATGTAGCAAAAAGAACTTCAGCGGGTTTTTCATTAATACACATTGTAAAAGTCAACACAAAAATTTAGAGAACATAAAAAAAACCCCTCTGTTTTGAGTTTGTTACACTGCTACAATCTCAAAGAGCTTCCATGCTTTTCATGATAAAAAGAAGATAACATAGCTATAGATTTTGGAAGCTGCAAGTGGTACAAATTTTGAAAAAACCTGCCCTTGAAAAATCATCGAATACCTAATAAAAATAGAGTGCTGAATTAAATTCAAAAACCAAATTACACGAAGGCATGGCTGCTGTCATTGTATGTAGCCAACAAAGGGGACTGAAGTGCGAAGAAATGCATCTCTGGCTTTAGCCTTATGYCAGTTAGATACATACTAATTATATTCCAATAGCTTAATTATATTCCAACAGGTATTTGAGAGTTAGTTACTTATGGTTTCACAAGAAGATGTAGAGATCTTTACAGAGTTAGCTTCACACAAATAGAAAGGGAGATCATGGGAAAACCTGACTAAGGTGAAAAAATGATGGGGCCCTAGAGATATCCTAGTTAAACAGCAGCAAGAAGCAAATTATGTATAAAGGACTTGTATATCAAGAACCTGTATAGCAGAAAGTCCTACACATTGATATGTAAACTACTCGGAAAAATAGGGTTTAGAACATTTCTTTAAAAACATCACACGCTGTTTTAAAGATCTATTGATCCCCTCTGCACATCTCAAGGTAACAAAGTTACTTTGTAGTTGACCCAATAATATAACAAAGATCTCCCAGGCACTGGATTTAACAAGAAGCCTTTCTGTATTTTTGAGTGAAAACTGAAACATAGTTGAAGGTCTTGAAATAACAGGGATAAATGGTATGTATGTACATATGCCTAATAACCACACACTGTAATTACACAATAATCCCATATTTCTTCCAAATTACATGTCAATAAATCTTTCTCACTGCACTATAAATTCCAAGGTCATGGACAGAGGTATTTATTAGTATAATTACAACGCAGCAATAAAACCATTAAGCTTTTAGATCCCGATATTGTTCCATTTATTCTCCCCTCCCCCCAAGGGAGGCAAATAGTTCCTACAAATGGAATACCCAGGAAAAATTGGAAGTTACTTTTAAAAGACTATAAAAATGCTCTGATTCATGCAATTACTTTGTTAAAGTTTTCCTTTTTCTTTATTTAATCTTTAACAGAATGTTAGAATTTCTTTTTTTTTTTAATAGCACAGTGCAGCAAACAGACTCAAGACAAAAAGTATCTTCTGAAATAGGCAATGTTACTACACTGTAAAGATATAAATAAAGCATTCTAGATTTCACTGTGTGCCAGTTTTTAATATATGAGACCAAAAAACCCAAGGCCTTAGACATCTGTTGAGAAGTAACTTGCAGTCCAAATTATTGACTCTTGTTTCCACATTAGTTTCATTATTCCTGGGCACAATTCTACCTGTCTTGGTTACTTGCCTTCCTCTGCAAACTACCAGAGGGGCACTTAAGTGCATGATTAGTAAAGTAACTGTTGAAATCAGACTACTGAATCAGACTAGCATGATCAAACTTATTCCATAATTTTCTACAGAAGGGAAAACCTACTCTTACTTGGAAATTAGCTCCTGGTCATAATTGGCTTTCAAAGATTGATTAAAGTGATGTTATGTAATCACGACTTATTCCAGTGTTCTCTCTCAGTGCCTAAATTACACCCAAATTGTTATAACGGTGACAGCATCTTCCTCAGTTATCTTAAACTCTTTGACACATTAAAAATAAAATATGAATTTTTTCTAACATAGGGATGTCTTTTCTTAATATATAAATAATGTTTACACCTGACTAGATTGAACATAAATGTAATAAACTGGCAATTCCTTTCACTCTTCTCTCAATATAAAGTAGAAGCAATTTTGGAGATTATTTTATTATTTTCTTACCATATAAAGATAATAAAGAATTTGCCTGACAAAAACAGCCTGAATAATATTCTTACTACTAACCAATAATATATTTTGTAGCAGGATAATTTAAAAAATAACAAAAAATGTTCACCTGGTATGAATACATATTCAAATTCCATGTAAAATCTTAACATTGCTCAAATTACAATGAACTATTACCAACATTCCACTTGCAAAACTGGACAAAAGAGGAACTGCAGAAGAATGAAACAGTAACAAAATTGTAATGCCAATATCCTTTCAAAATAAGAGCTTCTAATTAAATTATGTTTGTGTGACTCCTACCGCAAAAATTTGAATTGTTGTATTGAACTTCATGTTAATGCAAACACATAACTAGTTCATAACCATAAATTTTAACTTTATTCTTTCCCATATTCTGCTCATTACTTACATATTTTCCAGAAAGCCTGACTCAGAAAAGTTAAGGCAGACCTTCAACAACTTGGTTGCTACTTGCCTAGTTGCTTCATTGATGACTATGGAGCAAATACAATACTTTTCTAAAGGCCAAGTACTGACCTCAGTCCCTCCAGACTACTCATGCTGATGCTGATGAATGTTCTAGGCACAGAACAAAGGAAATACACAGACCTAACAACCTGGCTGGAAATAAGTTAGTTCAGCAAGGAAACACAGGGATCAATATTCCTAATGAGGTGATCCCTAAAGTGGAAAAAGAACAGGGCAACCCTTGGACCCTGAATCTTAGAGGCTAACCAGAGAAGCAAAGCAAGGAGAGCTGTGCACCATAACATAAAGCGCTGCTTTCAAAGTGCTAAACAGAATAGAGTACAATTATTTATCTCCAAGAGAAGACTTAATGCACAAGTTTGTGATTTTAAAAAAAAAAGATAATAAAGTAGACAGTAAGACAATAAAACAAACAAACTTCATGGACAAACCACAGAAGAGAGAAATTTAAGGTGAAGTTTAAGTTTAGACAACTGAAGTGCAGAGTGAGTAACAGAATGCAGACTTCATCACAGCTGTCTTCTCTTTTTCCTTCTGTGAAGAGAAGCTCTCAGGTCTAGTCCACAACAGGATGCTCTCTATGTGTGTCTCCTATTATGTAAAGATGGCAGTTGCTAGAAAGAAGCCTGGGAAGACTATCCTTTCCCATATACCTAAATTCCACGTACAATGCGTTGCAATCTTTAGACAAGAAAGCACAAAGGACCGGCTCCAGAGCAAGTCTTTAGCTGACCTAACTCTTTGAAGACTATCTATCTAAGACGTTATCAGTAGTGGAAGTTATGTAACAGAGAAGGAGAATGAGCAGGCTTGCTTATTTTACAAATAGTGTTAATGCAAACTGAAATACATGACAAAACTCTTTAACCTGTAGTTTATTGTAATAAGAAAACGTATGACCTCTTTTGACTAAGAATGGGGCAGATGGCAATGCTAATCCATTCTTACCTACTTTATAAATTATTTAGGTGTTCATAACATTCAGAGTATGGAAACTAAAAAAAACCCATTTAATTAATGAATTATGAATTTTAGTTTCTAACCTATTCAGAGGGGAGCTTGCTTCTCTTTAACATGCTAAACTTGATTAATACAAATTCTCTGTTAAGTTAGATGGTAATGGTAATCAGCTATACTGCTTTCTTTAAAGAACAGCCTTTAATTTAACCAGGCAATGCACAGAAATGCCGTTTCCTGACAAAGTGACAAACAAGTTTTTGGGAATCAACAATATCCCTCAGTGCACCCAAATCCTAACAGTCTTTCCAACTTAAGATGTCAGAGAGTTTAAAAAAAAAAAAAAAATCCAAAAACTATTTCTGTTCTTATAGTGACTGTAAACTTTGCTGTTCTATTTGAGAAGCATGAAAATCACTTGGTCTTCCTCATATAAGTGAGGCCTTTTAACCTTTCTCMAAGTTAGAATACTGCATCACTTGCAGAAATAGACAACTATAAAACTGATTTGCAAAGTGTGTGCAATGGTATTAATAAAAGAAATTGTATAAATAATTGAAATGATTTTTCAGGGAAAATATGTGGCTATAAATGTATGAAGAGGAAAAGCAACAAAAAGCAGCAAATTGTGTACCACCTTCACCTGAAATCCACACCAAGAACACAGAGTCTGCTCAGGGAAAACATCCACCTCTAACAAACCTAGAAATCCCCGTCTCCATCAGAATCTAATTAATTTGGATATGTCTGTTTAGCAAAGGATACTACACTTTCTGAACATAGAATATGCATATAATGATTTAAATAAAATAGCTAGTGAAAATAACACTCCAAACCTTCCCAGCGGAAAACGTTTTTCTGTGAGAGTTATCAAAGCACTTGGATGAGATTCTTTTCTCACTTATGCTGTCATAAATCAATGGCAGCTTCACTAAACTCAGTAGAGTAAATAAACCCAAAAATTAGGGTATCATCTTCTTCTAAAACATGTATTGAAGACTATTTTGAGGCAGATCAGTAGCAAGTTACATGATTTAACATATATTGCACTTGAAATGCACACAGAGTTATTCATTAACAATTTATAAGACATGCTCCATAAATTAAACCTTAAAAAGACATTGTTTTTATTACAGGTACTAACATACCTAAACAGAAGTAAATATATACACAGTGCCTGTGTCAATAGGAAGAAAAAGTATTTTACTGGAATTAAGACATGCTTGTATAAGGAGTAAAAATCATGTCTGCTATAGATGCCTGTTTAGCATTTGTGTAAAAGTCTCTCTTCAAAGACAGGGGAATCAGAGCTACTGATTTACCTCATGTAATAAAAAAAGTGGTGTACAAGAGTTGCTTAGTTCCAGCTGACCTTGAACGTAATTGGCTACCTTGGATGTCTCTATGGTATATGCCATTAAGAAGATAAAAATATACAGGATTAAAATCTGAACCGATAAAGCTAAGAAATTAAGTATTACTCCTTTAATAAGCCTACTTTATGAAAGTACATGAATACCAAAATATCTCCTTACTCATTGCTGTTGAAGTGTGAGTAAGTTTAAAAATAAATTTTCAAAAGTACAAATATCTGATATTTTATTTTTCCCCTTCTCACCTGTTTAAGAACTATGAATAAAGAATTSAAAGCAAGTTTTTTTTACTCTATGACACTCTACTCCATCCGAAAACTCTTGTACACCACCACATTCTCCAACTTTTTATATATACTTAGTCTAGACCGATAGATTATTTTGTATCTTAAGATGAAGATGGAGGCATATTTTTTCTATTATATTTTTTCAGTGCAACAGTTCTTTTTTTCCATACTTCTGTACTATTTAAGAGTTTAAAAGCTCATGCCATTTTAAGAACACTTTTACAAGGCCAGGGTTGATTATTACAGAGATGAGATTGTTCTACTGTACTGCAAAACAAAATGGGTTTTTTTTGTAGCTCTTAAGTCACAAAAACCAATTAGCCAAGACAAAAAGTTCTGTCAGTTAAAATGCCAGGGCAAAGCAGAGACCATTTCTGCCTGTCATGAATAAAGCCATGAATAAAGTGGGATTGTGGTAAACTGTGGGGGAGAAAAAGCTTCTGAAAGACTTTTTCTTAAATTTTAAAAACCCAAACATGTAGAGCTCAAAATAAAAAAAAGTCCTTTTACCCCTTGGTATCAAAGTACTTTGTGTTAGACCGGTTTGAATTTAGGAAGTACTTATTCAGCACAGGTTTGGAACTGTAAAAAACAATGATAAAAATTGAAGGCACGATGATGATTTAGGAAGTACACATTATAAAATCATATATGAATGATAAAAAAATCAAGAAACACTAGATCATGAACATTTGTTGCCACGCTACCACAACCGATCTTGTTTCCTTCCTTGATACAGTCACAGATACAGGCTGTTAAAACCACAATGCAATTTTGTGCTAACTATTTGTCCTGGTTTCGGCTGGGATAGAGTTAATTTTCTTCCTAGTGCTGTCTTTTGCATTTAGTATGAAAAGAATGTTGATAACACACTGATGTTTTTAGTTGTTGCTAAGTAGTCTGCTAGTCAAGGACTTTTCAGTTTCCCATGCTCTGCCAGGTGCACAAGAAGCTGGGAGGGAGCATAGCTGGGACAGCTAGCCCAACTGGCCAACAGGGTATTTCATACCATGTGACGTCATGCTCAGTATATAAATAGGAGGCGTGGTCCAGGAAGTAGCAATCGCTGCTTGGGTATCGCTCAGCGGGTAGTGAGCAATTGCATTGTGCATCACTCATTTTGTATATTCTATCATTATTATTATTATTATCATTATTTTCCCTTCCTTTTCTGTTTTATTAAACTGTCTTTATCTCAATCCACGAATTTTACTTTTTTTTTCCGATTCTCTCCCCCATCCCACTGAGGGGAGGGGGGAGTGAGCGAGCGGCTGTGTGGTGTTTGACTGCCTACCGGGTTAAACCACACCACTATTGTAGTAAACATCATGAAGGAATTAAGAGACATCAATCAACCTTCTGGTAATTAAACAGAAGTTTAGGGACAGTACACAGCAACAAGTCTACAACTTAAATTTGGTTCAAAACTCCTCCATGGAAAGGATTGAGAATTACAGAGTAATACATTTATAAAACCAAATCAGTGTAACTGTAAGTGATAAGTTTCAGCTCTAAGGCTTATTTCATCAACTTTGTTAGCCTCCATCCTATCACAACAGCTATATTATTACATTGTACTGTAACTTTACAGCTTTCAGCTATAATCAACCATTTTACACCAAATCAAGTTGTTCCAGTAGCAAACATCTGCTAGTGGGTTGCAAAATTAGGGTGCATTTTAGGATCACTGCTGTCTCAAAAAATTTGTATCTAGCTTTAATTAATAAAAAACAGAAGCTGTGAAATCTAATTCAGTATCAAATAATTCATGTAACAGATTTGTTTAAAACTCCATCCTATATTTTAAATGCCTACAATTGACTTTTTGTTTCATTTCCTCTGAACAAATGTAAAGGTACGTTTTATATACAAAGTGATGGAAAAAACATGGTGAAATACCATGCATTAATGAATAAAGAGTAGGGCCTAATGAAGGTTTCAAATAACAGCTGTCTTCTATTCCTTCCCTTCTTTATGATCCTAATATCCATTTAAAACTCTTGAATCAAGTATTTCCCAAAGAAATCAAACACAAGTCTAATGGCTTATATATACTGCAGTCGTATCTGAAACAAAAAAGCARTAGTATTAACAAGAAACCTGACTTAAATATCAGACAAGTTCATTCTTACATTGAAATGAAACACCCAGAGTTAGGGGACTGGGAAGGAGAAAAAACATAAAAACCAACAGGTAAATTGGAAATGTCATTGCCTTTCACCCTTAATGAGGTAAGGCATTTTTAGTAAATAATACTGCTAATGAAAACCCTCCTTAATAAGTTTAACAACATCCTTCAGCTTCCTTCACTGTACATCACTTCAAACTTCAACTCTGCTGCAAGGCATCCTCCTTGACATCCATTTTCACTGTTACATTTTCAACAATGGTTTCTGACATTTCTACTAGTTTTGTAGCTTGCATCTTTCTGGTTCTCCTCCTGCCTCTTGACATTTCTTATCACTTCCTCCCTAAATCTTCCTCAGAATCACAAGTGCTTCTGTTTCTCAAAATACCAGTGAAGCAGTCTCTTTTGCTCAACTATCAATTCACAGAAGAATACTGGGAGGTGGAAAGACAGTAGTAGGGCTGAAGAGCAGACAGAAGCAGCAAAGCTTGCTTTAAATAAAAAATAAATAAAAGCTGCAGAGCTCAGGTCACCACACATTACTGGCCTGCCATCACAAGGTTTCTTCTCTTCCCGTGTTACATATTCACCCGGTTTCAAACCTCTTATTCTCTCTCTGCTCCTTGATTTGCTATCAGAGATTCTAATAACATCATCTTTTCCCTCATTACTTGTTATGTCTGGGGAAAATTCTAAATGCTGAAGAGAAAGATCCTTTTCCAACTCTCACCTAGCATATTCCAAACTGACAAATGCATTCTCTACCCTAAGATTATATTCAGGAAACAGCTAATCCAGGTTTTAAAATATTCTTATGATCTCTATCAAAAATCAAAGTATTCCTGTATTTCTTCCTTCATGTTTCCTATAGTCTGAAAACACCTCATGATAGCTAGAACTGCTATCTCTTATGTATCACGTGAAATCCAGACACTTCACAGATTACAGATAACTGGTGTACACTGCCCAGTCCCAACAGCAGAAAAGGGAAGTTGTACCTTGAAGTTTCATTTTGAAAGTGTTTTCTGAGTACCCTAAAATTCCAATGGACTGAGTAGTATGTGTGCATTTACTCCTATAATTTTGTCTGCACAAGAACTGCAAGATTGGCTTATTCACCAGAAGGTAAATTTCTGGTGCCTATTTCAGAAGACTAATCATCTTACCTTTACAGTTTCACTTAAGACTTGATTTTTATCTGCTTCTTCACTGGAGTGTAATTCTAGTTTATTATTTAACTCCTGTAGCTGCTGCGCCTGTTCATTCAAAAGCACTTGTGCCTGATGCTCCCGATGTAATGCATTATTCAATTCTTCACATGCACTTTCAAACCTCTCATGGGTGATCAATTTCTGATAAGGGAAATAAATTGAGTTTGATTGTGTAACTGTATTCACTTGTTTACATGCTTGACTTTGAGAGTTCCACTTGCAAACATATCAAATTCTAAAACAAAAGCATGCTAAAGATGAATATTTAGGTTTTTTAACATGAAGACAGATCACCGAACAATAAAAAGGCAGACAACTTTATTCAATGTATTTTTTCAAAAAAGCATTCAGGGTACTGTAAACAGTATGCATTCATTATTCTATCCATATTACCACCCCAGGTTGTAAAGAATCAATATTTAGAAGGAAATATGCAGATCAATGTCCCACATTTCAGTGCGTATCTCATCAACCCTTGTAAGCATCTTCCTGGACTCTTTCTCCCCTCCCCAAAACGTTCCAGAAAGAAGAAATAATTCTTCAAGGAAAACCATCATCTACATTTGAACAACAATCTAAAATGTGACAATTTCATCTAACTGTCCCAGAACTGTAAGGGAATAAAACCCATTAAGAACAAAACTGAAGATGATTAGATATAACCTTGTCCATTTGAGTAAAAAAATGTATTTTACCAGCTAGGAACAGGAAGGTGAATGGATGTGAAATCATCTATCAAATATTCTCTGCTTGGAAGTGTTTTGATTGRGACACACTAACAGGTCTACCAACTAGGCCTCAGGATCAACATTGTGCACAGCTACAGAAAATGCTGCTCATTCTGGGACATGACTATTTCCGTTATACTGTGCACCTGTAAAACATGTATAAGAATCCTTATCCATTCACTTTCTCAGATAGCTCAAATGTGAGCTCAATTCTGAAAGCAACCTATAGAAAATAAGCATAGGAGGAAAGGTGCCCAGTGAACCTCCAGCATGCTAAAGCAAGACAAGTTTCTTCCCCTCCAATAAGGACTGAAGGCACAGTTCCATGAGTATGACAGGGAACAAACCAACAACCCACAAAACGGCATCACTCCCTCAAACACCATGCCCATTACACACTATACTGTGGCTTCAAGCGGTTAAGGAACCTTTTTGTTGTCTCTTCTCATTCCTGCCAGACAGTGCTATTTACAGGTTAGTGAACCCATAGTGTTTAAGYCAATCGATCAGTGACAGCAAAGGGTCAGAGGAATTTGGTGCACATGTGCTACTGAGAATGTAGAATAGGGCTTTTTTTTTCCTTGCCATAAACTTACTCCTTCAAGGAAACAGCCACACTAAAATTTGCACTGACTAGCTCAGGATATAACCCATACTCAGAGATACAATAAAACTGCTATCATAATATTCAGCAATATCCATGCAGAGTTTAAAATGCTACATTTATGCTTTATGAACTTCTCATGAACACACTTATTGGATACCCTCATTCCAGCTGACTTTCCTCTGTTGAAGTGAAATCTATAAATCCTTTTAGGGTATATAAATCACACCAACATTTTCAATGTATGGAAGAAAACCTGGGTTGCTGAAGACCAAACATGTAATTTACACAGAATACCTCATTCTACAAATCAAAGAGAAACTAAGGAAAGGACATACTCCTAAATACATCTGACTTATAGTTTAGTGACATTTACAAGGTAAGTTTTCTGGAAAATTCTGCTAATAGTAGATTGATTTTATACTTGTTTTTCAAAAGAACACAAATCAAAAAATGTGTAAAAAGGAGGATATCTTGTAAGCAGTCTCCTCTAAATCAAATATACTTACAGATTGCTTAAACATATTTAATTGCTCTTGCAGGCTCTGGGCTTTGTCAGCTTCTTTTTTCAACTCACTGAAATTCCATTTGACTTCTGCAAGTTTTAGGCGCAGTGAGCGGCGTTCCACCTCTGCTGTATGAAGTCTTTGTGTAAATTCAAATATTTGCTTCTGCAAGGATGCTATGCTTTTCTGTTAGTAAACAGAAACAAATTCATGTGCTATAAAATGTGCTATTTTAGCAATAAAATCAATCACATTTAATACCCAAGCAAATGAGACAAAGCTATTATTTTGTCCTCCATCTCTAAAAGACACCCATGAGTGCAAAAATGTGAACCTGTTTCACCTACTGTTGAGGGTTACTGAAAATTCTGTTTTCAAGGAAGTACCTGTTTTCACGTAAGGCCCAGAACAGAAGACAGATTATGTGAGAAAGAGTTTATCCTTTCATTTCGGTTAAAGGGAAGGAGGTTACCTTTTCTGAAAGATAGAACAGTAAGCAGGAGAAAAAAGAAAAAAAAGAAAGAAAAAAAAAAAGAACCTTAACATTTAGTTAAAGCCAAAACCAAGTTTGTTCTTATAAAGCAAATACAATTTTGATAGAACTTTAAAAAACCTTTTTCTTGGATACATCAAATCTCTTAGAATTCTTTGACAATAAAAGAAAAGATCTATTCACGCCCTAATGCTTTTGGGTGTTGCAAATCAACTTCTGATTCTCTATATAGTTGACTTCAATGTAACGGACTCATAAACAATCTGAAACAAAATTAATGGTACTATCAAGAGAGCTTCACCGTAACACTCATGCTATGAACCTACTGTTTACATGAAGTAGCACTATAAATATGCATACCATAATGGGTAGTCTGTCACACACTCCAGCTTCCAGGGTCTGAGTATTTATTTTATGAAGTCCATGAGCCAGCCTCTGTACCAAGGAGTCTTTCTCCAGAGAAGTAATGCTCCTACTGCTGTCTAGTGGGACAGTCTCCATTAGCACATTCAGCTTGTCCATAAGTTTTGAAAAGGAGTTCCTGGCTGCACTTACAAGTAAATGTCCAGAAAGCCAGGGCTTTGGATCTAAACAACAACAAAAAAAAGAAACATCAAGTAGGTTATTAGTTTKGGGCTTTTTCAGTGGAAAAAAGCAACAACAACAAATAGCATCTTTAAAATACTCAGTAGGAAATTTCCATTAAAGAGTGGAAGATTGAGCTCACAGGAATATCTCAGAGAGACTTTGGGACAAATTCTGTATTTAGCAATGAACACTCTACTCCTATCAATCTTTGGATGGAAGGGTAGGATAGGATTCTAAAGAATAGGATTTGTTTGTCAAAGAATAATTTTCCAGTTGTTTTTATGTTCTCCTCCAAAACTATACTTTCTTAAGTCTTTCTTGGGTGTTCTAATTTTGTAATTCAGAAAACATGTAAGACAGATGCAACCAAATGCAAGCCAGGTCAAGTATGTCAGATGTGATAGCACATGGTAAATCACTTTATCGCAATATTTACAATGCAAATTTCAGAGGGTTTCCTGACTCCTCCTCCCTCTCCTCTATAGATGTCTAAATCACTTGCTGTTCAAAATTAGTGAGGCTTGGTACCTTAATGCCATACTATTTATATTCTGAGACAGGAGAATATAATTTACCTTATTCCAAGGCAATTAAAATTTTACAGCTACAATTACTTATTTCCCCACAGGATTTTGGTAATCATCCTTCTCATATAATGGACTTAAGGCCCCAGCACACCCAACATGTCCTGCTTACTGCTAGATTCGTCAGGTCTGTAATTAATAATTGTGTTTAATGTTGATAAATAAAATTGTCAGTGCTCCTTCCACTAATTGGTATTCCAGATAACAGTTAATAGGTTTATTTATGCCTTAATAAAAGTCTTGTAATTTAGTTTTCCCTCTGCTAGGCAGGTCTTAATCTGTCATTACTTGTCTTATGATACTATCAGTGTAAGATGACAAGCATGGAAGAGCTTATTTACATTCAGTAGTACAGCAGATCTCCTGTTGCTGCAGTGAATTAAAATATTTACTTAAGAGTATAAACAGAAAAAAGTAACCATAGCTTTTTCAAGTTAAAGAATTTCTCTTTATACGTTGCGAGGATAAAACCAAAGGTTCAAAGCAAACAAAACATGATTATTGATATTTTCAGATTATGATTCTCATCATAAAGAATTTATCATTTACACATATGAGATGACATTTATCTGTAAACAAACAAACAAAAAGCACATGATAAAGTCAAACATTCTTTTTTCAGAGCCATTCTCCTGCTTGTTTTCAAAATACCACCATTCCAACGATTCCAGTCCTTAACTGGAGTACCATTTTTGAGTACATGCTCTCCATAACCCCAGCTAGTAGTAAAACTGTTTTTTCTTCACATCTAAGATAGCACTCTTTCTATTCATCTTTAAAGCTAAAAATCTTATCCAGCATTTTTATCTTGCATGTCAACTAACAAAACATCATTTGAAATAAAAAAAATATTATTCTTCTCATACCCAGAAGAAACTGCTGTTGTAATGCTCTGTCTACTTTGGCCAAGGCTCCTCTCTTTTCTTTATGTAGGTTCTCTATTACTTATCACATAAAAGATAAGCTACCTTCATCATTTTAACTCTTATCACAGATTATCCTGTCCTACCTGTCTTTCAGTGTCAAAGACCATCTCTTTTCTCCAGTCATGATGCATTCATTAGTTTGAATGTTTAGTTAAATTAACCTAAAATTAAAACTAGAACATTTGTACTGCCTTCCATGTAAGATGACACCAAAACCTTCTAAAAAACTCTCCTTTGCCATAATTTTTGTTAAATATCAAAATAAGGATACTGTCAATGAGCTACTGTTCCTTCATCTTTACTAGTATTTCCACCTGGTATCTCATTTTACACGAGACTGTTTGCCTGCCAGAAAATGCAGTATTTCTCCATATGTGCAGTACCTAGGATGGCAGCCCCTTTCCCTATGTCTAGAACCCCAGTTTAACTATATTAAAAATAAATTAATAGTTCCAGCAACTGTGTTGTAGCATTTTGAAACAATCATTCCACTTCATAACCAGCATTCCTGTTATTGAGTACAGTTCAGCATCCACAACTTAAGGCACTTTCTTGGGATGGGGAATAAAAAAGCAAATCGTCACCTCTGTTTATTTTTTTTATGAAGAGCAGTTTGGAGTAAATACACAGAAATATGTTGATCCAAGTTACTGACTGCTTTGAAAGATGAAATGAGAATACAATGCAACTCCACAAGGAACTGTATCTATAATCATTGGGAAGAGAATATACGGTTTAAGTATATACCTTTTAAGTACCTGCCCACGAAGGATCAAGGAATTACAATAAAAGCACTAAATGATGTACATTGTGATGTGTATAAGAAATTATCAACACAAATACAGGTATATCACAAAGAGCAATTAATTCTTACATTAAACAAATGAAGAAAAAGACAATGAAAAGTGACAAATCTTAGTTCACTGACAAATGGAGAAAGAATTCTTGTTTACTCTGTTTTGGTGAAATAGAACAGTCAGCAGGATGAACTTCGTAGTACTACACAAGACTAAAATTTTCATGCTAAACTTCAAAAGCTTTGTGTATGTAACAGTTTATGATATTTGTATTCAAAAAGCTTGACCTTTACTTTCTCTGGTTTATTGCAGTACAGATTCTGTTCAAACACACCTACAAAACTAACCTTAGAAAAAACCAAACCAAACCAAACCAAACCAAACCAAACCAAACCAAACCAAACCAAAAAACCCCAACACTTTAATGAACTTGTATTCAGATTGAAGCTGAGAGATCATTCCAAGACATGCTGGAATGAGAAACAAACTAATGAACAGTGTGAAGGGAAATGATCATGAATGTCAAACCAAAACCACTTTTTTAAAAGTTAAAARCTCAAGAAATGTGCCTCAAATCACCAGAGCACACAAGCCCAAAAGTTCCAGTGTTATCTGAGTGATCTGGATTTGGCTTCTTTCAACTGCCTCAAATGGTTCCTCAGAACCTAGCCATCTTTAAAAGCAATTTTTAAGACACTGAACCATGCCATATTGTAGATCCACGTAGCACCTTCTTGTGCCTACTCTCTCCTGTGATGGGCAGTCTAATCTGGAACTGCCATTATTTTAAGATCTGAAGAGAGCAGATGCCTCTCAGATTGCCTATTTATATTAAAAAAAATTCAAAATCATTTAAGTCAGTTTGAAGGTTTAAATCCTGTTTGAAATATGACTTACAGAACATAAAATAACTTCCTAAGTGTGCAAGGTTTCTTTCAAATATATTCCTTCAGCACCTTATCGCTTCGATACTTCTGGAAATTTCATGTCCAACTTTAAATTATTTATTACTATTTTTTGAACCAAAGGTTCTTGGGAGACTTTTGATCTCATGGGCAACAGAATGCCAAGTAATACATGAGCAGTTAGATCTTGAGGTTCTGTGAAAATGACTTAAAATACAGACAAACTATGAAAGAATCACCAGACTGACTGTGGCCATAACATTCTTAGCACGGCTCTTCCTAATTCTCAAAATCAAAACTGTGTTGAGTGCAGAGATATCAAGTAAATAGAGTCCACCAGAATTCTCATGTACTTCAACACTGGCAAAATATCATGAGGTTTAGGGTATTCTAACTAGTCACTTCAGCACATTGATGCTGCTGTAAAGTTTCTCTTGATTCCTTTTCCTTTTTTTTTTTTTCCTTTGATTTGCTGTTCTTACTCAACATTCTATACACAGGAACACTTGCAATATAAAACCTGTAAATATTCTGAAACACAGTTCAAACTTTGTTTTGTAAGGATGTAAATTGAAGTTATTGAAAGTAGGATGATCAAAGAAGAGAGCACCTGAAACTGAATCAAAACACTTTTGATTCAATGGCTGACTTCTGGTACCAGTTTACTGTTCAGGCTTCTGCGAAATGTATCACCTTCTCTCTGTCCTGCTATTTCCCTTTTATTCATATAAATTATCCTTCTTTTAATATCCTTTATTCTGTGACAGAATTGTTGGGACTTTGAAACTACCAGGTACCAAAGAACTAAGGATGACAGCAATGCAGAGGAAGCAAGTGAGATCTTGTATCAGTCCTCACTGCAAAGAAATTAAGGCAGATAGTTAACAGCTGGGAATCAAGAGGTGATATTTCCAGAGATTGGCACTAAAATTTTCCATAGGCATAGTAGAATTCTATACGAGGAGAGACTGAGAAAATTACGGAATCTAGACACAAATCTAATTAAGCATATACTTAGAGAGGGAATACAGTAGAGACATAAAATAAGGACTGCTATACATTGTATAAATTGATACCATTTTATTTCTCTCTCAAAACCCACAAGATAGCAAGTAAACCAGATGAAAATAGTATCCATCAAGTTCAATTGTTTTCCAGATGCCAGCAATTTGGAAATTCTAGATTCATATCATATAAAACACAGCAGGAAATTATTTCCTTTCAGTCAGCAGCGGTAATGTCCCAGGTTGAATATGTGCCAGATTCAGGGCCCGCACTTAAGAAATACACAGATCAAATAGACAGAAATGACGTAGATCTTCTCTATGGAAAAAAATTAGGTTGAGCTTCAGTGAAATAGTTTTCGAATATTAGAACAGTGGAACAAGATAACTAGGAAGCTTGTAAATATTACTTCATTGGAAGCTTTTAAGAACAGGTTAGCCAAATATCTATTAGCTTGGCATAGATGGTTTTTTTTTATCTCACAACAAAGCAGGCAAAACTGTTTATATGCTTTCTAGAAGCACTGTCCAGCCTTCAGTTTCCAGGACTCTATATACTGAAATGATCAAGTATCATATCACCAATTAAAGAAAATTAATCTGTTCCAACAATACAGCTTTCCAGATATTTGATCCAGAAAAATTTAGACAAAATCCTAAAAATTGAAATGATGTAGCCACCCTTATTTTTTTTTTTAATCTTCTACTACAATAATATATTTTTAAAATTACCTGTTTTGTTAACAACATCCTGTAATTCAGTGACAGAACTGATTATTGCAGCAAGGAGGTTAGAACTAGTAAACCAGCTGAGTGCTTCAACACAGGGAATTTGTTCCTCTTTGTGACCTGTGAAACAGAATTGTAGCTAGCAATAAAACTGATTAACTTAGATAAGGCACACTACTATTTCCAGCTCTTTCAGAAATTGACCAAAACTAAGTATATAAGTCACAAACTAATTCTTCTTTCAGGACAATTTAGACTGTATTAAATATGCTTCCAGAACTACTAAACCAGAAAAACAGATGGATCTTCTAGGTTGGGAAACATTTTTGATAGTAGGGGGAAGCATGAGCTGGTCTGGTAACAGAAAGGGACAGGAAGACTACATAATCTCTCAAGAAAAATTTAGAAATCCTATACTAATATTTTACCTGAATCAGAAAGCAACTTTTTGCATTTGTAGTAGGAAATAAATATTAAAAATGATTAATAAAAGAAGAGGAAATATCTTTTAAAAAAGTATGTTGATGGTCAATCATTTAGGAACATTACAAGATATTTACCACAGAGAAGATGTGGTAGCACCTAGTTCTGAAATCCATAACACAAATGTCAAGGATATCAAACAGTATGAGTTCACATGTGTAGTTGTGACTTTTCTTTTAATGCTTAGCAGACCAAGCATTTCCTTTTAGGGGAAACTACATTTGTCAAGAAATCCAGAAATCACAAATCCAGAAATTACATTTGTCAAAATGTCACTAAATTTGTCTTTACACTTTATTAATAACATCACTATTTGTTACTCACTAACTATGTAATTTGACATAACACTTATCAGAGCAGAAAACAATTAGCTTACTTGACAGATTATGCTTGCCTTTGGAGTCTCCTATACAAACCAGAATTCCAATGCCTTCTTTGAAGTCATTTACCCAGGAGAAGAGGGAACTAGAAGACTGGGCTAAAACTTTAAGTCTGTTAGCTGCCAAAACTGCAATCACACCTCTTCGGAATACACGAATCAGGTCTTTGAATTTTCTTTTCTTCGGTTTTGCTTCATCTTGATTGTCTTCCTCTACATCAGAGAGAGCATGAACTAGGGTCCTAATCTCTTGGTTCACTAATTCATAAATGTTGACCTGATCCTGGAGAAGGTCTCTTTGGGAAGACATAGCACACGATCGGCCATAGAGAGGATACAGGGCACCTGCCAATAGTGCACAGGCTGCCAGGAGAGATGAATGCTCCTTCTGAACCTGCGTTAACATATTTTTCACAGAAACATTTTCAAGGGCCAATTTCTCCTGTCTTTTTTCAAGGACATAAATTTTTTCCTTGTTTTTCTCTGCTGTTTCTTGGTATTCCTAGGATAAGGGGAAAAAAACAAAGAAAAACAGAAGAAATATTAATTAGAAGATTTTTTAAAATAACAAACCCAATTTTACCTAGACAAAAGCTAAAAGAAATTAATTTTTTTTTTCAGATTCAAGTAACACATTAAAGGAACAAAAATTATTAGTAATGACTGTCAAAGTATCCCTCCTAGCAGTTACAGAACCAGAGAGATGAAAACAAATCAATAGTAAGAGGAAAATTTGTACAATCTTCAACTATAAATGGACTCCAGATTTCTGACGATAATCCACTAGTACTGCTATAGCCCACAGAAGGTTCAACAGTACATGGTTGTCCACAGTACAGTTTTATGACTTGGCTTAACAATAACCAATTACATGCTCCAATTTCAGAAAGAACATTGCTCTTCAAAGCAGAAAAGAAAGTTAGTGTAAGAGAGAGGAAAAAAAGAAGGAAAACTCTGGAAGATAAACCTAGACAGATTGGCAGCAGCTGGGAAAGGGGAAGTAAAGGTGATCTCTTAATTACTTTGTAATCAACCCCCTACTTATATATTCACAGATTAATTAGGTCTCATACAGAATTGAGTTTTCAAAAGAACCGTGTAATACAGATATTTTTGTTGTGACTAGTGCCATAACAGATTTTTTCAACTTGCAAATATTTTTTCTTTTCCTCTATGTGCCCTGAAATAAGGAAAGAGGGAGATTTAAAACAGTAAACTGGTGTAGCAAAATGAAGACACTAACAAGCTAGGGAATGCCAGGACTAAGGTTAGACCATGCAGACTGGTTGCTTTTGATAACATGCAGTTCTTGTACAGGAATCAAGACACTACACTGGGACCTCAGAGACTTGGACTGGCTTCTTGATGCATGGGAGTCCGCTGTGACTAGAACAACCACTTGAGGCTACATTTAAACAGGACCCAGTGGTATAAGCAGATAATAAATTTTAGGCACTGTTCACAAAGAACCCACAAGCTCAAGTTAAATGCTTACGCTCCAGCTACAATACACGTACACAAAAATGTAAACATGAATGGAATGACAAGCCCGTACGATGAAGAAAAGGAGAGGATTATGCTAAGCTTCAGCTACCTCTCTTAGAGCTAAAAGCAATTTTGTTAAAAATGGAGTGAAGTTATTCCTGTTCGCAGCGGCCAAAAGAGAAGTAAAATGGTGTCATCCAGCCACATTCCCATGTGTTCTATTTGGTACAGGTCCAAAGCAAGTGGTGAGGGGGGCACCCTAGTTTTTTCTCCCTCCTCCATCCTGCAAGTACAACAGGGGAAAAAAAAATACAAATCTATCCCTAGAATGGCAGTAAAAGATTCCACGCTTCTAGAGAGATGTACCCTAGTCAGTTCAGAACGTCTTTGACCAAATAAATATTTTATTATGTTTTTGGAAGAGGAAGAATTTGTAGTATTATTAAAATACTTTCAGTGATACAAAAATAAAGTAGGTAACTAAAAGATTTAATTACAAAATGCAATTTACAGGCCTCATATGTCACTTTACTACTCTAAAATTAAGTATGAACATGTACAATACTTTCAGTGCTACTGCATTATTTACAGTGTTTGATTTTTATACAGAAAAACCCTGATAGCATGACTGGAAGGAACTGAAAAGGTAAGCTGAATTTAGAAAACAGCTTATGGTTTCTGGTCATCACAGGTGAAAGGCCAATATYTGAGAAAACAAAGTGTGATCCCTACAGGGCTGTTGGGCAGCAATACTAACAATTCAGTGCTCTGGCTAATTAAAGCTTATTTTTTGAAAAAGCTTAGTGTTTTTATGCTTATGGTTATATGGTACTATGCAAAAGTGAACAAGACAATCTCTGGCTACAGAAATGTAAAAGTTTTGTAAGAAAATACACCTTCTTGTTTTTACTGGCTAATAACTGCTTTTGTCTTACTCCACACTGTTTCTAGTGTTTTCTTCAAAGCTTAAAAGCCCAGTTTTTGAAAGGGACATAGAATTCTCTTCCTAAACATTGGTAAGCTGGCTTCCTTCGGTGTTTGTGCTTTGAGGGACACCTCATTGGGTTGCAAAGCTTGGTGGATTCCAAGAATCCTTAACAAAAAATCAGGTGCCACTAGCAACACTATTTTATCCTACTTCTTACTGGGTCCTTACCCTTTATTCTGGCATGAAAACAGAACTGGAAACTAGAAATATAATGACACTATGGCTTCAAAAAGGTTTTCCTGTATTTCAGCTGTTCTAGTTTTGTAAATATATACATTTATACAACTAAATAAACATCATCAACACCACTGTCCTCCATTTCTTTCCTGTGTTTTAAGTACATGGGCCAGACATGCCCGTCAATGAGACCCCGTGGGTCAGGAACAGTATAGTTACACGTACTTCTCCTCCTTTTGCAGTGGTTGCACTGACTTCTGATACAACTGCAAGATACCTCAGCCTTTAGCTAATTCACCTGCCTTGCTGTAAAAGCAAGGCTTCCAAACAAAAAAAAAGCCAATAAAAGAAAAGACATTTTCTTCTCCCTGAAGGACTTTTCCCCTTTCCTATTTAGCAAACCTTTTATTTTTCTGTTGAATTTAACATTTTTAAAGTAGGTACAGGATTTTTCTCTTACAACATGTTTTTGCATACCAGAACAAAACCCTGCTATTTCAAGTGGTTGCTACAAAAAATGAGGACAGATTAATAAATGTCTACATAATAAACAAAAAACAACTGATAGTTAAAATTCAGAGGACATTTCCTATGAGACTGTGCACAGTCTGAATAAACAATTTCTGTGAGGCTAAGGAACAGGCATAGTAACATTTTCAAAATGGCACACTATCAAATCAAGAGGACTGCACTCCTGCTACAACAGGCAAGGAAAAAGGATATGCATTTTAAGCTCCATTGACTCTCCAAACATGGAGACCATGGACAAAGAAGAGTGGTATCTATAGAGTGCCTTGTTTATTGCTGATCTGTGATAAGGCCACTCTGGGAATTTCTGCCCTACAGAAAAACAGTGAAACTGCTTTCTGATTACACCATCCATCTGACCTACAGTAACAGCTGTGAAGTAGTACCTATTAACATCCATAGATCCTACCTTGGAGTCAGGGACCGTGAACAGTACTGGCTGGGGACAGAAGCAGTGGCAGGTGTCATTGCTACTAAAACCTCCAGATTTTGCAGTGTAACATTTTAATCATAAGGAGATGGTTTTGAAAAGCCCTAACTCTCTACTGCAGTGCTAAGAARCCAAACCAATAATTTCCAAGATAGATTACTCATATTGCTGTGCAGTTAGAGCTCTCAGTTAACTCCTGAGAGTCTGAATCKACAGTCTTCAATTTGCCTTTGCACATGTACCAACAATTGGAAAAACTAAAGAAGTCTCAACCTAGGAGTTCTGAGGAGAAAATGTCTAGAAGAAGGCATGGAACACTGGTTGAAGACAAAGTTACAAACAAAAGGATGCATCCTATGATGTACCATTAGCTCGGTGCAGGACAGCAAAAATCACTCATCCTCCCTTTCCAGAACTAACACCTACAAGGCAGTAGATCATTAAACTGCTTGTAATTAAGACTCAGATCTCTGGATGGAAAACACAGCAAATTGCTACAGTTTCCTTATAGTGCTAGAATACATGTCCTAGAGTCATGAGACCCACAGTTCTACAATGAAATACAGAATACTGTATTATATATTCCACTTACACTGATCATATGTTTCCTATAAAATCTAATGAATAAAGCCTGTTAAAATAATTAAATTTAAATATTGCATTCTGCATCTTTATGTAAACACTGGCACTCAGTAATATCTAAAAGACCCTTTGAAGACATTCCGTAAATTGTGGCACATTTTTCCTTGTTTCCTATGGAAATAAGGCTACAACATTAGTCTGTCTGCACACCTCTGATCCAACAGAGCAGTGATCTTGCAGACAAATATGGCTAACAGGCTCAAAATGCAATACGTAAAAGGCAGTCAAGTCTTATGAAAAACAAGCAATCAGGATTAGGTCAGCCCTAACAGCAGATATCCATGGACCCTATGGATCCCAGAAAGGGAGAGGCTTAATCTGGTATTTGCAGGTCCAAAGTCAGTCACAAATTAGAAATCCAGCAGAAATTAGACTGTCTTCTTCCCAGATTGACACTGAATGGTAAGGAAGGCAAACTGGAACATGGGATGGAAAAAAGATGAGACAAAGTTTTGTTCAACCATCCAAGTGTATACAGACATCGCGCTGCCTACCAGCTTGTACTCCAACACCACATAACCTGTGTAAGAAAACATGCCCAGATGTTTCTAAGGGAAAGCATTTCCCTTTTAGAAACCAAGTAGTCTTGTACAGCAAGTTGACAGATAAAGTCTTTTCCAGAAGACATGCCTAATACATGCTCCACAAGAGAGAGCCACGTTTTCAGTACATGCTCTGCTTGCTGTCTTCACAATTCAGCTGAGAAGACTGGGAGGTTCAGCGCCATCACGAAGAATGGCGCAGTACTCCACAGCACCAATTCTCCACAATATGCTAGAGTTCTGAAAGAGATGACTCAGACCTTTCTTTTGTGCAGCATCCATAAGAGGTAGAAATCTAAATTGTGTAACTCCACTTTTTCTTTAGGAAGGAAAAGTCATTTTTAAAATTAAAATTAAGCTTCCTCATTTCATCATTCTTTTTGTTGGCAATGATTTCGTAAGATGAAACTACAGGATGTTGGGGGAACTTAGTATAAGTCTGGATGCCACTTATTCCACTCATAGGGATGTTTCTAGCATTGCCAATATCCAATGTGAAATGTAAATCTCAAGCAAATAATATATACAAGATTTTAACTCATTCCCAAGAAATTACCATAAATTGCTCTGTCTAAAGAATACTTCATAAATACATTTTTTGGAGTGCAAAGACTTCCAAGCCCACAATCTGAGTCAAATACAGCATTCTTCTGATGAAGTAAGTTTCAGACAGCAGTCACAAATAACAAGGCATATCTTACTTCCTGTATTTCACAACAATTTTAACTGAAACATATGTAAAGGAATGTGACCTGAAAGACAATGGATTGTGGTTGTAGAATAACAGTGAAAATTTTAGATTGCAAATTAGATTGCAATTTAGATGGCAAATAACTTTTCTAACAATCAGTGATGACAGTTTTACGCTTTTGAACCATTGCTCACTGTAGTATCTGTGTAACGAAGTCCTTTAATACTGTTGTAATCTACCACTGTATACCTAAATTTATCCCCAGATGACACCACATTACTGTTACTCTACAGAGCCTTTGCAAAGCATGACACTGAAAAAGTAACTGCTGCCCTATATAATTCTTAAAATAAGCAATTTCAATCTTACAGCTTTAACTTTCTCAAAAAAAAATCACTAGCAACTGCTAGACCAAATTAAGCAATTCATTTCTGGAATGTTTTAACAAAGTCATTTATTTCTTACTATAAATGAAGTTAATACTAGCACAGTGTTGGTTTTTTTTATTTTAAAGATATACTAAAATTCCCAAACAACCTTAAATTTGTTAGGAGCTTAAACTACTGAAATAATCCATTAAATATTTACAAGGAAAAAAAATCATAAGTTCACAGCACCATACCTGTGCCCTTGCATGAACTTCCCCAAGGAGACCTGAGTACTGCTGTTCCAGATACTTTTTTTGTTTCTGCCAACAGCTTTGCTGTGCTTTCATCTGTTCAGCCATTTTGCTAAAGGCATCTTCCTGGCTCTGCTGAAGCTCCTTCATAGTATCGGACTTGTTATTACAAACATATTCTAGGTGAGATATCTGTGTGACAAGGATTTAAAAAGAAATTCTTTTACGTCTCAAAACACCTTTTTACTTTAACTGTACATATTAATTTAAGCATAGACTATTCCAAYATAAAATCTAAATTGTAATTTCTTCAACATTACTTGAATCTTGCAAGAAAACTGAGACATATTTTGGAATAACTAATTTTCCTTGGTTTCAGTTTTGCCATCCTTACACCATCTTGCAGATATCTGTTGCCTTCTGTGTTGAAAACCTGAACTGGACACTTCCCATATTTTTTTGAAAGAAGTGCATTATGTCTTGTGCTGCTAAATTAATGATCTGAGTATACCAGTCCTTTAGCAATTTGCAAGGATTGCAAGTAATAATGAAGAAACAGCCCTTAATTTTGTATTTTGTTTTATTGGAAAGCCAAGATGTTCCATATATTATTAAGTATTAAAATAATTTCAGGAAATTTTAGCGTACAGAATGTTTTTCTCACAAGTAGCTCATTAGTTTATGATGTGTTTTCAACAAGCATGAAGGGATTCACTCTGTGGTTTAACTTTGCAGCTCCCATGCAAACTAAATGGAGCAATGAATCAAGCTAACAATGACCTCTAAATACACATGCCTACACTTTGTTACTAGAGAATATCAGCAAGATACCTTCCAAATAGATCACACAAAACTGCAGAAAAATTTTGTTCTCAGAAAGCAGGTACAACACAGGTAACAACACTGCCCCAAATCCCTGAAAAGCTGGTAAGTACATGAAAAGAGCCCTAGAGACCTCACAATCAATCTTGATAACCATACTAAATTAAAAAGCAAGAAACAGTTAGACACAACCCCCCCAAACACTGTCAACAATGTTCACTCCCTTCCCTTCCATTCCCTTTCCTCCTTTACTTCCAAAGGAAAATAGAAATGTACACCCAATCTGCATAATCCAGAATTTATTTTATACTATCCCTCTTTAGTAATTTCCATTGACTGCTGGGTTATTTACTAAGTGATGGGCAGAGTCAAAACAGTAACCAGCCCTGTCCCTTACTCGGGCCAGAAGAGTGGTCACAATTCCAGCAGATGAGAAACGTCCGAAAGAGCTTTTCCCTTCCTATGCCTCAAGAACAAAATGTCAGGGCAGCCAAGATCTGGAGTTGCTCTACTAGATTGTAGGACTGGCCTGATCAATGGAGCCAGAACATGAACCGAAATCCTAGAGAGTGGCACATGTTAGTCTGTGGAGCCAGTTTAAGTTACTTAAAAAGAGGTCTCTTCCTTCCTAAAAATGCAGGAATTTCTGGGGAGAAAGGCCACATAAGCTTATTCACATTAAAATCATTCAGAAAAGTACAGCTTCTCCCTTAAACGAATATTGACATGTTTTATAAAAATAAGTATTTTCTATGGTATTTCTGAATACAAATTTCATAATCCAAAAGTTACAATTACACCAAAAAATGACACTGGCATTTTTTCAGATAGTACCTCTGAATCATAAACATGTAATTTAAAGATGATGTTCCTGGAGTAAGTGCATTTTGTTTCTGTTTTATGCTAAAATAAAGACTTGCTTTATTAGTGTAAATGACTAAGTTCTTTGAATTGCTTCATCAGTAAGATTAATTTATTTTCTTTTAATTAGGTCCCTGTGGCTAATATTGGCTAGTACTATTAGCATGTCCTGCACAGAAAGTGGAGCTTAGAGACTTCATACAGACTTCAGTCACATTTACATGCCCACAGCAATGGCATCAAACTGAGTTGTAGACAAGCCATAATTAATGGTATTGAATTATTAACGTCCAAATTCTTTTTGAAATAAGATGAATGTCAGTCCTTTTTAATGATACTGTGATGTGGACAAATGTCACTGAATTTAATAGAGGTAGCTGGCGCCTAAGGACACTTACCTTCTCATTAGCCCTGCTGAGGTCTAAGATCAGGGCATCAACATTCTCCTGCAAGACTGCACAAAGCTCAGACCAAGAGAATCTATCTAGGATGCCTTCTGGTTGTTTTATAAGCACACAGCCTGCTACCAAACGCTGGTATAAGCTATGGAGGAAGGTTAGCTTCTCCTGAGACAAAAAGAAGAATTAACTGTTGTATCTGAACAGTGTTAGAATCCGAAGTGATGCATCATGTGTGTAGTAATGTGAGCTGCACACAGCTGAAAAAAACCCCACAAAGCTCATCCTCAAACCTTTTCAAAAGCAATACTGTTAATATTTGCAGTCATACATATTAAAGCCAGAGTAAGAAAACAGTTTTTACAAAATTTGTCTAATTAGACATAGTACATAAATAAAGAAAGTCCAATCCTGCAGTGGTCACAACCATGACCTGATACAGATAAAAATTTCTGTGCCTTTAGTAAATGCAATTTGATTATTCATGTTAACACTTACAGGTACATTCAAATTGTACCCACTTCCAATATCTGCATAGCATGCAAAAAATTGTCTGATTGGCTTGGCAGCACAACACATTGTTTATACAACTATCACTCTAAAGTACTTTAAAAATTGTTTTTGCGTGGGTTATGTATGACTAAATAGCTAGAAATTCCACAAGCCATACCTCATTCATTTAAAGTGATTTCAACCAGTAGTATAATAAATTGATGCAAGTTATAAATAAACTTCAGCAACAATAGCATGCAACAGAAATTCCAGCCTTCGTCCTTTTAGTACATATACGCAATAGAAAGCTGTACCTCAAAAGCCATAAGAAACAGAGCCTTTATTCAAAGTCAGTAAACCACTGTAAAGGTTCCCATTGTTTTCCAGGGGCCTTGGATGAGACTTTACGTCAAGAAATTGTGGATGACCGAGATGGGGAACTATGGTTTTTCTGAGCGCTTTCCATTACACTTAGGTGCATTTTCTTACAATTATTTCATCGTATTTTAAGCAATAAAAAATTGTAGTTTAGTTTAGTTTGACTTTTTTCCTAGCAGACCTCCTAATTCCCCAAGGAAAATCCAGTGTGCCACCATCGCTACATTTTTGCTTGAGCTGTGATAAACCAAGGATGATAATTATCCATTTGGCATGAAAAAAGGGATCCCAAGACCCAAAATCAATTCACACATGTTGAATGCAACCACAGTGTTGTAGACATGCTGACTTTACAATATAGCCAGGCTTCTAGTTTCCTTCACTTTAATCATTATCTGATGTGTATAACAATTCCAGCTGCTTCATGTGGACACTATTTAAATACCAGGCTGCAAAAGAGGTGGAAAGAATGTTTCCTTTTTACTCAGTTGGCATCCACGTCCAAATTTGTGGAAGTAATGAGCTCAATATGCACGACAACTATGATAAAGAATATCATTGCTATTGCTAGTACAAAACTGCTTTACTGGGGTGAAAAAAAAACAAAATTAACATCTGTAAACAAATATAAAGAGAAAGGTAATAGTTCCGAAATAAGACTTCATGAAGCAATTCCCACATATAGCATACCACAATGAGCTAACAGGTCAGAAATAAGAATTTCTAGGTTTTGTGGCACACAGGCAAAACTACCTCAATTCCACATTTGCTATCAATTGCCATGTGAATCAGTAATTAACAACACATGACAATGATACTATTGTATGTTCCAATTGTAAAACATTTTTGTTAACTTTCAATGTGAAAGAAAGAAATAATTGTTCGTCAGGCGTAGCTCTTTAAATTAACTCAGTTGTTCAAAAATTCAAAATACTGGAGGGGTTAAGCTATTAGTTCTGATAGAAAAGGATGTGGAGAAGGATCACAGGTCAGCAGGAGAGCACCTGAAGAGCAGCACAAAGGAATTCTGGCCACTCCAGCCAGTAAGTCAGCTTCAYCGGGGGCCCAACTTAAATGCCTCTATGCAAACGCACATAGCATGGGGAATAAACAAGCGGAGTTAGAGACATGCGCATGCCTGCAGGGCTATGATCTTACTGGCATCACGGAGATGTGGTGGGATGGCTCCTATGACTGGAGTGTTGGAATGAAAGGATACAGGATCCTTAGGAAGGACAGGCAGGGGAGATGAGAAGGGGATGTCACCCTCTATGTCAATGACCAGCTGGAGTGCATGGAGCTCCGGCTGGGGATGGATGAGGAGCCAAACGAGAGCTTATGGGTCAGGATTAAAGGGAAGGCAGGGACAGGTGACATTACGGTGGGGGTCTGCTACAGGCCTCCTGACCTGGAAGACCGAGCAGATGAGGCCCTCTATAGACAGATAGGAGCAGCCTCACGTTCACAAGCCCTGGCCCTCATGGGGGACTTCAACCACCCCAATATCTGTCGGAGACACAACATGGCAGGGCACAAGCAATCCGAGAGGTTCCTGGAATGCATCGATGATAACTTCCTTCTCCAAGTGACAGAGGAGCCAACAAGGACAGGTGCTATGCTGGACCTTGTTCTCACCAACAAGGAGGGGCTGGTGGGGAATGTGAAGCTCAAGGGCAGCCTGGGTTGCAGTGACCATGAAATGGTGGAGTTCAAGATCCTTAGGGCACCGAGGAGTGTGCACAGCAAGCTCACCACCCTGGACTTCAGGAGAGCAGAATTTGGCCTCTTCAGCGATCTGCTTGGTAGAGTACCATGGGACAAAGCCCTGGAGGGAAGAGGGGCCCAAGAAAGCTGGTTAATATTCAAGGATCACCTCCTCCAAGCTCAGGAGCGATGCATCCCAACAAAGAGGAAAACAGGCAAAAACGCSAGGAGGCCTGCATGGATGAACAAGGAGCTCCTGGACACACTCAAACACTAAAAGGAAGCCTACAGAGGGTGGAAGCGAGGACAGGTAGCCTGGGAGGAATACAGAGAAATTGTCCGATCAGCCAGGGATTAGGTTAGGAAAGCTAAAGCCCTGATAGAATTAAATCTGGCCAGGGATGTCAAGGGCAACAAGAAAAGCTTCTACAGGTACATTGGGGATAAAGGGAAGACGAGGGGAAATGTGGGCCCTCTCCAGAACAAAACGGGAGATCTGGTTACCCAGGATATGGAGAAGGCTGAGGTACTCAATGACTTTTTTGCCTCGGTCTTCACCTGCAAGTGCTCGAGCCTCTCTGCCCAAGCTGCAGAAGGCAAAGGCGGGGACTGGGAGAATGAAGAGCCGYCCACTGTAGGAGAAGATCAGGTTCAAGACCATCTAAGGAACCTGAAGATGCACAAGTCCATGGGACCTGATGAGATCCATCCACGGGTCCTGAAGGAACTGGCGGATGAAGTTGCTAAGCCACTATCCATCGTATTTGAGAAGTCGTGCCAGTTCAGTGAAGTTCCCAGTGACTGGAAAAGGGGAAACATAACCCCCATTTTTAAAAAGGGAAAAAAGGAAGACCCAGGGAACTACAGGCCAGTCAGTCTCACCTCTGTGCCTGGGAAGATCATGGAACAGATCCTCCTGGAAACTATGCCAAGGCACCTGGAAAATAAGGAGGTGACTGCTGACAGCCAACATGGCTTCACTAAGGGCAAATCGCGTCTGACAAATTTGGTGGCCTTCTACGATGGCTTTACAGCGTTGGTGGATTAAGGGAAGAGCAACCGACATCATCTACCTGGACTTGTGCAAAGCATTGGACACTGTCCCGCACGACAACTCTAAATTGGAGAGACACGGATTTGACGGATGGATCACTTGGTGGATAACGAATTGGCTGGATGGTTGCACTCAAGGAGTTGCGGTCAACAGCTCAACGTCCAAGTGGAGACCAGTGACGAGTGGCATTCCTCAGGGGTCAGTATTGGGACCGGCGCTGTTTAACATCTTTGTTGGTGACATGGACAGTGAGACTGAGTGCACCCTCAGCAAGTCTGCCAACACCACCAAGCTGTGTGGTGCAGTTGACACGCTGGAGGGAAGGGATGCCATCCAGAGGGACCTTGACAGGCTTGAGAGGTGGGCCTATGCGAACCTCATGAAGTTCAACAAGGCYRAGTGCAAGGTCCTGCACATGGGTCAGGGCAATCCCAAGCACAAATACAGGCTGGGCAGAGAATGGATTGAGAGCAGCCCTGAGGAGAAGGACTTGGGGGTGTTGGTTGATGGGAAGCTCAACATGACCCAGCAATGTGTGCTTGCAGCCCAGAAAGCCAACCATATCCTGGGCTGCATCAAAAGAAGTGTGACCAGCAGGTCGAGGGAGGTGATTCTGCCCCTCTACTCTGCTCTCGTGAGACCCCACCTGGAGTACTGGAGTACCTGGAGAAAGACATGGACCTGTTGGAGCAGGTCCAAGGGAGGGCCACGAAGATGATCAGGGGGCTGGAGCACCTCTCCTATGAAGACAGGCTGAAAGAGTTGGGGTTGTTCAGCCTGGAGAAGAGAAGGCTCCAAGAGACCTTATGGCAGTCTTCCAGTACCTGAAGGGGGCCTACAAGAAAGCTGGAGAGGAGTTTTTTACAAGGGCGTGCAGTGATAGGACAAGGGGTAATGGCTTTAAACTGAAAGAGGGTAGATTTAGATTAGATATAAGGAAGAAATTCTTCACTATGAAGGTGGTGAGGCACTGGAACAGGTTGCCCAGAGAAGCTGTGGATGCCCCATCCCTGGAAGTGYTGAAGGCCAGGTTGGATGGGGCTTTGAGCAAGCTGGTCTAGTGGAAGGTGTCCCTGCCCACGGCAGGGGGGTTGGAACTAGATGATCTTTAAGGTCCCTTCCAACCCAAACCATTCTATGATTCTACGATATAGAAGGAAGGAGAACCAATGTCCTGAGATCTTGTAGATATTAAATACATATTTCAAAATACGTATCTTAAAATCGTATTTTGGGGATAAATCTATTAAGACTAAGAGTAACCATCTGATGAATGTAAATGTATAAAGCTGAGATTAAATAAAGACTCTTTTTGACAGTCATCTTGTCTCTCGTAATACCTCCATATCCTTCTGGTAAGCCCCGGTAAGCTTCTGGATTTCATTTTCAGATTCTGTGGCACGTACTTTCTCCTTCTCCCAGCATTGCCGTACATTCTGTAGTTCCATTTTTAAAGTTGCTATTAAAGTCTCTCTGTCTGCACACTCAGTGTGCAGATGATTTAACTCTTTATTGGCATCAGCCAGGTTATCCTGAGCTTCCTGTAGAACAGAGGCATCGAACAGAAACGCTGGTAAGAATTTTACTCTATAAAATGTTACTTTAGTCCAGTGCTCAGCATCTGAGGAAGTAAACAGTCATATAGCCACATGTGTTCAAAAGACTCCAGGCTAAGCTGACTGTATCTTGTCAATAATAGAATTTCAAAATTAACAATAGTCCTTCTCCACAGCTTGGAACTAGACAGCACCAGAAGTCCATCTCAGAGTTAAAAGCTCCATGATGCAATGACCTTCGGAATCCCCTCTACCCCCACAACTGAGATGCAGAATGCATGGACAAAAGTTATCCTCTGCAGAGTGGAAAGCTCTCAGAGCTAGTGAAAAGATACATTATTTTCATAAGTAAATCTCTGATCCGTTACAGCTGAGTCAGTAGGCAACACAGACAGCTGTTGTTACCCACTGTATTCTTTACCTGCATTACAAAAAATTGTGAGGACTCTTTTCAGAGGTTTGACCATGGAAAGAAACTAATAATCAGAAATGGTCATAAATACAATCATTATGTTACCAGTACCAAATCTCACAAGGCAAACAAAGAACTTAATACACTACCCCTTTTCAGCCAAAAGTTTGCTGGCATGGAGTGGACAGATACACATGCTTTCCTCTCCTACAAGCACTGGACTCCCAGCACTGCTGAAGTTTGCTAAAGGTCAAACTGAAAGCATTGTTTGTTTTTCATAAAATCATAGCTGCTTATACAGGAAATATAATAGGAAAGATACTCCCAATTTCATCAATGACAACTTTTATTCTTCTTAATGAAAATATTAAAAGATTAAAGCAACGTTATATTTCTAACACAAATGTTTTCAGACTGGATCTAGTTTTCACTCATATATACAATTTTATTACCAAAAATTTAAAGAGATCAGAAACTGGTGTACTGCATAAAAACCAGCACCATCTGTGTGTAGCAAACTCAGTTTTTGCATGAAGAATACAAGTATCTGTTGCAAGGGGTTGCAAAATTTTTAGGTGCCTTGCAAAGATACTGCAACAGAAGCAGAAGTCTTAAGTCTTCTGAACATAAATTAGTAAAGAAAGTTCAGATCAGATGACAGGAGATCATGTGCCAGTAGCAATTAATATGAAGATTCAATGAGTGTTGCAGAAGTATCTGTGAYTACACTGAAGCGATAAAGCAGCACATCCCCAGCAAAAGAATCTGAGAAACACTGGGAGTAGAGACATTCTATTCTGGCAGTAATATAATACACTGCCAGTTGGGAGATTAAGTTTAACCATGACCTCAGGACTTCCTCACTCCCTTGGCCACTGATGTAACCAGACAGGACATTACAGAAGTGGTGTGTCAGCCAAAAACAGAGACAAAAAAAAATTCTTGTTCAAAAACTAAAGAAAAGAGTTCTCAAGTGTTTTCATCAGCTCCCAGGTAGATTTTACTCTAAGAAATTTTGGGCTGCACACTGTAGAACTGTTAAGGATGAACTGATGCTTCACACATGCATTAACTTGTCTGATAAACACAAACACCAAAAAAAATTAACAAAGTAAAGGACAGCTTTAACAAAATGTGCTTTCATATGAACAGAGGTAATTAAACTCTCTTCTCCTTTTCTTGAGAAAAACAGGTAAGAGGAAAAAAATTACTGATGCTGATTTCAATGTAAAACAATACTTTGCAAATTGATAAATTTATTTCAAATTATTTCAGAAGTGCAATCATGGAAATGATCAGTTATGTAGACTAAGGTGGTAAGCAGAATAAAGCAGCATACAAGGTAAACTAGTCTGCTCAACAGAATACAATGATACAGAGACCTACTCTGATAAGAAAAAAGATACATTAAAACCAGAAAGATGCCTTTTGCAGAACTTCCAAATTTTATGTTAAAGTTCATGAAACCATACCTTAAGGTCTTGACTTAAAGCACACATTTTCTCTTTGGATATCTCAAGTTCTTTTGTCATCTTTTCACACAAAGCCTTCATTTTCCCAAGCTGTGAAAAATACAGAGGTCAAACAGGCCTTTACAGAAAGGCTACATAATCACCTGAATATAAAGGAAGAATTTTGTATATAACTGTAAAAAAAAAAATTGTTTTCAATTCCTTTGACAATATTTATACTCCATACAATCTAAATAATGTGCCATTACAAATGCACTAAATAACTCTTTTATAATGATTTAAGATAAACAGCAGTGGCAGAATCCCAAACCGAGTCCACTATTAACTTTCCCACCAACTCTCAAAATATCTGACAAAAACACAGACTTTGAAATGCATTTGAAAAGGTAATAAATTCAGATTATGATCTGGGGAGTGGTTTGAGAAAACAAGTTTTCAAAGTCAGTGGCCATATGCAGAAATTATCCAGCTACAAGCGTGGTCTCTACTTTTTACTGAGCGCTGGACAGTACTCACATACCCATAAAAAAAGCAATGTTCCTGAGAGGCATGGTGACTACCGAACTGTTTGTGGTGTTACAAGCAACCACCTTAGAGGTAGCTCATGACCATAATGTGTACTAGCTTCACTTTCCACTTTCAAAAAAGATAACAACACATCATTATAATCCGTATCTTTGGCTACCTGATGATGAGGTTAGCAATACAAATGTCTGAAGGAAAGCATTGAATAGAGGTGTATTATAGTGCAGGTTGCTGCCGGCACTTGAGCATTAAGGAGCAACTCAGAAGTAAAATATCCCATTTACAAAATTTACAAATTACTTTGGTAATTATATTTTTGTTTCATCTCAAATCAGGAGACCTGGCAGAACCCTTAGAAATAATTACAGTAAATTACAGAATGCTACTGGAATATTTCCAGTCTTTTTGTTGGTTTACTAGCCTTCTCTCTCTCCCCAAACATATTCTAGCCTCTGCACTATACAGAAAGTCAAAAGCTTGTTATCTCTCAAAACCAAAACACTTATACACCTTTCAGTCACACAAATGAACTAGATCATTTAATCTAATGTTTAACACACTAAGTTAAAGGTGACACATGACAAGTTTACCAACATATTTCACATATACATACAGGTGTACACGTATATTAATAACTCGATCAGTATGTGGGGTGTTCTTGAAAATCTCTCTGTAAAAAGAACCACTACATAATTACTCAAAACTAAACCCTTACTGCTGTGTATTAAAACATCCTGTTTTTATTGCACAGTACCCTTCATAGTCCCTTTGTGCATTATTGTATTATTAAAAAGTTTTATTACTAAACATATCTAATATATAAAAAGCCAAAAGCAGTGTTATCTATGGGGGCGGGGGTAATCAAGAAGGACAGAGCACTGCCCTTTCTGTGCACCATGAAGGTGCTCGGTGATCTCTGGCTCCATATGACAACTTCAGGGTCAGTCACACGCAGTCCTACTGGGAAGTCTTGTGGCAGGTCATCAGTTGGTCCTGCTCTGCTTGCGATTTATTTTCCTTGACAGTTCATTCTTCTTTCTGTCAGAATACTCTCTTTGCTTTCTTAGCAGCCACCCCCTTGGTCTCCCCACTGCTGTCTCTGGCACAGTTTCACAACAAAGCACATAACTAAGCCAAAGCCTGCTGAGTCGACTTTTCAACTGTGCTGCCTATCACGTGACAATTCTCCTCCCAAATAACAATTCGCTGTGGGTAATATGTTCCTAGTTACTCTGCAGCTTCCAGACTTGGGTCTCAGAAGAGTTTTATAATGACTATACACATCGGTTCTCTTATCTCACTGGGAGAGACCTAACAGTGCTTGCTGTTTACAGAAGTATAATTGTTTCCATGGTCACTTATTTTTGCGCCTGTTGAACAAACTCAAAGGTCTTGCGGGAAACCATTCTTTTCCCAATAAAAGGGGCAAAGCTGATATACTTTTCTTCTGTTTTTTTTTTCTTTTTTTTTTTTTAAACATTGTGAGTGACTAGCTAGACAAAAGACAAAACCTAGAAATGAAAAACCAGTACTGCCATTTTTACAATCTTATCACACCTTGCCTTTCTGTATTTGCCAATTTTATCCAAAGATAAGCTAATTACAAGTTTGTACAGAAAGCTTTAACAGTGCAGTTAACTTCTCTCTACAGCCTTTAAAGACACAAATTCATCAAACATTTACACCCAAGAGGATTAATTTAAACACATTAGCAATACAAATGAGAAAATAAATGCAAGATTGTGACTTTTCAGTCAGTGAAATAAAAGGCCAGTAGGACTGCATGGAAAACATTTGATTTTTTTCAAGGGTAAGAGTTCCAAAATTGAAATATTTCCATTATTGTCTTAGATAAAGGAAGTATTGTCACGGTCCTATTTTACCTGAAAAGACCTCAAAATAGCACCAAAAGAGATTTCATCATAAACACACTCATCTCAGAAAATTATGCCACTTTTTAGATGTACAAGGGCATGCACATTTACATAATTGATACCAATGACTGTGGTGGCTCAAGTGTTGCATATTTAGGAATACTGTGGTATACGCTGTCCAACTCTTAAATCATCATCTTTTAAATGAAATCCTAGATGTGAATGGCTTGTTTTCCTGAATGTTTATTGAAAATAATAACCCCAACAGGTTTAATAAGAAAACAAAACCAAATTAAACTAAAAAGAAAAAAAGAAAAAATCTCTTCTCCCTGTCCCCCCCCAAATGTAAGTGAAACTTCACTGTAGGGCAAGCTTAGAGAAACAGTAGTGACAGAGATTATTTCTTTGGGTATATGTGAAGCTGTCAACTCAACATTCCCACTCTTCTGACCTTTTTTACAAGCAAAGCATATGTACTGCTGCAGGCTGAAGGCTATACATATAGAGCCAAACAGTGCAAGTGTTACCTCATTAGACATATCTTCCAGCTTGTTCTGGTAAGCTGTCAAGGTACACCTCAAAGTCTCAAGGACAGAAAGGCTCAGAGGTTTATCTTTGTCCTTACAAGTGCCTGAAGAAAAATACAGAATGAAAATTAAGCCTTAAAGCCACAGAGAGAAAACATCTCACCCTGGATGAGAGGTATTAAAATTAGTTAGGGCTTCAGTGACAATACAAAACACAGAACAGCAGCCTTGTTTGCCACAAGAGATGCAGCTGAATAGCCATACTTTCACAGCAAATACAGCTGAAAGACATTTGTATAAAAGCTTTAATACAAGATACAGAACTGTAAATTCTGGATTATATTTCTACCTAATGTATTTGGTATGCAGTCTCGCATATAATTTCTACTGTGGTCAAGTCTGTGTCATTCAGTCAGACCAGCCAACTTTAAAACCACACAATAACACACTTTGAAAAACATGTTGCCTGAAAGTTAAATATGTTACACTTTTCCTGACATTATTTTGCTGTTGTGACTAAGCATGCATATTATAATGCAGTACTTCATTTACTCAAAGCTTTACTGAGCCAAAGATCACATGACTATGTTATGCTTGGAGACGTCTTAAAAACCTTTTAAATGATCTTGAATTTCATTCCAAAGGAAATAATAAAAAAAATTTATTATCTGTCTGCAGAGTCCTACATAATGTTTCAATTATAAATCTTAAAGCTGATATATCCATTATATACACACTACACTTATTTATTAAACCTTTAGACAGAGACTTCTGATCTGGTTGCCTTAATTAGGGACATATGAACAAGTTTGAGCATTCCAAAGCCCATAGTACAATGTGCTAAGAAAGCAAAACAACACTGTATTGATCAAGAGGTCACAAGATGTCAGCTGATATTAAATTTCCAAGAACAAACTATTCATTTTTTCTGGTGTTACAGCAAAATACCAGGTTATTGACAGATTCTTCTTCTCAGCATTATTTATATTAGTATGCAGCATTTATAAACTTATTTTGTAACAAGTTATAGTATCATCTTTTCCACAAGTCTTAACATGTTCTATAAGCAAAACTAACTTTACCAACCCTAATAGCATCGTTATTTTGCAAAAGAAGTGAAAAAACCTGTGGCATTCGGACTCCAGAGAGGCTAAACAATCATAACTCCCAGCAGAACTAAATGATGATACAAGTGTTTATCACCTCTGAAAGGTCAGTGTCACTAAGCAATTTACCTAGGGTGGTTCATAAAGTCAAATCAGACACCAAACTCTAAGCCTTTTCTTTGGCTCTCCATATGACTTTGTCAGCTAGAGGAGGTGCACTTACAGACTTGCAGGTTGCTTTTTTTAAGAATCCTATGGTTAGTGTTATCTAATAAGCATGATATTCTACTCAAAGCATTATACAAAAGTGATAGATTTGCCCTGTAGGCTGTACATAATGTACCACTGGTAGTCACTGGAAAACTTACACATATGCACAAGGCGGAAAGTATTGCTAACAGCCATTCTGAAAATTTTTTCAATTAATTAGCCTCTTCTCTCCCAACACTTCGATAATAACAGAAAGCAGAGTACTATTCAGATTGGACACTAACTTTTCACTTTGACTTGCCAGCCAACTGTTACTGTCAAAGTCACACCTAGTCAAACCAACGCAGGTTTGCAAGATTGCTTTCAGTAACAGGAGCAAGATCTGCTCTACAGCACGCAAGCAAATTTTAAAAGAACACATGTCCCAGTGACAGACTTCTGCTCTGTCCTATCAGCCACCCCAGTAGACACCTATTTACCACAGTTTCTAAAGGTCTACAGTGTCAGGGAAAAGCAAGATCTTCTTAATGAGATGCCAGTGCCCTTAACCAAACCTCTGAGTCCTAGAGATGTCCCAAATAGAAATGTTACACTTAGAATCAACCTAAGGAGAATTCATAAAATCTGACCTTTTGTGAGAAGTTTAGATTTCACATTTAAGAAAGAGACTAGTAACACCTTACTATCATTTTTATCACTTAACCACAGCTATAGTTAAGGATGCACAGGGCTCCAGTCCTGTCTTCTCAATTACACAAGCGACTTCTCACTACTACCCATTGTAGGAACATCTTGCAGTGATCTTGTTGCACAGAAAAAAGAAAGTACTATTCTTCATACTTCTAGCTCTAGAGAAGTTGTAACTCACAGTTCTCATTCAGTTTAAAATAATACCTATTAAGTCAATCTAGGGGTTGTCTTCCAGCGCATAGTTTTGATCAAGCTGTCTAAATAATGTATCTTCATTTCTGAAGTCCCAACCTGCAATGCTGTCACTGAAACATGCCTCTGAACTATCTTAATTTACACCATGTTTGCCAAAACCAGACTTTCGCCAGTAAACTCTCCATGCTGGCATTCCTTTCCTTTGCTGCAACCCTATTTTCTAGGCAGCCTGGTCTGCCAACAGAGATACCAGATTCCACCTTCCTGCACTAGCTGAAAACAAGCTTATGGCTTTAATACAGGCCAAATGTTTTCTGTCTTCATACAGCTATGCAGGAGACATGCAACATAATGCAAATGACACTCTCTTGCTGGACAGGCCCTACTTCAGCAACAAGAGGAAAAAAAAAACCAATACTTAAAGCATTTGCCCAGTACCATCTAAGAGTTTGGGTTCAACAGGAGTCTGACAGGAGGTACAAGTGAGTAAACTCTTAAACCTGCTGCTTCAGACTTTCTACTAACAGTACTGAGCCTGGCTGGGTTAAAGTTAATTTTCTTCATAACGGCTCATATAGTGCGGTATTTTAGATTTTTGACCAAAACAGTACTGGTGGACGGTGTTAAACGGTGACACTACCTCAAAGCAGCTGACACTTTTAGCACTTTCTACTCAGTTCACTTTTTTTTCAGATTACTACAACCACAAATTTTTTTTTCCTGAAATGAAGACAGACTTCCCCGACCACAAATCCTGTTGCTGAATAACTGCAAAATACGATAAACTGAACAGGGACAAACTGAAATAATGCAAATTGCCCAATAAGAATAACAATGCTATGGAAAATTTATAAGGGTCACTTAAAAAGGAGAAGACGTGGATTTATGCTTGTTATTTTGGAATGTATAAAGAAAAAAATAACTTTTTAAAATACCTTGGTTTTTAATCTTAAAAATATAAAGTCTTCTCTTCTTTTTCCTGTACAGCCCAATAATCACAGGCTAATCAGCACTTAAATGAARGGGCTGGACCTTTGATATTGACAGATTTTTAAGTAGATCTCTCAACCACTTGAGTTGAAAGTTAAAAACAAAACCAAGAAAGACAGACTGCCCAGCCAGCTGTGGCTCATGTAGCCCCTCATATGTTAATTAGACTACAAAGATTTATTTAAGATTTTTACTTTTATTGGCACCTAGGCATTCCCATTTCAAATATGATTACATTAAACATTTTTTTGAAAACTGAAAGAAATATTTACATAATAAATTTGTAAGTACAACACAGTAAGGCAATAGCATGAAAAATTTAAGTTTCACACTGAGAAGCATAGTAAATGCATAGTAATGTCTTAGTGAATGTCCATTTTAATATTAGCCATAAAGACTCAATCCACAGCAGAGCTAAGTTTGACTTTCTGCCTCAACGGAGCCTCTGCAGATATGCTGAAGCTTAAAAAAAAGATCTCTTTAAATAAGATCTTTCAAACTTTACCTTAAACAAAGCAAATTAATACTGAAGTTACTGTTACTGAATCCCTAATATTATAGAAACAGGTCAAAGCTGTTCTCTGCAAGGTTTACCACTAGGGAGAATAGAAAACCTACCCAAAAGACAATTACTGCTTTGGAAACTGCACTTTGGCAGCAGCATCCAGCTCCCCCCAGAATTTCTGAAGCCCCTCTGGGCATAGCAAGATTGAGGAAAACATACAGTTTTGAAAAGCTTTTCCGTCTGACGTACCTACAGTAAACCTACAGGTATTACCCACAAGAATTACATTTATAATTACAGAATAAAACTGGTATCAGTTCCAAAATAAAAAAATCATATAGCCCATGTGAGGAAATCAATGCATCACAGACTCAAAGCTAGGCTTTTAAGGACAACACAAATCTCAAGGAGTTTCTTTATTCAATCTTAACAGCACCAGGCCCTAAAAAAAAATCTTTTTGTGAAGATACCAAAAAATGCATCTTCATTTAAAGGTGTTATATGACCCATTTATGTTTATTGTTGCAGAAACATATCATCACAATTTACAGAAAATAAACCCATTTGCTCTTTAAGCAACATTTYGCCTGTTTTCTTCCAGTTTACCTGCACTGTAAGTCAGAAGCATTTTGTGTCTAGTATGTGATTTTCTAACAGGAACCACATAGAGAAAACTTCTATAGATAGTTTTAAATGAAGATTTTTAAAAGTGTACTATTTTCACCTTTAAAAAGATTACTAGCTTTGATGTTAAAGTTCAGCTTGTTTATGTTAGCCCCTATTTCAGATGTTTACGCAGGCAGCAGTTTGTTGAGTTTGATACAATAATTACATATAAAGCTAGGTAGCAGAGTGATAACCACTGACTTACAATTAATTTTAATGAAAACAGAGAAATATTTGTTCTGTATTAGATCAAATGAATGCAATATAGTACGAGTCCACAATCAACAGTAAAAAGTATTGTGTTATATCATGTGTCCTACACAACCTTTGTGAATATATGACCTTTAAGTTGCTGAAGGTTGCCTCAGAATTTGGCTCAGTTCAGGCAAAACATCTGTTCCCTTTGCAGGTATACTGTAAGGACTTTTTTCTCAGTTGGATTTAGAGCACAGCAAGTGAGCCCTTTTCTGACCGATCATACACACCCCAGCATTTGTAAATCAAGCTCTGGGCTGACAACAGCAGGTCCACATTCCGTCACCCTTTCTCAGCTAGCAAGGCCATTTGACTGCTGTGAGAACTGCTCTTATCATGTCATCAAATCAAAGCATGTTGAGAAGAGGGAATGCAAGAGGCATCTGCAGAATTCCCACAATGTAGTGACTTTGGAACATTGACAGATGCATCTGTCATTTTATACCTTCAACTAACCTGCTGTCCGCTGGCCTGACATAGCAAAGCTGTCCAAGAGTAACTCCAGCTCTCTCATGTTGTTTTCATACGTCTCTGTTAGAAAGACCTGGTGTTTCTTGGCCTTTATTTGACAGGAGATACAGACAAGACAAGAGGGGAAAAAAAGAAACCCATTAAAATAGTAAACAGAAGAAATACAGATCACAATGGTATTTTTGTTCCCCTTCAAATTTAAATTCCTGCTATATTTCTTATTACTCCTTTTCTTGAGCCAAGAGACCTAACATGACATCACAAATAAGTAACACAGAACCCTGAAACACACTCAAAATAGAACTAAAGGCTTCAGGTAGTCAAATGAAAAAGAGAAAATGGTTGTACTAAAACTTAGTCTTGATCTTCTTTAAAAATATCTTAATGAACATTAATTAACTGCTGCCCACCTATGCAAGCAATGAAATCTATTGTTACACCCTACAAGGGCATCCAGAAAGACACCAAACTACTGGCAGACAGGCTAGAAATTCATGATTTGGCACTCRGTCAAATCCCACACCTATTCTCATTGCAAACCTGCCTACTTTAATTGTTAGTATCTTCCACGCTTGATAGTGATTTCTTCAATATCAAAACCTCCTCCTTACACATGCAATATAAAGCAGCAGAGTCCTTCAGCTCCTATCACTGAATTTTCTTAAAGAAAGCTGTTCACTAAGTGCAGCCCATTGTTCAAATCAAGACACTGGTTTATTCTGAGCATAGAAAGATATTACAGCAGATTTTTTAATCACTACAATAGAAAGACTATATCAAATCGTTCCTTCAATTTATATCTGATATTAAAACTTGCAATTTTCAAAGACATGCATCTGTAATTCCACACAAGACCAAGGTCCTCTTGGACAYACATAGTTCTGACTTCTCAAAGAAATGTACAGTTTTAGCAGCTGACTGACAAAAAGTAATACATCTCAGCAGTTTAGAAAACAAACAAAAAAACCCCATACAAAACCAAAAAAGAGCAACAACCCCTCCCCCCCAAATCAAGAGGAAACTAGATTTAAATAACTTCATGATTTTCTTATGACAAAGGTTATGCTCAAAGATGTCTCATTACTTTTAATTAATATATTTTTATTCTAAATTCTAACACCTATTTGAGAAATTTCCATTTCTACTTGGTGATGGAAGGTTACCCTTTTTGTATTGAGAAAAAGCCTACTGTTTTCTATCATATCTATAAACTATTGCTTTAGTTATGCTTCACTGCATGTGTAAGGATCCAGTCAATTTCTCAAGTGTGGGAAATAGCCTCCCCAGGAAAAYTGCTACATACTGGTAGCATATAACTGTCAGGCTAAAAACCCAAGAAATGCATTTAATTCTCTGCAGTGTTCTTCACTATTCAGTTTAAATATTTTATAAATTTGCTTTACTCTTTCAATTTTAATTATATGTACTGTATATCAACTGATATATTATTCATATGTGTATTTCAATGTTAGGTCCCCTGTAGCATTTACACGCCTTTCCTTGTGTGAGAGTTTGTACTACACTTCATAAAGAATTTCCAAACCACTTCTATATATTCAAAAATAACTAAGTTTTAATACTTACTCTATAAAATTATCTATATAAATAGAGCTTGTAATTGCTGAGCTGCAGTAAAAATATTTTATGGGATGCAAACACATTAAAATAATTTACTCTCATGTACTCATATCATCTCAAAGACCTCACATATTATAAATAAGAAAATATAACAATATGATCAGCATCACAATAAAATAAATACTCTTTTTACATAAACCACTCCAGCACACACAAGGTCAGACTAAATCTTCCCAGGAAAACCTTTTCCCATGAAAAAGTCAAATGTGAGAATTTTTTTTCAATCTCCTCACCCAATTTTTTCATTTGGTTTAGTTAATTTACCACAATTTAGTCAGTATATTCCAGTCTGTTCAGCCTTCACCACTTCTCTGAGCTTTATTTGCTAACTGCATCAACACTCCCTAAGCCAATTTCAGTCTCTTTTTAACAGCAATAAAGATCAAAAGGAAATTCCTTAGACTAGCCAGTGTCTCTACACTTCATCTGCAAAGTATTTAGTATCTTTCCTTTCTAACTCCCATTTTCAATCACAATCCCCATTCTCAGAAACTGAAGAAAAATACTGTAAACTACAGTGCTGGAAATCCAGGCACAGGTTAAAAGTCCAAAAGGGTCTGAACATACCGATCTAATTTCTTATGTCTCACTGACAAGTATCTAATAAGAATGTGTAGAGTCATAAAATCATGGAATAATTTAAGCTGACAGGATCTCTGGAGGTCATCTGGTCCCACTCCCCACTCAAAGCACTGCCATGCTTCAAGTCAGGTTAGGTTGCTCAGAGCCTTGTCCAGTCAAGTTTTGAGTATCCTCAAGAATGGAGTTTCAACAACCCCTCCAGGCAACCTGCTCCAATACCTCACAATCCTCACTGTAAAGTTTTTTTTCCCCTTACAGGTAATTAGAATTTCCCTTTCTAAAACTTCTGTTTTCTCTCATACTTTCACTGCACAGTTCTAAGGAGAGCGTAGCTCCATCTTCTCCATAAGCACCCATTTGATAGTTCACAGGAGTAGCTGTAACTCCCTTAGTTTTCTTTTCTTCAGTCTGAACAAACACAGCAAGTATACGTAACTCTTCACTTCGAAAAAAAAAATGGAGTCCACAAGTATAGAAGTCAAACATAACCAATTGCAGCTGCTGAAAGGTATCTTCTGCCAGATCCAACTATTCCAGGAGGTGAGATTACTTCCCTCTCAGCAACTCCATCCATCATCATATTTGTGTTAGGGGATGCCATTCCTGTAGAACTACCGGAAAGGTACTGGTGTGAGTGTTCCCTAGATTACTTCAAAAGGGAAATCAGGTGACAAAGTGCTAAAGCCTTTACTTAAGGAGAGTTTGCTTCCCAGACTTTCACAGGTGAAAGAACAGTTGTAAAGTAAGCCTTCTGCTGACTGTGCTTGATTTCCTGCACAGCAGGATGGACCATTCTTGACCTTGGAGATGATCCTTGAAACTGACCTTGAAAAATCAAAGGCAGCAGGAGGCCTGTATGGATGCACTAGGAGCTCCTGACTAAATTCAAATATTAATAGGAAGCATAAAGGAGGTGGAAGCAGGCATAGGTGACCTGGAAGAAATATAGAAGATGCTGTCCAAGCATGGAGGGATATGCTTAGGAAAGGCAAAATCCACCTAAAGTTGAATCTGGCCAGGGACATGAAGGGCAACAGGAAAGGCTTCCTGAAGTACATCACCAGCAAAAGGAAGACTAGCCAAAATTTGGGCCCGCTGCTGAATGGGGCAGGGGATCTGGTGACTAGGACGCAGAAAAGGCCTTCTCAATACCTTTTTCACCTCAGTCTTTACTGGTAGAACCTGCCTTCAGGAATCCCAGCTCCCTGAGACCAGTGGTGAAGTCTTCTTGTGAAGTTTGCACAAACACTTGAGAATTTAAAATTCTTGAAATATATTAGGAGTATTTCCTATACCCTCCAAACACAATTCCCTCCCTTACAAAATAGTCAGAATAGGAGGCTAGAAACCAAACAATATGGGAGCAAAGTCATACTTTCTGAACCCACAATATATGCTGAATTGTAGCATATACAATGCTTCCCCAAGTCAAACTTCATATCCTTGTGGCATATACAATGCTTCCTAAAGTCAAACTTCATATCCTTAAGAAGGCTCCTATTATCACAAAACATCCCTTGAGAACAAAAGAATTTTTGGTAGAAAAATGTGTTTGGCAATGTATTTACTTAACCATCAATTTTAAAACACAACTGCAATTTTAAAGAAATTAAATAGAAGCCAAGTATTTTTCATTACATGTACTGTAGCCTCCAACCAGGAGAAAACCTTTTTTCCAAATGCTTTGTATCCTTACCTGTAAGGATAACCAGAATTATTAGGAAAACCTACTACTTATAAAAATTATTCCACCCACTGTCAGAATTATGCTAATCTTCCAGAAGTAGGGTATTTGCATTTATCTTGGCAATTCCTTACTATCTTGATTGCAGAGATATTTTCCTTAACTACCAGTATTCGATTTCGGTATCATTCCATCACCTGTTCCAGGACAGAAATGAAGTCCCATTGATTTTTCARCATTTTCCAAAAGCCACTGTTGAATAAAATAAATGCAAACTCTATGCATACTTCCAGAATAGCCCATGTGACCTGACGCTGCAAATACGCATCTGTATCTCAAGTTCAATAACGTTTAAAAAATAAACATGTAGGCAGGAGTTTGAGGCCTTTTCAAACTTAACTTACCAAAACCCCAGTAGTATTATGCAGGGAACTGGGGCCCAGTCCTGCAACTAACTGCCATTATTCCAAGAGGAATTTTCTCTACTTTGTTCACAGTTACAGGGATTTTCCTGTGTGGCGCTCTTGCACATGGACAAATTCACCCACTCGGTCTGCAGTACAAATCCCACCTGGTGACGCCAGAGCAAGTGCCACAGCCAGAACTACCCACACAGCCACCAAAAAGCAGTATGTTCAGATACTCCTTGAAAAGCATTTGGGTAAATTCTTTACAAAAGCATCAGAATGTTTACCAGGCATGACCTTGGGGGCACCAAATCAAAGCATTTATAGAAACAGGCTCCAAATGACTGCTCCACAGTTAACAAAAAATGGGTTTTACCTGAGTGATGTTCTCTATAGCAGAATAGTGGCACAAATTTTAAACAACCAAGCATAAATTGCAGTTTAAAAAACAAAACAAAGCCCTCACTGACAATCTCCCTCCTCAGGCTACTATTTATTTTTGCTCAAGTTATCTATTGAATACTTTAATGGAGTTTCTTTATTTTCTTATATTAGCTAGCATTTTCCAAAGACCCCTCCTATAGAGGGGTTTTTAAAAAGTGTCTAGCCATGTGTAAATTAAATACAATTTCTCAATAAATTTAGTGTCTTCAGTTTTAGTCACCTGAAATAAAATTAATCAAAAATGCTCAAGTTTTGTATGGAACTATTCTAGTCCCCTAAAGAGAGATTTGTAACAAACTTTTGGTGGGAGAGAATGTTATGAAGTATGTCTTTGTTTTTTTGCGTTTGTTTTTTTTTTTTTAGTAAGAGAAAATTCTTCAAAAACTGGCAACTTTAAAAGCATTTTTTAGATGCCTGTCTTCAAACATGGGACATTACAGCCTGAGTGACCTCTCCACTTCCAGAATAAATTACAAAATTGGTTTCTTTGTAAATGATCATTTAAGCATACACTTCAGACTGATCGGTCTTCTTAAATTAGGACAGTAACAGAAGTAGCATCTGGGTAGGAACACTACACCCCTGAGTTAAGGCAAGCAAAACAAGAATCAAGGTAACACAACATTTAACAATCATTAGCACAAAATTAATGAAGACTGTGTCTCAGTTTTTTTAAATTGAAAGAAAAAGCTCTGTTCACAATAAATCGTCTAGATGAGATTTACATCTTTGCCATTGAGTACCAGATTCTACTCCATAGAATTTGTAGAACAGAATCATACTCTTCAGGGTGTTTCATTGTCTGTTCAGTCAATACTTAAGACACTTCTGTTAAAAACAATGGTTAATGCCTATGTCTAGGAACTAGATTCTCAAACACTTTTGTTCTGACTTTCAGCTTACAATAACCTACAAGGCTATTACAGACAGCCGAGATGTAAACAGCACATGATTGCATGCATGGCTGTAAGAGAAAGATTTATATGTCACACGGAAAAAGACAGGCTCTGGGTGTAATCTATTACACTACTTATACACTAATTATGCTACTCCTGATAGTATCTATACAAAGGGGAGGAAATGAATACATGGTTCTTCCAACTTGAAGGAATTTATACTAAAATACACTATTTTTAATGACTTCAGTTTCCTAATATGCATTCTGGTGAATTGGCAAGTTCCCCAAATTTCAATATACATTTCCCACAAGATAAAAGGTTCAACATCTCCCGCTTCTCCGGTACTAAGAATTAAAGATCATCCACTACTAGGTGCCAGAAATGTAAATATCCCGAGTAACTTTTAAAACTATTAAAGACACCTCTTATTCTTTCCATGGGGCAGGAATACAGCTGGGGCTGTTTCAATTTAAAACAAGTTCTGAATCACAATGGCCAAAAATTCCAAATTCCTATTCTTCAAGCTAAAAATTTCTAAAAACCCTAGCTGGAAATAATGACAAGCTTGAGACCAATTTCCTCAGAAAAACATAATGGAAATCTTCAGAGCCTGCTCATGCTGAACATTCATAAGCAGTTTTGTTTGATACCAACAGATCCTATCACATTTGATCCATGCAAATTTCTGGCAAACTTCTGCCACATGCTGATATTTAAAATTAAAACCAGCATAACTACTTTACTATACATTCAACTGAGCCATTAAAAAAAAAAAAAAAAAAAAAAGTTCTTTTTCATATAAAGTTTCCAAAGAATGTATTTTGTCCCTGCATAAGTCTGCTTCTCTAAAAACAAAGAGTTTTAACAGGTTTGGTTTTATTTCCCAAATATTTTACAAACAAAAACATTAACTTGCATTACAGCAGTACAGTGAGAAACCACTATAAGATTATCAGGCTGGAGTGGAAAGGACATATTCAGGATGTCTAACAGCAGCATAAAATATAAGAAAATAATGAATACATCAAGAAAGCAGAAGGGGGAAATGAAGGGAACACACTTCCATTTTCACACAATTTTAGTATGGGTATAGGGAAGCCTAATAACAGTATATGAAATGTTATCTATACTTAGTTTCTGCTAGAGTCTTCTGCTTTTTCATTTTGGGAAGAAAAATAACAAAAAGCTGTCCAGACTGAGTAAACAAGACCACACGCAGGCACTCCTGCTTCCCAAACAAATACAAAAGTCTTCAGGAAAAATACAAAGCCATCCAAGGTGATAAAAATCTAATCCCATAGGGGACCACTAATACAACTCCTCAGAAAATGAGTATTTTTATTACCTGTTCAAGACAGTCTTGTGATTTGAAATCGTTCCAGTAAAACAATTAAAACAACTGGCTCTATGAATAAGACAGTTCTTTTAACTGAGACAATCTATTCTGCTTTTTACCTTTCAGTAATGTAATGTTCATTTTGATTACACCATTTAATACTGTTGCTATTACCAGAAACCTTGATCATGAACAGAATTTTTCCCTGAATTCTTGTCAGGTATAACATACATTTTACTAAGATATACAAAACGAAAAGGAAAACTCACATCACAGCAATAGCTAGCAAGCACTCAAGGTTCCTAGGATAAATTTTTCAGCTTGGGATTATATTTTATATTAATAAATAGCAATCATTACTGACTGTAGTTATGGGAGACAGTTGCTTTTGTCTCTTCGTATCCCTTTTGTGCCTGATAAGATGACTTTTTCAGGTTAACTACGCCAGCAAATGCCTTTTAATAAATTAATGCCTGCATGGAAGAAGCTGTGATTCTCCCAGAAGGAAGAGGGGTTTTTGATTTGATTTTTCTTCAATTTATTAGTTACCAATCTGTCTGGGAAGTGGATAACACCAAGACAACATATGGAATAACTCCATCAACTGAACAGAAGACACCAACAAGTCTGAAGATCCTCTGATGCGGGTCTGTGCTCCTGCCCACTGATTAGCGCAATGCCTGTCAGCAGCAGGGAACAGACCACATTTACCTTCCATACTCACAGCTCCAAGAGAGAGAAAGAGGAGAAATTTGCAAGCCAGTATCAAAAAACGTTTACATCGGCTAAGTACAGAAATACTGCAAATGCTACTACACAGTGGAAGGAGAGAAGGTCTTCTAGATATCCTAAGATCTTTGCTTTGTCTCTGCTGCTATGCAACAGGGTGGCAAAATTGTTATTCAAAGTTCAGGTGGTTAGAGACAGTGGGAAGGCCCCAGTTGGTCATATAAAAGGAGAAAGATTTCAGAAAATAATCCAGTAAAATACATTCAACATGCCAAATCCACACCAAAACAAACAAACAAAAAAATTCCCTCTGCTTCGTCACCTTCAAACAAGCAATTTTCAAGCAATTTTTACAGTCAAACATTTGCACTAAAAACAAAATGTTATGTGAAATAGAAATAAACAAGCCTACAATGGTAGCTAATAAAGCTTGGAGAAGAAAAAAGCTTGGGTAGAAAGACAGAACATTCTCCACAGGGAATCATAATCCATATCTACAAACTTGCCTTCTTCGTTAGGAATGCAACCACAAGTTACTCTTTACTCACTTTTAAAATAATTGTTTTCTGCAAATAACTCTTCAGTTAAATACATGGTGTATCACTTAAAATACATTTTTGAATTAGCTTCTCCAGTGTATTAGCTATATTTACTTATGTTTTACAAAACAAAGTAACATCAGTAAAATCAGAGTAACACAATGCCAGAGTTCTTCCACAGTTCAGCACAGCAAATGCAGATTACGTTCACAGTATGTTTAAAAAAACCTGAACAATGAGTGCCACAGGCCTTTTGTCTTACCATTGCAAGTTCCTCCTGTAATTCTCTGCAGGTTTTTTCATTATTCCCTAGTCTCTCAGAGAGGTCTTTAATTACCTTCTTCTTTTCCTCAATCTTCTCATTCATTTGCTTGTTTGTGGAGAAACACTCTCTTTCTAATCTGGAAAATTTCAGCATTAGAGCATTTTTATCAAAAATACTTTTGTTAAGTATACTATATACTTTTAAAGATAATCAATGGATATGGCACATATCATGTTGGCATATCATATGGCTTCTGAAGTTGCTTTTTTTTTTTTTTAACTGAAGAAAGTTATATATTCCTTCTAAGAAAGGCTTTTCAAGAAGTAGTTATGTTCTTTTCAGTTACCAATGCTTGTGTTAGGCTTCCAGTCATAAATTCATTTGGTCATTTGGATATGGCCTCCAAATTACATCTAACAAACAGAATTCATCATATTTTAATTAACACAGTAGCTTTCTTCAGAAAGACCATGTCACATCTTGCATAATCAACCCTAATTTCAAGCACAAAGCTTGCTCCTGAAGTTTTCACATACCTGACTATATTCTACTCAGAATGGCATGATTTCAAATTTTTCCATCAGCAGACTGTCCCCAAAATTTCAAACAGTTCTTGTACTACATCAGTCCTCCAGGTACTCAGGAAAACAGATATATAAAGAACCTGGTGTGGCTAAACAGGCAACTCATGAGAAAGCTACAAGGCCAAACAACAGCATACAGGAGACAGAAGCAGGGACAGGAATCCAAGGAAGAATTTGGAAAGATTGCCTTAGTATGTAGGCATGGCGTCAGGAAAGCCAAAAGCTCACCTAGAATTGATGTTTGCAAAGGATGACAGAGACAACAAGAGATTTTACCACTACATTAAGGTACGAAAGAAAACATGGACCTGCTTCTACACAGACCAGGTAGTTTATCAACAGCGGACACAGAGAAGGTCACCACACTCAATGCCTTTTTTGCCTCAGTCTTCCCTGACAAGGTCTCCCAAGCCTCTATGATCAGTAAAAGGGCTCAAAGAGGAGAACAATCGCTAGCAGTAGGTGAGGATTGAGTCCTGGATTACTTGTAAGAACTCAACCCATAGAAATTGAAGAGGCCAGCTCACCTACACTCAAAGGTTCTGACAAAGCTGGCCAATGTCACAGCGAGGCTGCTCATTATCATCTTTGAAAGGTCACAGAGATTGGGGGAGGTCCCTGGCAAATGGAGAAAGGCAAATGTCACACCTATATTCAGAAAACGGCAAAAGGACAAGCCAAGGAACTATAGACCAGTTAGCTTCATTTCAGTCCCAGGAAGGTCTTGGGCTGCATCAAAAGAAGCRTGGCCAGCAGGTCGAGGGTGGTGATTCTGCCCCTCTACTCTGCTCTGGTGAGACCCCACCTGGAGTACTGCGTCCAGCTCTGGGGCCCTCAGCACAAGAAAGACATGGACCTGCTGGAGCAGGTCCAGACGAGGGCCATGAAAAATGATCAGGGGGATGGAACGCCTCTCCTATGAAGAAAGGCTGAGAGAGTTGGGGTTGTTCAGCCTGGAGAAGAGAAGGCTTCAGGGAGACCTTATTGCAGCCTTTCAGTACTTAAAGGGGCCTTATAAGAAAGATGGGGACAAACTTTTTAGCAGGGCCTGTTGCAACAGGACAAGGGGGAATGGCTTTAAAGTAAAAGAGGGTAGATTTAGACTAGATATAAGGAGGAAATTTTGTATGCTGAGGGTGGTGAAACACTGGAACAGGTTGCCCAGAGAGGTGGTAGATGCCCCATCCCTGGAAACATTCAAGGTCAGGTTGGATGGGGCTCTGAGCAACCTGATCTAGTTGAAGATGTCCCTGCCCACGGCAGGGGGGTTGGACTAGATGACCTTTAAAGGTTCCTTCCAACCCAAACTATTCTATGATTCTATGAAGGTCATGAAGCAAGTCCTCTTGGAACAAATTTCTGGGCTCGTGAAAGAGAAAAAGGTGATTGGGAACAGTCAGTGAGGATTTACCAAGGCTAAATCATGTCTGGCCAACCCAGTTATATTCCATGATAAAATGACCAGATCTGTGGACAAAAGGAGAGCAAGTAGATTAAATATAACTCAACTTTAGCAAGGCTTCTGGCACTGTCTCACACAGTATTTTTATAGCCAAGTTAGGATTTCAGTCTAGATATGTGAACTACAACACTGATAAAAATGGTTTGATGGTAAAGCTCAGATGGCAGTGGCTGGTAACAAGTGGAATACTGTAGGAGTCTGTATTAGAATCTGTTTAACATCTTTATCCATCACCTGGATTAGGCCCAGAGTGCAATCTCACCAAGTTTGCAGATAACAGTGAACTGGGTGGGGGTAAGTCACAACACAACACAATTGATACACTCAAGAGAAGGGCTGCCATGCCCTAGAACCTACACAGGGAGGAGGAACAGGCCAGCATGAACCTTCTGAGATTCACCAATGACACATGCAAAGATCTGAATTTAGAAAGAAAGAGCCTCCTGAAGCGATACGGCTGGTAACTGGCTGGGGAGCAGCTATGCTCAAAAAGGACCTGGTAATCTTGGTAGCAAGCTAGCCACAAATCAGCAGCATGGCATACAAGTAGAGATAGCTAACAGCATCCTAGGCTGTATTAGTAGTAGCATAGCCAGAAGATCAAGGGAAGTGATTAATCACCTTTTATTTGGCACTCATTACAACACATCCAGGATAAAGACAAGTTTTAAGCACATCTCCCCTGTAACACAGGAAAAAGGTTGGAGTGAGCTTAGGGGAGGGTCACCAACATGGTCGGGGGCTGAAGTACGTGTAAGAACTGAGGGAACTTGGTATGTTTAGGCTGGAGAAGAGATAACTTCAGGGTGTATAACAGGTCCCCCAGTATCTAAAAGGAGGTTATCAAGAAGATGCAGCCCGTCACTTCACAGCAATGTATGGCTAGAGGACAAGAGACAACAGTCACAAATCAAATTCAAAGAGGTTCAGACAAGGAGGAACTTTTCCCACCTTAATGACAGTCAAACAGTGGAACAGGTTCCCAGAGAGGTTGTGCCATCTCCATTCTTGGAGGTTTTCAAGACCTAACTGGACAAAGTCCTGAGCAACCTGATCTCACAGCTGATCCTGGTTTGAGCAGAATGTTGGACTATAGATCTCCTGCAATCTGAACTATTGTTTGATGTAAATCTTAGCAGTGGGAACATCCAGGTGTCTCTCATTTCTTTGTCTCTTCTCCTATCACTTCTGTCTCACTAGAATTGAAAGTAATGCAAAGGGCTCAAAGTTCTTCCAACTTCGAAACTTTTGAATCAATTATTGTCATTTCCTGACTTTGACTCATTTCTTACTGTCGTGGTTTAACCCCAGCCAGCAACTAAGCACCACACAGCCGCTCGCTCACTCCCCGCTCCCACTCCAGTGGAATGGGGGAGAGAATCGGAAGAGTAAAAGTGAGAAAACTCATGGGTTGAGATAAAGACAGTTTAATAGGTAAAGCAAAAGCTGCGCACGCAAGCAAAGCAAAACAAGGAATTCATTCACTGCTTCCCATCGGCAGGCAGGTGTTCAGCCATCTCCAGGAAAGCAGGGCTCCATCATTCGTAAGAGTTACTTGGGAAGACAAATGCCATCACTCTGAACGTCCCCCCTTCCTTCTTCTTCCCTCAGCTTTATATACTGAGCATGACGTCATATGGAATACCCCGTTGGCCAGTTGGGTTAGCTGTCCTGGCTATGCTCCCTCCCAGCTTCTTGTGCACCTGGCAGAGCATGGGAAGCTGAAAAGTCCTTGACCAGTGTAAACACTACTTAGCAACAACTAAAACCTCACTGTGTTATCAACATTATTCTCATACTAAATCCAAAACACAGCACTGTACTAGCTACTAGGAAGAAAATTAACTCTATCCCAGCCGAAACCAGGACACTTACAGATCAACATATCTTTTTAGCTGAAGGACTATTTTATCAGTCCTCCAAATACCACCATGCTTCTGCTTCAGCCTGGCTGATTTTTCTTCTTTCAGCTGTAGATGGTTATTTCTTGTTCTCAGAGAAAGAACTTGCCTGTTTCAGTCCCCCAAAGTAGCTTATACTCCCACAGCTTTCAGAAACACAGCAAAAGCAGTTCCAATTTATTCTATACCATGCTCTCACTCTTCAAGAAAAGTAAATTCACAGGGAGACCCAAATCCCATGCTGCTTCCAATTTACATAGTGCTACTGGCTTCAGAGCTAATTAATAAATTATGCAACCCAGAAAAGCCTGTTTGCTCGGTTTCAGCTATTACAACCATCTTTTCTTGAGAAAATAAATTCTCACAGCTTTGTATAGCTTCCAACTTTGGCAACATTTATCCTACATCAAGTCCAGCTAAAAAGACATACAAGTGTTCTAGCACAACAAACGAAAGTCTCCAAGACTTTGCAAAGACTAAGGCTTAAAGACAAACTCGTGGGACTCCTCCAGAAAAAGAGAAAATATGCTAGGATGCCAAATCATGGCTTAAAAGAAAAAGCCAAGCTCCTGACATTGTCTGGAGTCCAAGGACCACAGCCTTCAAAGGTAAGTAGATCAAAGGCTCTTGCATTCTCTCTGAAGGGATCCGGTGAAAGCAATCACTGATATTCACTAATGTTACCAATACTTGTATGCTTCAAAGAATAAAAAAGGAACAGGAAACAGATGAGGCAGTACATGCCTACCCCATGTAACTACCTCAAGGGAACCGAGTATATTGACATCATCCATCTGAGATAAAGCTTGACCTTTATTACCTATCTCTACGGAGCTCTGGAAATCTGGGTGTCTGGACTAACAAATTGTAAGGACAGGCCGTTTCTGTTTCTTCAAGCTCTATTAACAAAACCACCAACTGTTTAACTGTGTTAACTTTCACGGAAAGCTTTGCATTCTCTGAAATCACAGAAGATAATTTGTTTTCAAAAAACTCAGTTGGCAGAAGCTGCTAGGAGTAATTGCCTGAATCAACAGATGATTGCAAGTAGTGAAAAGTACTGTTTGGGTATTAGACAAAGTTTATTCTGATATCCAGTTAACACACAGAGCAGATGCTTTAAGTAGGCACAAATCCTTTTTGCCCCAAAATAGGGCAAATCTGCTTTCCTGGGAAAGAAGTGTTGAACAGAATTATCCAGTTCAGAGGAAAAGGGGAAGGCTGTTTAAGGTTCTTGTTGCATTTTAGTAACACAAGTACTTACTTCTCTGTAAGCACTAATATCGAAGTTCCTAATGCAACTGGTACCGTAAGAACTGTATTTCCTAGTCTTAGCCACAACAAATACATATATTCAGGTATTTCCTACAGCAATTCCAGACAAAGAAATATAGTCCCTAAAAAACAACTTTTTTTTTTTTTTTTAGGATAAGGGTTTTGTTTAAGAGTTCTTCCCATTTTTCCAAAATGTAATTTTCGTGGACCAGAACTACCCTAAACACAAAAACCTTTGCTTCTCAAAGAAATAGCTTCATACGTCTAGGTAAAAGATTCTCACAAGGAACAAAACCTTATTGAACGCAGCAATGTAATTCAATATTTAACCATTATCCATATGCTGGTCTGCATAATCTAATACAGAAAAGTATCTTTAAGACTTTCTCAAAGACTTAGTTGGAAAATTACTACTTACGGATTTTCACAATTTTTAACCAACATTGCTAATTTAAAATTTAAAAAACAGATCTTGTGGTAAAACTAGTAAAGATCTAATGGTTTGGAAAATTCCTAAACAGATGTTCAAGCTATCATCAAAAATGCTTCTAATTAGCTTACATTTTATCTCTGTTATCATCCCTTGATTCTCAGAACATATTCATACTAATAATAGAATAATTCAGGCCTTAAAGACTCACATCTCTGTCACTAACTTAGTGGAGTGTAATCTGCAATTTCTAAGTGTTTAGAAAAAATACAGAGTTGTTGAAAGAGTGCTCACGTTCAACGCCTAAAGGGATACTGGAGCTCCACATGGTAACTGGAGCATTATTCCATGTGCAGGCAGTACTGCACTTAAGACTACTTCTTGAGATAAAAGGTCTTTGCTCATCTGAGAAACTAATGTAATTCACAGAATGAAATGATCTGACAAACTCTGTTTGTTAAGGAAACTTAGGTGCACATGCATACCACTTTGGGGGACTGGGGTCTAGCGTGATGAAACCAAACAATCAAAATTGTTCTAAAAAATGTACATGAGGAACTCATATTTTATGAGCTTTCTGTGGGGCCAAAAGGAATCTTCATGAGAGGATCTTGTACTGAAAATTATTACTGAGCACAGATAAAGATCACAAAGATAAAACATCTTGTAGCAACATGAAAATAAGGATTTCATGAAATAGAGAGGAGTACCTGAGAGAACAGGTGTGATGAAAGTTAAAAAGAACAACTGAAGATAGACAAATAAAAGCATTGAAATGCCAAACACACTAGAAACCCTGAGAATCAAATTGTTTTACCAATATGTAACTCCCAGTGTAAAGCATTAACACTCCTTTCAGATCTAGTTGTTTGCATGATGTGTGGTTTACATTTTTGGTGCATGTGTAACACTTGAATATGTTATTGTATTTTTAAAATTTATTTATGCAGAATTCATGACTCCACATTTATTTCACATCAAATAACAAAATCAGAACAGGCAATCTTCTGTAATTTTAACCCTTTATTTGTGACTACATCAAAGCTGAACATGACCCATGTGTTCAGACTCACATTCATTTTCTAAAGAGCTATAAAGATAAAAAACAGTGCAGTTCTGCATTTCAAAAGTTAAGTACTTTCAAAAGTCATAGATACAATTTCTACAAGTCCATTAACTCCCCAGATGGACTGACTGCACCCTTAGATTTGACAGTATCTGTGGTTCATTAACTTCATTACCTTGAATTTCAGAAGCAAAAGCTACAGGTCAGATGCACATGTTTTCTGTAGAATGCAAGAGATGTAATAACAGATATGAGGACAGACATGAGCTGCTTGTACAATTCAAGGGCTAGTTTTTGAGCTTGGACAGAAATAACAGGAGAAAATATTCCCGAAACTTCCAGAAGGAAGGAGTAAATGGTATCTGGAGATTCTTGGAAGGTTAACAGCTCCCTGACTGATTACAGAAAGCCATGCTATGGTAGGCATGTTGACAAGACAGGAGAAATTTTTCTAGACTGAAAACTACTCCAGCTTAACAGGCATTAGCCAAAAAACCTAGAAAAAGTCCCGTGTTTCACTTGAGGATGCTGAATTTGGCTGGTCTAACCTCAAATACAAAGATGGACCTTGGAATATTAGACCTTGGAAGGATTGAAGAAACGGTCCAAGAACAAGCACTGGAAAAACACTAGTTCACAAGTACTAGTGGAAGAACACTACTTCAAGAAAACTTCTAAGTCTGAAGAGAAGGGAAAGACTTTATCCGTAACATGAATTTTCTGTATTTTCTGAACCACTTCAATATGGAAACCTAACAGAAAGAAGAAGGAAAGGAAAAAAAAAAAGGAACCATATTTTCTGTAAGAATAAGAAGTTACATACAATAAAAACTCATACAGTGCGAAGTAGCTTGTTACATAGAACTACTGATCCAACAGCCATTCCTCCAAATAAGGCTGTTTTGAACACGAAGGAGCTTTTTTAAAAACAAAACAACAAAAAACAAATAAAATGTCAAATCAATGGTACAGGCCTTCTCCACCTAAAGGAAAGGCAAAGAACTTGCTATTAGTTTACTGCCATGTATGTTGCTGCCATAGAACTCATGCTCAAAGGAAAAACAACCAGGCAGGATGAGATTACAGTTTAATTAATTGATGTTATTTTTAGGACCATAGAGAATCTTGAAATATACTTATTCAGTTTCCCAGCTGAGAAGACTGCAGTCTTCCTGAAGCATCACATTAGATTACTATCATAATGTATTTCACACATTTTCACAAATTTTTAACGTAAAAATTATTTCCTTTTCTTTGAGGAAAAAAGCTTTGATTTTTTAATATGACTCTGGTTTACCTAAATGCACAATCTTACATTCAGACTTCTTTTGGCCTTATTTTAATAAAGAGCTCTAAGGTGTTTACAACACAGCACAGGTTTCAACTGTGTTACTAAAAACATCTCTGTAACCATGCATATAGAAAGACTCTCTCAGGCCCACAAACTTCCTTACTTGTGGGAAAACCAGTTTCTTTTGTTCTACGCTATTGCTTGTGTGAATAAGTCAACATAAATACCTATGTGTACAGACCCATATAATCCTAGACTGAAAGAGATGCCACCTCTTTTTCCAACCTATTCTACTAGCTTGAGTCTCTTCCCACACCCCCACTGTGCGCCACCCACCTTAAGTCTTCTTAAACCTCCTCCTTCCCTAAACGTCACCTACTACTATCCTTTACTTCACCTGCTCCTCAGTTCTCTGTCTTCCAACACCATTCTTCTTCCTGACATTTTCTCACCCCAATATATACTTGATTCAGCCAGGGAAGAAGACTCAGTACTGTGCATCCTATACCTGCCTGGGGAATATAACAAAGCCGTTCTTCCAAAAAAAGTCTGTTGCCACAGACACAGCAGATTGTGCTGAGCAGGAAAAGAATCCCAAGTAATTTCGTCTGCTTTCACACACTTCACCCCTTTTTCTATTTTTTGTTACCAAGTTAAAACTTTCCACAATTATTCAAAAGCTGAAAATGAAGATTACCCACTATAAATTATGTACAACTTCTAGACAGAACTCTTAAAGATTCATCTAGCTCCCTGAAGTGAAAGGTAATGTCTTCATAATAATGTAAGTGTATATAGAAGAAAAAAATCTGTTATAAACCTGCCACGTATGTTTTCCTACACTCCTCCCAAACACTACTGGAGACAGCACCCTATCATAACTATTATTTTCAACATTTTTGCTTTGGCAAATAATTTGTAACAGATAGGTTATTTTCTTTACCTACCAATAATATTTACAGTTACTGATATCGACCTGTTATTAATGGAATGCCAGGTTCTGAACCTTGGCTTGGTTTGGCAAATCGAGAAAGATTGTGTTGTTTTCTAGTGACTGAAAACTATAGAGAATGTAAACTGTAAGTGGTACTCAAGCTGCCTAATGCCATTTTACAATGAATTTAAAAGGTAACTTACACATTGAGTTTTTCCAAGTTCTCTTGGGCATTGTGTTTTTCTCTCTCATATGCATTTTCTACCTCTTTGAACTCTTTCTTGATCATTTCTAAATCGGAAAGAGCTTCTGCTTGGCTGGCTTTTTCCACCTGCAAAGCTCCTTCAAGGTCTCGAATTCTTAACTATCAAGTGATAAGAAAGCAATTAAAGCAAGTTAGGAAAAACTATCATGATCTTTAATGCTGTTCTATGTTCTGTTCTGCTTTACAGGTAACTATATTCTATTAATTCTATATGGAAGTATACACACAGAAAGCATTGAACACATGTAAAAATGTATGAATACATACAGTTCAAAACAGAGACAAATAAATATGCTGACCAAAAGCACCTTTTATTCGCCTTTGGTGGTGTCTGGATTTTTTCTTTTTCAGCTACTACTAAAGTTTTCCACGGGAATTCTATTTTTTAAGTAGACTCATGAAAGTGTGGGATTAACAGTACAGGCTACACTTCCACTCAGCACAAAGCACACCTGAAGCTTGTTCATGTATATGAACAAGGAAGAAAATCTTACCAGTCATTCACCCATAAAAGATAAGTCTCTAACTTGAAGGAATGTTACCCTCCCAGTTCCTTTGTATGTTGTAAAAGTAGAGAGACGAAATTAAGAAAACTATTATCTTTCCTTTCTACTGGTTTAATTGTCACTTTAAAAAATTTAAGTGCCTGTACATAGAGAAAATCATGAGAATAAGAAAATAACTGACTGAAGAACGGCAGTACTTATTTTTGTTACTCAGAAAATAAGAAAAAAAAAAAAAGATACCAAAATTCCTTTTTTTTTTTTTCCCCCTTAKTTTTTYAAAAGTTTAGTGTGAAGGGCTTGTCAGTTAGTATGAGATTACCAAGCAATCATCATTTAGCTTTTTCTTGCTTGCTTTTTAAAATAAACCGTAATTGCCTTACTGGGTCAAACCCCATGTGATACAGTTCAATAATACAAAGATTTAATATGCAAGTATATATACTACATTTTTTCATATAATCAATCTTTACTGGTAACAGCAGATATCGTAACTTTGTTCGAATCTGAAATGTACTCTGAATAATTGTATTTGGAACTGCAGTTTCAGGATGCATTAAGCTCTCGCTCCTAGAGGAGTTGGATGTATGCTCTGTATCTCCAAACAGCTCTAAGTGCCCATTCAAAAGATATAGGGCAGGATATTTAAACAGTAGTACAGTGTTTAACTATTGTGAAACATTTCCTTTCCCCTCACTGTTTAAATGCTAGTGGGAATTCTCAAACTTACAAATGTGACATTTTATTTTATTATTTATTCTAATAACTTTAATTTTCCCTGAAAAGCAGATATTTTTCTATTCTCTCATTTTATATATTGGCTATTACAATTTTGATACTTGTTGCAAAAAAACTAGTCAGTGCTTTCACTGAAGCAAGTAAGTGGTTTTAACATTTTTGAAGATTGTATCTTTACAACTTCATCAACTGTTTTACTGTAAACTTGTACACAATATTTAACAAAAAGTTTACCTGGATGATCTCTGAATTGAATTTGGATTCCAAATGTGCTGCTCTCTCTGCTTCAATGTTTTCTTCCAGTTTCTTTATTCTCACTGTAGCTGCCTAAAAATACATTTTGAAGAAATTTAAGTCCAGAGAGATGGTAAACATGACACAAAGACTATTCTATTCATTCGGTATATTAAGACTCCATACATCAACCTGATGTATCTGAACTACTTGTACTTTGGAACTGTGAGAACTCATACCAAGAAATATGTATAAAAATAATCTTTACATATGTAGAATATTAAATTATTATTTTCTATTTAGTTAAAGAAATTGATGTAGTATTATGTTATTGCTGCATTTTTTACAATCAGGAAAACTGCAGCTGGAGTCAGAAAGCAGAAAGACCAAGTTAAATATTCTACCTATTCCCTTACTATTTGCTTTTTCACCAAGTTTGTCACCTGAGGCAATATAACCACACTCTGTATGTCTCAAAATACAATAGGATATCAATAGAGTATCTACAATTTCAGTGACGAGACAGACGAAGCACAGAGAAGAGACAGAATTCCTCAAAAATATGTTGGCTTTGGCACCTAATTTCCAATTAAGGTGCCCAGAACAGATTGCTTTGCAGCCCTAGATGAGTCATAGTTTCCCTACAACACAAATCTGTAAACTCTGTAATGTTTTAAAGCACTAACCTAGTATATTTTTACTGCTGTGTTCCTTGACCTGTAACTATTCTGTTATGGTTTTGTTTAGCAGTTATCAGGATGTTCATGATCTCTTTTAACAAATATCCTGACTACTTTAGTCAGTAACGACATCTCATTACACAGAAGAACATCTGTACATGCATGCACAGTTTAAGCAAAATGGGATTCTCTAAATCAAGCTGTTGCATCTTTCTTACCCATTCTCACAACATCTAGAAAAGCAGAAAAATGCAATGACTATGCTAAGAATCTACTTGGAAATTTGGATTGCCTGCAAAAAATTCAAGAAGTAGTCTGTATTTTTACTAAACTTTTGTTGTTGTTGTTGTTGTTGGTTTTGTTGTTGTTGTTTTGGTTTTAAGTGATCCAAGCTGAAAAAATTTCTTTCAAGTTACAATAAACACAAAAGCAATCACCAGATACGTATGTCCAGATAAGGGCCTGGACACAGAATTTCATCTGGAAAAATACTTTCACAAAAAGCAGTAACTAAAGATCTGTTATAATGGAAATTCACATGCAATTTTAACTACACTGTTTTCTATCAATAAAATCTTTTCACTTTGACTGATAACTGAATTGAAAAGAAAAATTCATTCCAAAATGTCTCTTGGCTTCAAATTAAATCAGGGAGATCAAGAAAAAGGAATTAATATTAAACAGTCATTTAACATAAGCACATTTAAGGTTACATAAAAACAAGTGAAGTTATTGATTTTGGAAAAGTAAAACAAAATAGCAAGTATGTGAGACTGCATCTTGACTCTGAACATTTAAAAGAAGAGAGAGAAACATTAACAGATGTTAAAATAAAAGCTCTTGGCAATAAATTTAAACTTTGTATAAGCACACACACACACAAAAGGAAAGACTTTTGAAACTTATGTCCATGGTAGGCCTACTAAAGAGAAAAGCAGCAACAGCACAGAGCTTACAAAACCTACTCCACGGTAAGGTCTGTCAAAAGGCTTAAATTTTGTCTCTTCCCAGGAGTTTTATCTCCTCAACATACTTAATTAAAAAAATTCACAAATCCTGCACAAACACTCCCACTGTACTTCCATATTGCTAAAATTATTCTCAAAAATAGCTTGATTTAGACTCTTAACAGTACTATTCCTTCCAAACATCAGCTCCTACTCCCCTTTGCCCTTAATGGATATTAGCAAACTTCCTGCTTCAGTTTGGAAGGACTCCTTAGCATCCTCCAACAGGTCAACATCTGTCAACAGGATGGTTTTACACAAGAATACTGCCAGCCTAGTGAAAGTAGTCAGTGAACAATAAATATTAGTGATGTGGATTTCATTTGGTTTTTAATAACATTTAAAAAGTCGGCTTGAAAATAATTCTATTTTAAGTTTGAGGAGAAGAATAAAGGAAACAGTGAGGAAGGTACCTATCACAACATTTACAGTGGGAAACATAGTTTTTAAAAAATAAAATGAAGAAATAGAAACTTCACTGGGAATATTTCACTGCATACCCTCAAGAGCAAAAGTGCTTTTCGGTCTTTGGCTGGTTTGCTCAAGTGTCTATTCTCATAGCAAACACTGAAATGGAAAAAGAAAAAAAAAAAAAGTGATTCTGCAAGTAAAGTTTTTAGGCATAACTTACTAATTCTCAAGCTCTGTACTGCATTTAACTTCTAAGTCTTATTTTATTTCCTGAGCACCAGTCCAAAGTAGAACTATGCCTCCAACTCAGCCTCTCTTCAGCTGAAACAAGAGATGCAAGACACTATCAAAATGGTTAACTTACCCTCTCAAATGAGCTCCCTAGAACTGTTAGATTTCATCAGTCCCAAGAAGAAAAATAAAACCAGAAAGAATAAATAACAGCTTGAGCAAGGGCATCTGCAAGAATGAAAAACTGGAGCAATCACATTCTCCCAAACAAAGCATATAGGTATCAGTTCTTGGTATAGTTCTTTAAAAGTCGTCTATCTCCTTGAGCCGACATGATGGACACTAACCGCAAGGACAAGAGACATGGTCCAAAGGAAACACAAACTCCCAGAAATATAGAAACTTCAGTCCTAAGAAAATCCTGGGACAATGAGGGAAGAGAGGCAGGAGCAAGCAGACACCTGTAAGAAGTGCCAACATATCACTCTTTTGCTGTCTGAAGTAAGAGCAATTCCATTTAAAAACAGACATATTTGCAGATGGTCCATTTGCTTGAGTTGCCACAAGTCACTGAAGAATTAACTTGTAGAATTAGCATGACTATAAAAAGAGAAGCACTGGGAAAACTAGTGTTTCAACTACAGAGATTCTTGATGATCTCCAGAATGTGAGAAACAGGCTCCTAACTGCAAGCAGGACAGGGTGTCTAGCCTACCGTAAAAGAGGTATGAACCCTAGGCACCAACCAAAGAAGAGTGGAAACATGTCAGGTACATGTAAATGTAAAGTATTCAAAGAGATTCAAGACAGTACAGACAGGGAAATTAAATTAGAAACTAGAAATCAAAATATGTGTTTGACAGATACGTATCATCTTACAGATCATATCCCCATATAAAGGCAAGAGAAAATTGACTTGTTCAAAACTGGCATCTCTTCACAGGGTTAGGAATCTCAACGCCCTATTCTTGCTTTTAAAGCTCATCTTTGTCTACAGTTTGATTCTTTAAAGCTTTGCCTCATACCAGTAGTTTGTTACAATTTTAATTTTTAAAACCTTGTTTAAATTAGTTCACTGGACCTTCAGAAAACAAAGACCTAGGGAGAGAAATAAAATGTATTTTCATTCAAGACAAGTCACTGTCAGGGACCTGACAGGAACTGCCACTAATTTCTTGTATTGCTAGAAGCCAAAGCTGAAGAGTGAACTATGTTCTCCTCAAAAGTCTCAGAAGATTACCCAGGTAAACCTTAATCTTAGCTTACCAGTATAAGCAGCTGTCTTACCCAGAAGAGCTTCAGATGCTTAAAAGAGCTTGCAGAAAAATTACATATGTAAATTGAGGAAGTCATGTAAGATGCTGTCTGTTATGGTGGAGCAATGAATATTCTTTTTCCCAGGTTCTATGATTTGATTGCTGAAGCTTATGGTTCACCATACATATAGCAAATTTAAACAAAGCCAGATGCCAGCAAATCAGTAGGAAATTAGCAGGAAAATGAAAACTTCATGATATCTAACCAGCCACTAGCACATAAGCCTTGCTAAGCAATACAGAGTTATTAAATAAAAAGAAATTCAGATTTGTTTAGACTGCTCTAAGGAAAAGAATCTCGGAATCGCTGTTTATCTAAGTGCACATCAGCCATAGAAGTTGCACCTGGATTCCAAACTGAGTCTGAAGTTTTATTTGGGAAGAACACAGCTGCAAAAAACCACTATATAGAAAATCTTGTCTATTTTGCTAGTAAAGGTTCAAACAGGCTCTACTGATACTTATATGCTCTTCCCTTCACAGTGAGAAGCTGCATGCTCTACCAGTGAGAATGATCCATTACACACTCTGAGGGAAAGAAAGAAATGTCAGGGATAAGTCTAACCTGTAACACCATACTAACGATTCCAAAAAGAGAAATGGGATGAGGAAAGGAGTTCCATGCTCCTGTCTGACAAACAGAAAAACACTGATACCAGAATCATGTTAGCCAGGCAAACCTCTTTGAATCACACAAAAGGTGAGAATCAGTATCCTTACTGAACCATATGTGTCTGAAAACTTCACACAATGCATGTCTAGAAAGAAGAAGCTGTATGAAAACAAGTTATAGAGAAAGGTTGGAGGCCACAGACATCCAGACCACAGTTTCTCAACTGGGTGTCAAATGGGAATACTTTCTGGTTTAGCTTGGAAAGCTTCTTGTCAGGTCCAAGTCACAGAGATCAATCTCAAGGATGGATCCAAAAAGTGGGTTCTCCAGTATTTACAAAGTGTTCGCTTATCCAACATTGAAAGCATTGATTATTCAACAAGATTCAGTCACTTGTTACTTCCATGTGCACCTAACAGGATATATGAAGGCAGACATCTTAAGTAAGATACCACACACAAACTCACGGAATCTCCGAAGTTTCCTTAGATATTCAAGCTGAGTCAATTTCAGTCTTAATTTAAAGAACAAAGATATCTGGGATCTGTTTCCATGACAGCACAGACAGAATTGTGACTTTTGAGAAACAGCAAATAAGAACGACTAAGAAAACTTCAGTGCCAGCCTTAGAATTTGTGGGCAACCATGCTGTATGTTTACTCTAATCCCTTAAGGTTCAGTCACTTTTTCCAGTGTCCTGTTGCATGTCAATGCTAATGTGGATTAATGTAGGAGACATTTTCTGCATGCTAACAGTTAGCAATACCATTTTCCAAACTGGCGTCTGTGGCTTCCACTTTTCTCAGCCCCTCACACTTGCTTTAAGTACTACAATACTTCTGAATACTGGGGCACTCCATACTGAAAGAGTAATTCAGTATCCTACATCTGTGCAATGCCACAGCCACAAAAATGTAATCGTTTGACATTTGCATTTACATCCAAATACCCTTTATCAGAAAGAAAATAATAGGAAAAAGAGAAACGCACATTTACAACAGTTACTAAGTTTAGATACAGTAATAGAAGTAATTTTTCTCTTCTCTGCTTCTATTTAGACCAATTCTGCAAGATTTTTCAGTTTCATTTTACTAACAAGTTGTCAGGATACTTACACTTCCCCATGGCTGAGGTCCAATCCCTATGCAAAATGCTCGGCCAAGATGAAGTTTTAAGTGAAGAAGACACACATGTACCTCGTATCTGGATCATCATCCACCCACTCTGTTTGTGTGCTTCCATATTCAGATTAAGATCTTACTTCTTGCTACTTAAAAGCATTTCCCCATGACTCATAACTCAAATCAGGAGGTCAGGTCTAAACACATCTCTGGGAGATGTGCTGACCACTTCCACCTAGTGTTAGAAATGCTCATGCCTCTTGATCATGGTAAGGTGGAGCCATCTCCTGTCCGGATAATAAACAACCTTTTAGTAACTATAAAGTTACTTAACTACGAACAATTCTTAACCACTGAAGTAAATGTTGTTTCAGCCTGACGGAGTGTGGCCAACTCTCACTACGAACATTTCCTGTACATGAAGTCTAGAGTAACATGTCTCATTGACAGAGGAGCCATACTTGACCTGCACAACACCGCATAAACAACTACACTGGCATGGGGGCTACAAGATAAGCCATGCGCTTGCTTTTATGTTAAAAAAAACGTAAAAACAACTAGGACTGCTAAACTGATATAGTTTGGTTGCCTTTGAATAAATCCAAGTCCATGCCAATCTGCAACTCAGTTGCAGCTGGCGAACCCATCTGAACTGCTCTTCCTTTCTACAGTACCTTGAGGGGGAAAAAGATGTCCCCTTTGGTTCTCATGCTCAGTAGCTGGTAAACCCCTTAACAGTACATGAACTGACACACTGTTACTTTATACGTGCACATAGACAAGATTAACATGTGACTTGTTACTAACTCCTGGTGAGGGCTACATAAGACAGTATTCAAACAACTTCAGTCTGATAGTGAGGTAAGAGTCAACAGCCTTCAAACTGGACTTGAATAATATGATGACATAGGAAATGATAAAGAGGAAGCTCCTCTCAGAGAGAAAGTCCATTATGTCAGTGAGCTTGTCACTGGAGAAACATGAACTTTGGAGCCACCACAGAGATACCATTACAAAAACTGCAGTGCTTAGAGGATATACAAGACAGTCACAGTAGCTGGAATTCTAGATGCCAGTTGTGTGTTGTGGAGTCACTAGAAAGCAGAGGATAAAGTAGGGGTAAGGCATCAAGAAGTGTGTAGTCATAGAAGACAAAAAGTAGTTTAAAGTTTAACCGGTAGCACTGTTAACTGGCTGAGGAATGTGTCCTCTCTCACACTGCTTGGAGCTTTTTCAAGTCTTTCTTATGAGAACTGTAACTTACCTAACACTGCAGTTCATGGTGAAATTAGTAGCAACAAGGAGAAAAAAAAGCAGGTCTGCGGGTTTGGGGTGGTTGTTTTGTTTTTAGCTGGGACCTAAATTTCATGACTTAGATACAGTAAGAAATTTAAGACACTCACAGCCTTAAACTATTGCATGTACATATACCTTCTGCAAATACAGAGATGGACCATCACTCAAGTCGTCTTTGCAGTCATCTCCCCATCACAGCAGCATTACCAAGCTAATACAAGATGACACATTTAGCAGGACATGTAAGACAATATACTTACAGGCGGGGGGAGAAGGAAAGGCAACATGAAAGCTAAGGGAATGGTCTTTAAATGGTAACTCAAAGTCTCAGAAATATGGCAACATACTCAGTCTCAGAAATAAAATRGTCCAAGTTATGGGGACGTTTTTCAGGCCTCATGAGAAAGGCTTAAAAACTTTGAGAGACCTTGAGCTCCAGCTAACTAAGAGCTGGCAGCCTCAAACACATAAAACAAACAATAGAAAATCACTACATTTCTGTGAACAAGACACAGAGTTTGAAACTTATGAACTAATAATTCTGTTTCTCATGGTAAAATCCACATTCCCCCTTCCTCCACTGTTTATCAAACAGCTTTCCCACCCAGCTTTTTGGCAGCTAGACACATCACAAGAAACACTATTTTTATATATAAATTGCTCTATATTTCCCAAGAAATCATCTTTCCAGAGCAACGAAGCTAAAGGCTAAAATAAAAGACACTGGTTCCAGGAAACCAATTATCATAAATAGTAGTATCTTGATGAGTTCAATACAAATACATCAAGAATTCGTTTGACTTCTGAATCTTAGGCTAAAGAGGCAGAATGATAAGGTTCCCAATCCAAATTTTTCTGGTACAGTATGTGTTCCACTTCAGGACTCCATGGCCATGCAATGGTACACCACATCGGTATCACTGCAAACTGGAAAGCTAGCAGGTTAGACACTGTACCAACAGCTACCTTTCAACTGAAGAGTCCACAGAAACTTGCCGTTATTCTTTCTCTTCATTTCTAATTCCAGAAACTAGAAATGTCCTCTTCTAGACCATGTTCAGAATAATGACTGAAGGAGAAAACCAGACTAATATTTAAAAAAAAAAAAAAMAAAAAAAAAAGGGGGGGGGGAGGTGGCGGACTTTTTTCACTTTCCTTCTTTATAATATAGTCTATTAGATACAATTCTTCATAAGAGTGCCATCGTACAAAAAGAAAAAGATTCTAAATTTATCATTTCCTTTCATTACTGAAACACAAATATTTTCCCATGGACTTCTCCCTTATGTCCAGCAGAGGGTAGTAAAGGAACAGCTTTGTGAACTCCAAAAATAGTTCACTCTCATTGCATATCAAGAAGTAGTGTGTAACAAAAGATTATAAGATTGCCTTTTAATTAGAACTACACTACTCTTCACACAAATCACCTCAAGAAATTCGCTGCCATCATCAAGAAGCTAAGTACACATTTTCTAACCAAATGCCCATTAACACAAGCTACTCTGCATGGAAATTGAAATAAGACATGTCTCCTGTGTCCATCTTCCCACAAAAACCAAATTTCAATCTATAAGCTAAAAATTCCATGAAGAAAGATAAAGAAATATAGGGCTATTTCATGAAAAAATGTTGACTGTTCTGTCTGGGGTGTACTGTAGACTGTTCTGTCTGAATGGAAAACCATCTCAAATACTGATATCATAGGCAAAAATAAGAGTTGTATTTAACCACAGCTGGAAGTACAGGACTGGATATCAGAACTTTATCCGTATTTCTAACATGAGTAATACTTATTCCCATACATTGAGAGTTTTAAATTGAGAGCTAGAACACCACAGAACTATGTGAGAGTAATACCAGATGGGCAGAAACACAAGGAGCATTTGGCACGKTGGCACACAGTGAAAACTACTGCCCAGGCTTTAGTGCCCTTCTTTAATGCCTCTTCCACAATGTATGGGAAGAATTTGGCAACTAAGAATGTGATCCACAGAAGCTAGCATGCTAGTGAGGCAGCTGTTAAGGCAGAGAGGAGGAAATTCTATGGACAGCAATGTGTTTAAATCCCAACAATCTCCAGGCTTCACAGCAGCACTTCCTTCTACTTGGGAATGCAGCACACCCTTTTAAAAGGGCATAGTCCTTTCTTTCAAACACAATTAGAAGGGAAGATGTGCTCATTTCCCCTCCTTTATGCAACAAGTCTGTCCTTGAACACTTCTGTGTTCCTTGAACACATTTCCTTCCCTTACAGCCTCCAAGACCAAAGTTCCAATAACTGAGCTACAGAGGTGAAGAGCAGCTTATCTGGTCCCTTTGGTTGAGGTCTTTCCACTCTGTTTCAGCATGAAGGACAGATAATACCTCTCCCTGATTGAGCTCCAGAAGGTAAGAGAAGAAGAGGAATGACAAATTTATAAATCAAAGAAAGGTTGCAATTAGATTTCAAACTCTGTTAATACTAAACTGTTCCTCAGTATATAATTTTTGGGGGAGAGGATTATGGGTGAGAGAGCAACTTAAAGTAGATTTTATTAACCTGAATTTTGAACTTCAGAACCCTGCAGCCTTTCATGACCCCAAAAAAGGCAGAACAAATTTTGCTCCACAAACGGCGATGCAGAGTACTGATATCTTGTAAGATGCAGATGATGCTGTTGTCACAAACTCTGGAGCTTCAGTCCGCTATCCAGTATGAAGTCTACAGTAATCAATACTGTCTACAGCAATCAATATTGAAAGCTTAAAATATCTAGTGCTTTTGCTTTTTAAACAATAAAGGTATTTTCAGACATAATCATTAGTTAATCTCTCTTTGACTTCAAGTATAGAATGGGTAAGTTATTATTGTAGGCCCTTTCAGACACTTACACACATGCAATTTACTTTTGAGATGGTAAAGTGAGATGCAAGCTGACTAAAGCATATGCATTGCAGTCTAACTTAGACTTTTTTTTTTAATTCACAGGTACTTGTGCTAATTTGCTTAAACTTTTGAATGCAAGAGGTTTTATCACATACTTTCCTTAATCACTGCTTAAACAGCTATACTTACAGCAAGTACCACAAGACTGATTTTTCTGTAGTCGGAAAATGTTGTTTTCTCATGACTTTATTAAGAGATTCAGTAAGTTAAACGAATTTAATAAAAATTAAGTAGCAATGAAAATATCTTAGCTGATCGTGGTTAATAGATAGCATTCCCTGATAAAACCATCTCCAGGGCATAGCAGTTATATATTTTCAAGGAACTGAGTGCTTCTTTTTCAAATTCACAAACGGTGAGTACACCCAGTCAAAATATTGAGAAAGAGAAATAATTTGCTGCCTTGCTCCTCCTCCTTTCAGATTGTGATTCCTATGTTAATATATTAAAAGCCATGAAGTCACAAAAAAAGCCCTTGTTCAAGTACTTGGAAGCAAAAATCTTTGTTTTTAAAAGGGATATTAGAACTTCACAGTATGCAGCACTTTCCAACTGAAGGTAATTCTGCCTAGGCCAATATGTGCAGCTCACAATACCTGACAATAGATTGCCTGTAGATGTCTTTGAGGGCACAAAAGTCTACCTTGTTGGTCAATAAGTCAGTGTTTTTAGTTGATGAGCTTTGATCTTCCCTGTAGGAATTTTCTTTTGTACTTCATCTTTAATGCAGGGCTCTACCTACCTAGCAATCAATGCTTTAAACACTTCTTTTGCCTTTAGGGGAAAAATAACAGAGAACAAACACAGCTGAAGACTGTATGTCACTTATTCCTTTAAGGGCTCCCAATGTCCTGCAAGTGCCAATTCTTTAAAATTCGTTGCAGAAAATATTTAAAGATGCCTTTGGTAGAAAACTTACATCAGGATAAGAATCATCCGGTCACTATGCTTTTCTGCAGTGACAAATGTTCTACCAAGAAAGTCTTGGTCCAGACTGTACATACACATAACATAGTCACTACAAAGCCTACCAGTGGACAAACAAAATGTTGAAACTTGGGAGAGAACTCGCAGTTTAGTAAAAGGAGCACATTTACAAGATATTAGTCCTAAAGACTTGAGACTTCTCAGCAACGGGTGTCACTCAGACAGGCAAACTAAAACCCCCTGTAGCATTTAAGTCTAGATAGCAAAAAGCTGCTGTAACACCACTGTGATATTCCAGTATGCTATTCTCTCTACCTGGCACAACATCTGGTGACTTTCTCAGCTCCAATAGATTCTCCATCGCAAATTCACTAATTCTCAAAATCTGTTCTTAAGCCAAAAAGATAGGAAAATAGATAAATTAGGAGGTTAGGGAAAATGTACAGATTTCCTAAAGTAAAGTTAGCCTTGTTTTCACGCTTACATAAACCTTTTCCCATCTGCTGTTCAAACACCAGTCTCAAGTCAGGCACACAGTGTAAGTGGCATTCGCCTGGTTCAGCCTCTTCTGCGAAACAGATGTTCAACATTTTGTTAATCCAGTATATAGAATTCAGAGCCTAACTGGGAGGTTCCATCCTTCAAAACTGAAATTGTTGAGTGTTAGCACTTGTTGAGGCTAATAACAACAGTCAAAAAGCCTTACTTCAAGTTCTTTTTTAAGCCGCTCCTCTCGTTCAGCGCTGTATTCAAGCTCATTTGCCTTGTGCCTCAGCAGCTCAGTACACCCATTGTGTTCCACCTCCACGTCTTTCATTTTCTTGCGTATATTTTGCAGTGCATTATTCTGCTCCTAGAAAAAATAAAGCATTAAGAGATACTTTTACTGAGGTAAAGTATTATAGTAAAGAGTTCAAAAGAGAATACTTTGTGAATGGAGACTGCATTAGAACAAGTCATTAAAATCTAACACGTTAGCACGTCAACAGAACCATTTACCCAACAGCAGACACGCTCTTTATTCACCACCAGGTAAAATGTGTTGGTTCAAAAATCACTATGAACATGATCTTCTGTGGTAATACTAAAACCAGAGCCAATTCCCCACAGGAAATCTTACTCTCTAAAGAGTACAAGGCTGCTCTTCCAATCTCTTCTCTCTCCCAGCTCAACGGCAATGATGGAAACAGTTAAGYGCATGTGACGAAATGATACATAGGGACAGAAGTTCTGTTTTGTTCTGGTTTTAATTGTTAGAACTTGAAATCAAATCAGACATTTTTAGAAATAGTTACTCCCATAGACTAAATAATCTTCATTTCTGCTATTCTGAGAAAGAGTTTCTTCTGTCTAGAAACTGAATTACTTTATAAAATTATCTCCATGAACTATGAAGTTCTCAGTAGAATAAAATAACCAAGCTGTTCCCCACTTCAATTTCCACGTTCAGAAGTTGAACCAAGCTACAGACTGGGATAATTACCAACACCACTGGACTCGGCAGCTGTATGGAGTCACTGTTACAAAATCCACATTCACAGCACACCAGGCTTGGAGGAAAGCAACCAAATAATGAACAGTAGTCTAGTGCATACTTAAGCTGGAGATCCCAGAAGTCTCAGAAAGAATAGCTTTGGTCTAGTGGACAGGAATAAGCTTTTCCGAAACTAGCACCAGAAACAAGCTATAAATCCAGTGATTTAGTTGGAGGACCTTTGGAGACCCAATTTGTTAAAATGACTTTCTGTGCAAAACACAGAAAGATTACAGTAAATCCTCCTGTTCATTTACTCCAATATAATGGCAAGAGACATTTTGTGAAAACACACCAGTTGGTCTGCAAATTCTGCTATTACCCTTACATCACATAATCTTGTTCCTAGAAATTACTAATCATAAGGCATGTGCAGAGCAGGGAGGAGGAGGAGAAAATGAATTATTCATACAGAATGATTCTTCAGAAGACTGAAGTCTGGCAGAACCATGTTTATACATGAAGATCAAAGAAATAAGAGTCTTTTCCAAAGTTTGGAAAACTATTTTTATAAGTTCCTCCAGATTGAAGGTAGAAAGTTTTGGCCACTCAAACATGACAATAAGGGAATCACGACTCTTCTACAGTGCTAAGTGTTACCAACCAGTAACTGAAAAAACTAAGTTTTTTTTCTCTCTTCTTTCATGTGCAGGCACTATGACATGATTTTTTGACATCCTCTGAAAAGACAACAAGGAGCACGCATGTGAAACACATGTGAAGAAAAAAAAATGGGAACCTTAGTAAATCAAAATATTGCAAAAATAGTATACCTGGATATGGACTAAATTTAAGCTAATCTCCTAACTTTGCCTGTAATATCAAGCCAAGGCACAGGTTTCTTCCCATCAGCACGCTAAAAAAAAATTTTAACCATTTTTATAGAAATATACAACTACTCACACTCTCTCCACACTGGAAAGATACAGAGATATTTATCTCTTCAGGTATATCTTCCAGACATTAACAAAAGTGAGCTGGGAAAAGTGCACATGAAATAAGTAATACATAGTTTGCTGCAAAATACTACATCAAGACTTAAAAACATTTTAAACTGGAAATGTAGTCAACATTAATCAGTCTAAAATTGACATGAATACATCAAGCTTGTTACATAAGTCAGCATGAGTTGTAGGATTTCAGAATCTTATAGAAGTCTCTGAACTTTTCAGACTTGATATGAAACTGTGCAAGATTATCCCAGCAGCCACCTGCACTTAGAGGGCTCAAAGAGAAACATACTTCACCACATTAAAAAAGAAAAAAATATATATACACGTATACCTGCATGTCATGTACACACTTACTATTATATATATCTGCTTATGAAAAACATAGCTGACTTTTTTTTAAAGAAGTGTGCATAAACAACATGATTTCACAAGTAGTCTAAGGAAAAACTGAGTGCTTCTGTGAAGGAATATTATATTCTGACTAACCACAAGGTGATGCTATTGCACTTACTATTGAACTTCAACATCTTTTATTATGAAGCCGATGGAATGCTAAGCCCAACAGAGCACATTACAAACCTGTTAGAAACCAGAGAGGATTACTTTCCCTCCATATCTTAGAGACACATTTCAATAGGTTAAGCTGACTCCATTTCCATACCTACCTCAGCATTTTCATAGCCAAGTTCAGAATTACAGTTCATGAGGTGCAGCTTTTCCAACCAGGATTTGCATACATGCTTAGAATCTCATTTCTATGTACATATTAAGACCAAAATTAAATCCACTTTATCTAGCTTTCCTTTCATAACTCAGAATAACTATAAAACTATTTAAAACAGGCCTGTAAATACATAATGCAAAAGACTGGAACACATTTGAAGTCATAATTTATAAACCCAGATCCTCCTGACATTTATCTGCCAAGTTTAAATCAATTAAGCTTTCAAGCAATAACTAAGGCAGTCAATTCCATATTTAACATTTATTTATGTATTTTTTATTTGCTGGAAAAGACCATATTTAACATTTATTGATGTATTTTTAATTTGCTGGAATTTCATAGCTATACATAAAACCTGTAACTAAGGCGATGGGCAGGGTAACAGCTACAAAAACAAAGTGGGAAAATAGAATGTTTTTACTACTGAAAGCAGGTTAGAAGTTGACACCCAGTAGTGAATCATGTTTACTTTAGGAGTGAACAATTTTCTAGCTTTAATACATTTACCAACCAAACACCTGCCTCTGCAGACCACCTTTACTTCTGAACATACATCCATTGACAGAGAACACAATGTCCCAAGCAATCCACTGCTCCTTTTGATCTGAGGCCAAACATCACTTGAGAGGGTGTACCTCTCCAACATTGCTCTTTTTATACCCTATTAAACTCACTGAATGTGTCTGCTACAAAAGACTGTATAGAACAGAAGACAAGTCCATTCCAAAGCCTCCTCAATCTAACCCAGCCTACAGTTAGCCAGAACTCAGAGCCAAAGCTCCACTCTTAGCCCRCTTTACCTGGCAACTTAAAGAAGAAAACKGTATCTAAAAATACGTTTCTTCATAGCCTATACCTGCCCTACTTTTTTAAGCATCAACTTTGAATGAAAACTGAATCATGTTTCTGTTGGTTTGAGAAGGACCTTAGGGTGTCACCCGTCAATCAACTCATATGTTTTTCTCTGAAACCTTCTCTTTCCTTGGCTTTCTCTTTTTTTTTTGTTTTGTTTAACTATTCCTTTATGGTTCTCCTAACTGTTCCTTCAAAGCACTGTTCAACATATCTACAAAATTACTGGGGAGAGGGGAGAGGAAGGAACTTCCTTTTTGTCCTTCATTCAGAGAAAATCCAGCTCAATGGGATCCTTCTCCACCATCAGGGCTCCTGGTCATTAAGATAACAAGAGAGTGCAACTCCTTTTGCAGCCCATGCACAGAAACACTACATAACCACACACTACCTGATTTCTACTTCAGGTCTCATTATTGCACCTCTCTTTCCAGATCTTGCCTTCAAACAAACAGCTGAAGAGTCAGTACACAGTACTTTTGGAATATACGTAATTAAGGATTCTCTCTGCCCTGTTGAGAGCAGCTCCTACAGGTGCCATATAGAATCTGACCAACAGCACCATAACGTAGTACAACAGGTAGGTTTGCTGTCAGAACTTGGCTATCAAGCTGCCAGGTAAAGGTTGTTTTGTGTCATTTGGGAAGACTGTTTGGCACTGTCCCAGGCTTGGAGCTGACCAGGTGGGAAGAAAGCAGGGCTAATTTTCTACTGCTTGACCAATGCCCAGACCAACTGAGACAAGTCTGCCACATCTTAGAGGGAGCTATAAAAGAAGAAAATAGGAATATAAAAAAAAGTCTTACTGAATAAAGAAAGTGAATCTCTTCGTAGCAATCTGTTCTCTGCATACATCATGCATATGAGTAAATGGCTATCAGCCTTAACAGAGCCTCTGCACTACACTTCTTTAAAAGCATAAAGGGTAACTATAGATGAACACATTCTCGATTTTCCTCAGATGCTATTATTACATTGCCAAGATAAGGTAATTCAATTGTCAGTTAAAAAGATTAAAATTATTAAATTATAGTTGTGTAATTATTTGTGTCCCTGTGGAGCAGGTARAAGTTGGGTATGTTAACTCAGCACTTCCACACCATAATACTACTAGGTTTCTTTGAAATATAATTCAGTTTTGAATAGCTTGACTGTATAAAAAAAAAGTGTAAAAAGTTCATATTTTATTATTTTGTACACTTCTAACATCTAACGGATTTATGCATACCAGTGCAACTCAACTTTGAAAATTACTTTTTGCATTAAATACAATGAAATGAGTTATCTGAAGAATAAAAACCCACACTCTAAAACAGATTATAAGGCCATCTCTTAGCATTAAATGACTTTTTTCTAACCAAACAGCAGAATTTCCAACAATGGACATTTTTCATACGTGGCATGGAGTGAATAATGTACAATGTACAGCTGGAAATCCCATCATCACTGTTTGGGTTCCCTGACAATGTGTAGTCTCTTTATTATACAAATGATTTTCATGTTCACAGGCTATTAGATGTCAGACTGGGGCAGGTAAGAGGGAAATGAAGTCAGAAGCTAGGTGTTAGGTGTTGCTGATTTTACTAACTCAGCTTTGCACCACAGTGCAAATGGGCCTCACTACCACCGTGCACCAGTAACTTCGTTTAGGTGTTTACCATGAAAATCAGCCACAACACATTTCATCAAAACAAGAAAGACTGTGACACAGTAAGTGTAACTTTATAAAGCTATATTCTTCAGAAATATTCTGCAGTATTTAGCTATTTGGGGGACATTTTCCCTAAACCAGAAACACCCCAACCCCCCACACTTTGCACCAAAAAAGTTCCAGCCATCATCTCATGCAACTTTCCAACTATTAATACATCATACCTGCAAAACACTTTCTAGTTTGGTTCTTTCCTTAAGAAGCAATTCATATTCACTGTTGCAAGTTCTGCGGATATCATCCTTCTCACTTGCAAGTCTTTGCTGTTGTTCTTTCCACTTCTGCTGAGCAATATGAAATGTTTTCTCAGTCTCTGCCACTTTCTGCTGAAGTTTTTCATTCAATACTATTGTTCACAGAAAAACAGAAAGGAAGAAGACAAGTAGCACTGCAAAGCATGTTCAGAAAAAAAAATGTATAATCATCGTCAGTTCTTCTGTGTATTGTGATATCCTGTGGAACACTGGAACATTAACACTTCCAGCACTGGAGAGCACTACCTTCACTACAAAGAAACAATAAAATTTTGTGTTCCTATAGCATCTTTCACACAAGGACGTAGGAATGCTTTAGAGATTTTTATAAATTAAAACTCTTCTCCTCTTGGAAAAGAATAAAAACTTGAGATAACTCTTTCAAGTGAGGTCTCTATAGCATGGAGGACTTAATTTCAGATTTCTACAACAGTTGGCCAGCTTATTTCCAAATGTCTATTTGATACAGGTATTAGTCTGTATCAATTAATTTTGAGCTCAGTTTAAGCGACAGTAAAGATACGCACCTGGCCCATGAAAGGGACTATAGGAAAACCTAAGGCAGGCTGGGCTAGTGAGCAAAGGCTTAGCTTTTCCAAGGAAATTTAAAATTTACTGCTGCTCAAGAGATTAAAATCTTCAGCCCAGCAAATACTCTTCTGTGAAAGCTTAAATGCYGCGGAAACCTTCATTACCTATGCCTATTTATTTAAGCAGTTTGACTGGGAACTTCGCTTCATTTTACAAACTGGCTTTCAGATTAAAGTACTTTGTATCAGCTTTTCATTTTGCTGAATACAACTAGTTACGTTGGCATTTAAGCGATCACCACTTTCCAACAGATTTTTATTTCAAATTCATCCCAGTTTTCTGAAATTTCTTCCCAGTCTGAGAAGGAGGAAACGATCAGAAGAGGCACATTAAGATGGCATAGAGAATCAGTGGACACAATGATGGGAAAGGGCTGTCAGACAGCAGAAAGTCAAGCATCACTGAGAACAGCAGAAAAACAATTTGGAGGAAATACTGAAGAGGACAAGCCACAAATGAGGCTTTCTGTCCAAGGAGCTAAGTTGGAGTCACATCAAAGCACCAAATGAGGTGAGGAAGGCTCCAAGTGACCAGGGAAAACAAGCRGTAAGTTAGAAACTGCAAAATAATTGTGAAGCAACACCATGATGATTTGACTTCTTTGGCACCCGTCACAGAAAAAAAAAAAAAGTTTGAGGAATTTCAACCAACGTAATTTACTCTCAGGTAACAGACTTCTAATTACTGATTCTGCTATTGAAAGAAACTAACACACACACACATACATTTAGGAAAACATCCCTTGCCCCCGCAAAACCTCTCCTACTCCCTTTTTGTTCTCCAGTACCCTCACCACACGTTAGCCCAGTCCCTTCAGGGAGGTGACAGGGCAGCGCAGCAGACTGGGGTCACTGTGCTGTGTTTCCTCCATCAGCAACAGTCCCTTTTGAGCCCTGCCTCTTGGTGCCTGCATAGGMGGTCACTACTTTAGCCCAGCCCCTGCTCAGGCTGCTGCTCTGCTCCTGTCTCTCCTATGTGTCTTTTTTCCTCTTCTTTTTCTCTTCCTCTCAGCGTTTATCACCCTTTCTGAAACACATTTTGGCAGAAGCACCATATGCACTCTCTGGTGTAAACTCTCTTCCAAGTTTACAAAAGCAGATGGATAAGAGATGGGAAAGGTAAGAGAGATCCAAGAAAAACAGCGATAACTAGAAAATTTAATTAAGTCACTGTATCCTGGTTCCGGCTGGGACAGAGTTAACTTTCTTCCCAGTAGCTGGGGGGTGTGCTGTGTTTTGGGTTTGGTATAATAGGAGCGTTGATGGCCCATTGATGTTTTGGGTGTTGCTGGGTGGTGCTTGCACCRGGCACTTTTCGGCCTCCCATGACCTGCCAGGTGCATGGGAAGCTGGCGGGGGGAGCATAGCCGGGGTGGTTGACCCAGCTGGCCAATGGGGTATTCCATACCATGTAACGTCATGCTCAGTATAAAAACTATGTGCGTGGGGGGGCTCTGGGTCCCGGGATGGGCTCTTGTACCGGGCACACGTTGGTTCGGCAGGTGGTGAGCAATTGCATTGTGCATCGCCTGCTTTGTATATTGTTGTTGTTGTTATCACTGTTATTATTACTGTTCTACTTTGTTTTATTTCAATTATTAAACTGTTTTTATCTCAACCCGCGAGTTTTCCTACTCGTGCCCTCCCGATTCTCTCCCCCATCCCACCGGAGSWGGGGGGTGAGCGAGTGGCTACATGGTGTTTAGGTGCTGCCAGGGTTAAACCACGACAGTCCTTTTTGGCGCCCAACGTGGGGCACGAAGGGTTTGAGATAACAACAGATTAACTGGAGCATATTAAGGAATTTGTATCTGTTAACAGTTGTTGGTCACCATATTAGTTTATCTGACCTGCAYCGTGCTCTTGYTTTTGCTGTACATGTTAAAGATTGGTGCTGGTTTCTGCAGTCTGCTGTGCTCTGCAGTGACTAGTGATGTTTTGCCGGGGATATTTGTTATTAAAACACTGGCATTGGGCATTATTTGGTATCTGGGAGTTGTACTGAAACCGTTACTGTACTTTGGGTACCACCTCTTGGAGACAATTAGCAATTATACCTTTTCCTCTGAGGAGCTTTTTATGGAGGAAATACAGAATGGCACCTTCCTCTACGACGTTTTCTCCTTTGTTACAACAACTTGTCAGTACCTTGAACATCCCTGGGTAGTTAAGATACACCTATTGGTATTGCTTGGGAATATTGTTTTGGTTTTGTCTAAGGTTAATAAGCAATTCAAGAATATCATGCAGACATCTGCCCCAAGGCTGGATAGTTATGAGTGGCAGGGTGTGCGGGATAGCATGGGCAAATGCCTAGGATGGTGGGCACCCCCAGTGTTTTGGAACTTCACCCCCAAACAAGTGCAGAATCCTGAGAAGTTAGCAGAATATTTGGAAAAAGTATGCTGTCACCCTGGCAATTCTAGGGAGACACAGATCACTGCAATGTGCTGGGGCCTGGCCCATGCCTACCGAGCCCTGTTTAACACTATTCAGAACCCTCAAGGGGAACAAAGGGTCTCTGGATCTGACGACAAAACAACGGGCCCTGCAGCTACCCCACCCCCCACGGCAGGCACAGCGGCTACCCCACCCCCTGCAACAGAGAACCAACCTGTGCCGGTATCAGTCGCCCCTATACAAAAAAGAAAGTACACAAGAAAGTCATCTCGCTTAGTAAGGGATGAAAATGAACCAGGGCCATCACGAGAACAGGAGGAGGAAGAGGCAGAACCCGTAAATGAGTTGAATGAGCTGCCAGATATGCGAAAAGATTTCAGCCGTTGTCCAGGCGAGCACATTGTCACCTGACTGCTCCGATGCTGGGATAACAGGGCCAGTGGCCTGGAACTAGAGGGTAGGGAAGCCAAGCAGCTGGGATCTCTTTCTAGGGAAGGGGGCACTGACAAAGCAATTGGGCAAGGGGCACAAGTCCTCAGCCTCTGGAGGCGACKCCTGTCAGGCGTGAAGGAAAGGTATCCCTTCAAGGAAGATGTTATATGTCACCCAGCCAAGTGGACCACCACAGGGAGACGTGTCCAGTACCTGAGGCATGCTGGAGGTGATTTATGATGACCTGAACAACAAGCAGTTACCCAAAGACCCAGATGAAGTCAAACGCACCCCACCCATGTGGCGGAAGTTTGTACAGAGCACACCAGCATCGCATGCCAACTCATTGGCAGTAAYGGCCTGGAAAGATGGAGAGGAACAAACGGTGGATGAATTAGCTGGCCAACTCCGGCAATATGAAGAAAGTCTCTCCTCCTCCCTACGGGCCTGCGTCTCTGCTGTGGAGAAACTGTCTCGGGAGGTCCAGCAACTCAAAGAGGATATGTCCTACTCCCCACCTGCACGGGCCAGTATCTCAGCCATTAGGAGTAAGCGTCCCTCTGCTCAAGAGAGAAGAAATYGTGGATACACACCCCAGGGCAACCTGTGGTTTTACCTGCATGACCACAGAGAAGACATGAGGAAGTGGGATGGAAAATCTACCTCGACCCTAGAGGCAAGGGTACGTGAATTGCAAGGAAAACAATCACAMAAGGGGGTTCTTCCAGGAAAACTGCTGCTCCAGTCTCCAGTGAGCAGTTCCCCAGACAGTGCAGAAGGGCTGATTCCACTTCCAATCTTAATAAAGGGTCTCCTGATTCATACTTAGAAGAACTGGATAGCGAAAACGATGACCAGGGTTAGAGGGGCCCTGCCTCCAGTCAGGTGGAGGAAAGGGACAACTGCGTTTACTGGGCTGTGTGGATTCGGTGGCCTGGCACATCAGACCCACTGGAGTATAAGACTCTCGTAGACACCGGTGCACAGTGTACCCTGATGCCAYCAAGCTATAAAGGGGCAGAACCCATTTGTATTTCTGGAGTAACAGGGGGGTCCCAAGAGCTGACTGTATTGGAGGCCRAAGTGAGCCTAACTGGGAATGAGTGGCAAAAGCACCCCATTGTGACTGGCCCAGAGGCTCCGTGCATCCTTGGCATAGACTACCTCGGGAGAGGGTATTTCAAGGACCCAAAAGGGTACCAGTGGGCTTTTGGTATAGCTGCCTTGGAGACAGAGGAAATTAAACAACTGTCTACCTTGCCCGGTCTCTCAGAGGACCCTTCTGTTGTGGGGTTGCTGAGGGTCAAAGAACAACGGGTGCCAATTGCTACCACAACGGTGCACCAGCGGCAATATTGCACCAACCGAGACTCCCTGATTCCCATCCATAAGCTGATTCGTCRACTGGAGAGCCAGGGAGTGATCAGCAAGACTCACTCACCCTTTAACAGTCCCATATGGCCAGTGCGAAAGTCTAATGAAGAGTGGAGACTAACAGT
>JAYKAV010000678.1:768328-858399 GCA_035582835.1 Phoebastria nigripes
AGTATGATGGGTACCACTACCTGAGTATTTAATAGGGGGGGGGGTGGGGGTGGAAATCACTTTTCCACTTTTTTTCTTCAAAGATATATACATTTAAACTACACACAAGCAATTGATCATAAAAACAATATAAATTAAAGGTCTAGTCCTCTAAAATACCCAGTATCTTCATTTCCACTACGATTTCAGTTAAAAGAAAATCTATTTGGCAGTTAGCAGGATCAGCCCTTGAGCACCACAAGCAATATTAAAATAATCAAAACAGGCTTTTATATGTAGAGTGAAAATGAGTATAAAAATACGCATTTAATTAAAATAAACTAGTTTCATAATCTTATGTGCAATTATTATAACTTCAAACTGGACAACTTCTAAATTTTTTCAGGAGTTAAAAATCAGTTTTCACATTTTTTTTATATATGTCAGTTTTCACATTATTTTATATATGTAAGACTGGCTGCAATAATTAGTTGCTCCACACAAAAACACAAGTTGTCAGGACCACTAAATATGAAATATACTGTAAAGAGAAACATGACTAAATTAACCACAAAGTTGGCATCTTTTCATACAGAACTGAAAATACTAAAATAGCTTACCTTTGTCTACATGAAGTCTTAAGTATTAATTACAGAAATGACAGTCTACCCGGATTTAATTATTTTTTTTTTTTAAATAAAAACCAACCACTTTACCACTAGGTTTATGCACAGGCACCATTAACACTTTCCACAGCTGAGAACTCTACCTGATGGTATGTTTTCTCACATAAGTTGACTAGCAAAAAAGACACAAATGACATCAACAAGGGGAACAGTAATGTAAACTAAGCGTTGCCTTTAAAGACATTACTAATAACAAAGGATGAAATTTCAGTTTTTTAGCTGCAGCCTATAAATATTTTATAATTTAATAAATACTAAGTCTATTTCCATTTAAAAACAAGACGGACTTCATCTATGAGATCAGAATAACTGTATGTCATCAGTAATTGTACCACAGGGTGCCATGTACTTAACACATTTCATGTATTTAATAAATGTAGGAGATAAGGATCATTAAAACCTGCATGTACTGCAAGAAAACCACAGGCACATTATTAGCTTTCAGTGTTTACTATGGGAGCCATACCCAAAGGAACCAACATAGCTCACAGGGCAAAAGATCAACAACAAGGTAAGTAAAATCACATATTGTTATTTTATGCAACTCTTAGCTACTGCAATAAGACGACATGGTGGTAAGCCAAGCAGGAAATAAGAAGGATCTGAACAGCCAGAGCATCTGTAAACTGTATAAAAGCTTGTCTGTGGACATCATATAATAGGTTTGGGAGACCTTTTTTTTTTCTGTGGCTGGGGAAAACAGAGATGAAAGAAAGCCAAGTCATCTTATTCAGAGATGATGCAAGAAGTATCAATCTCAACTGAAGATATAGCTAAATGCCAGATAGCACCAAAGTTAGCAAAGCATGGGAGAAAAACAGAACCCAGCTGAAAATGGGTGAGGACTAGGGCAAAGAAACAAGGGTTATGGAATGGGTAACCATTTTGTCAGTTTGTGGGCAGCAGGGAGGTTATTTTGCTTCTTTAAACCTGGTGATATTTAACACTTCTTGCATGGAGACATGCATTCATCAGACACTGAATGCAAGCAAGGGAATGAGTACTTTTTGTAAAGTAAATAAAAAACCACCTTTAAATCCTTAAGTAAATGACATAGGTTTGTATAGCAATCAGCTTTCAAGAAAACTGTTCTTTCCAACTCCTCTATTAATTATCCAGGGGAAAAAAGAGCACAATGGAGATATCTACACAATAAAACTTACTCAGTGGAAAATTTAACTATGTGATTAACTGCTCTGCTTAACTGGACCAGTGGGGAAAAACAAACAAACAAACCACAAACAAGGTACAAAACGTCACAAGTAATAGCAAATTAGGGACATTATAGAAATTAAAAATGTGTGTAAGAGCATTAAGACACAACAGCATGACAGTAACTACTGGGAGGAAAAAAAAGCATTAAACACCTTCTTAAAACAGCATTTTCTGCACAGCCTTTAAACTCACAATGCCATTACTGAAAAATTAAAAATATAAAGCAGAAAAACCTATTTTTGTTCTTAATATAGAATCAAATTGAATTAAAACCCCCCAAAAAACAAAAACAAAAAACCCAAAACACACCAAAAACCCCCCAAAAACCCCCCAAAAACCCCAAACAAAAAAAGAACACAAAACAAAACCCAACCAAACAAAAAAAACCACAACCGAGGGAATATTACTATGTTAACCACTTAATTATTTTACTTGTCTACTTAAACATTTTCAAGTAAAATAGAGATTGACCTTAAGAATTCTTATTTCTGTGATATTTTCTTTAATCATCACAGTGTCACCAGCACATGCAGTACTTTACGAAAGCTTTGTACTACCTATTGTAGGAGGTTCTTTGTTCCATATTCATATTAGAAGTGCTACAAGCATAAAGCTCTCGGAAGCTTAAATCAAACACAAAACAACCACACAGAATCCCTGGAAAGTTTCACAGCACATGTGATTTGCGGTCTAACAGGAATTCAGAGAATGCTTTGTACTTCCATTTTCATCGACCATTGGTTTTGAACTAAAATAAATATTTTACCAACTACAGCTTTTATCTAAGACACCATTTTTAATAGTACTTTAAGATTCTTCAAGAAAGCATGTAAGAAGGTGAAACGGCTTTTGAGTTCTACACTGCAGAATGACTTTCTATAACTCAAAAACTTTAAATTCACATTCACTTCACAAGTCAGCTAGCTACAGTGAACATAGAACACTGCAGAAAAACAGGTTTTCACTAGCTTTTCTTCCACATCTGGCAAAAAATGTACAGTAATTTTGTAACAGAGAGACATTTTCTTTCATTTATTACCTAGCAGTGGAAGCTTGCTGAATTTCCTCAGCTGAAGGAGTAGTCTGCAGTCTGGTTTCCTAACCAAAGTTCGTATTCGTGGAAATTTGCTGTTCCTATATATAATTGGCAGTTTTGTATAATCAGACTTTAAACAGTGACAAATAGCTCTCACAGCTAAGATAAACAGAATGAATTAAAGCTTACTTTAATTGTGCCAAAGATCAAACACATATCAGGTTATAAAAAAAAAAAGCCACGTGCAAGACTTAAAGCTGACCTCTACCACCTCAGCTAATGCAGAAAACCATTCTGTAACTCCAGGTCAGCATTCCTAACTGCAGCCAGGAACTCCCTCTATCTCTAAGTCACGTCTCCTACGGTCGTGTGAGAATTCTTGCACATCGGATGGCCAGTATGCACGCCTTCAAGTAAGTCTTTTCATGTAATGACTACATTGACATGGCACAGCTTCCATGTATCACACTGCATCTGGTTCTTCTTCAGTCTGAGTTACGTAATTTCAGGGATCTAGAAAATAAACCACAAAAAACATGAACCATATTACCAGACTTAAAAATACAGAAGTGGAGCTCACCATTTAGTTTCCGTGACAGCGCAGCCAACTGGAGAGGACAAACTCATGACGTCCAATACGCAGCTTTTTAAGTATATAAACTCTGGAGAATGAACATCATCTTCAACCATACACACTTTTACTTGACAAGCTTCAAAGATTACTCTCTTCCATATCATAAAAACATTAAAACCTGTAACAGAGACATACTTTAGTTTATTTGGCAACATAACAAAAGAATCATTTGTTAACACTCACGGTTACCAGTGTTACTACTGTGTCATGTGAACAATTACCACTAACAGTAACTTGACATCAGTTTTAGTCAACAACGAGAATTGTGCTGCTAGTCCTCTAAGCTTGAATATTGTAGACAAAAAAAAAAAAAAAAAATTTTGTAGAACATCCACTGCCAGGGTTTTCAGAAGGATGTCAATACATAATGTTATGTTTGTGTAGATTGTTCATCTACATTCTCTATTCTCCCCAAGAGGATCACAAACTCCATTCTTCTTCAAAATAATTCTAAGGGAGATAAATGCATGTACTGTGATTTTTTAAGTAGGTCAATATCCAAGGTTTGCTGTCTAATAGCAGCCTTTAACATAGCAAGTCTTCTCTTTCATAAACCTGGAATTTTCTGCTTGAACGTATTCTCATTGTATTAGATATATCAGCAGTATTTAGGGGTATACAGGAGGAATATTAAATTGAACTATAACTCAGCTCACGTTTAGAAGAAACTCACTAATTTAGTGTTACTGATAAAAAGAAATCAATACAGATAACATATTTATAATATAGACCTCAAAAAAACTCCAAGATTTACTTCAAATTGAATAGCAAACTCATTTATGAGTTCTTTCCATTAACTAAAGCAAGGTAACATGAAGAATAAGCTGTATTCAACAGTCAAGATTAATGAGCCATGAAGGTTTGCTTTTGAACTCCACAGCAGATGGACATCCATACTGAAGTCCAAAACAAGAAACTAGCCTGGACTCCATCTTTACCATCTCTGGCTTGGAGCCACATGTTTGCCACAATCTATTTCTGTCAGACTGAACACAGAAGTACATGGTGTAATATATTAACTGATTTTGTTCATTCCAGTAGCTCATAATCTGCACTAGAAATATGGAGAAGAAAAAACACATTTCTGCTTCAAACTATAATTTTAACAGAACATGCAGCAAGAATAAACCTATGATTTCTAAAAAACTTTTTTTTTTTTTTTTGAAAAGAAAAGCATAACAGCTGGTGCCCAGGGTTATCATACTGCTTTATTCAAACATGCAGTTATACCAAAGTATCTTTAAAATCAAGTGGAGTAATATGGGAAGAAAAGTACAATGAAGGTTAACAGTTTGCTTCAGGTTTTTAATAAAGAATATCTAGATGTATCATTTGTGATTTTTAAGATCTACCCATCAGAATTCACCTTGGTACATGGGTTCATAAGCCCCAAAACACACAACCACCATACAACTGTCACTCACACTCCTAGAGAAAGCGACACAGCTTTCTTTCCGCCTCAACTGAGAAAATAGTTGAAGACCTCATTTTCAAAGTATAGACAAGTCTGTGGTACAATTGCTAGGCACATGTTAAGGCCCAGTAAATTATTAGTAACTTGCAAACTGAAAACTCCAACTTTACATGACAGAATAACAATCCTGACAGAGTACTTGCAGTATTGCACTCAATAAAGATCAATTCCCTGGATAAAAAGAAATTGTGATATCAGGATATGGGAAACTATACCTCTCTCAATGGTGCCCAATTTTCACATAGCTCTGAGCACTGAGAAACTAGTTTTTCATACACCCTTTTAAGCTTTATTGCAACGTACACCAAAATCTCATAATGAACAATCGAAAAAAACCCAGATACAACTAAAAGACTTTCTCAGAAATCTGTTTTTTCACCTCAAGAATGGAATTCACTAACTCTACCCAACAACCAATAGCTGCAGTGAAAAAAAAAAACTTAACTCTCAGAACACAATCAAAATGTACTCTGTCACATCCACATCATTCTGCAGTTTTAAAACTTCCCGAAATTACTCTGAAGTTACATAGAGGAAAAAAAAAATCTAAAGAATGTTTTCTGGCAATGCTGAATATGATGAATGTCTGAATATGCAACCTTCTTCTGTTAATATATGTATCAATAGCTAGTTTATTAGCACACAAACGGATAGGTTCCAAAAGCATGCTATTTCACTTACGAAAAAAAGTATTCAAGTGGCATGGAATGGCTCATAGAAGCCCCATAATTAAGCAAAACAGTGTAAGAAGTGTTTGAGGAGTTAATACGCTTGACAGGTGTTACCTACAAAACTTGTGTCATATTTTCCTCATGAACCTCTGAATCTGCTTCGCTAACTTTAGCAAGGCCATTGATTTAGATTGGATAGAAGCAAGAAATTCTTCACTATGAGGGTGATGAGGCACTGGCACAGGTTGCCCAGAGAAGCTGCGGATGCCCCATCCCTGGAAGTGTTGAAGGCCAGGTTCTTTCAGCAACCTGATCTAGTGGAAGGGGTCCCTGTCCATGGCAGGGGGGTTGGAACTAGATGATCTTTAAGGTCCCTTCCAACCCAAACCGTTCTATGATTGAGACTACTCAAAATAAATCTAACCATGATCTTAAAATGTACTACTTTAAAACATACAGAGCCAGGCGTAACCAACATATCTGCACTGTAACCTATAAAAACTCACCAGCAGCTGCTTCAGCTGAAAGAGTCACTAGATTTTCATCAACGCAGACCAAAATTTTTATGCAAGCTAAAAGGCAAAGCAACACTATCACCTCACTACGCTGACACCAAAGACGTCACTTGTTTAAGCGCACGCTGTACCAGTGGCTCAGGCAGTGTATCCGGCAGGCCGAAGCGGAGTGCGGCGTGCTGGCGGCTGAAGGCAAAGCACCGGCGGGAGCGTCAGGCTCAGCGGCACTTCAGGACAGGGCTTCCGCACCCCGCCAGCGCAGCTGCAGGGAGCCCCCCGAAAACCCCCGCCAGCGAGACACGGGCGCGAAGCTTCGTCACCACGGCCGCGCACTCCGCCCACCGAGCGCCGCCAGGCTGCTGGCGCCGGGCAGAACGGCCCCGCGGCCCTCCCGCCGCCCTGGCTGCGCGCCACGCAGCGTGCCGCCGCCGGGCAGGCGGCCCCCGGAGGCGCCGGACGCGGCCGGGGCACTCCCGAGCCCTGCGCGAGGCGCCCGCCCCGCCGCCCGTAGGACGAGCGCGTCCCACCGAGACCGAGACCGAGACCGAGACCGAGACCGAGACCGAGACCGAGACCGAGACCGAGACCGAGACACCGCCCACCCCGTCCCACCTCTCCGCAGCCGCCGGCGGGGTGCGCGGTCGTTAGGGCCCGGAGGGAAAGACGCGGCCGCGGCCACGCCCCGCCACGCCCCGCCCCGCCCCGCCGCGCCGCGAGCCGGACCTTCCCAAGGGCGACTTCCGGCTGCAGCGGCCCGGCCGCGGCTCCGCCCACGCCTGGAAGGCGGTGCGCAGCTGAGCGCGCGGAGAGGCCCAACAACGCCTCCGCTCGGCGCCGGCGGGCGCGGCGCCGCGCATGCGCGGGTCGGGGAGCGAGAGAGGGCTTCTGCCGCCGTCGCCGTTTGSCGCCGCGGGCGCCCGCCTCCGGTTCCCGCCTCGCCTTCCTTCCGGCGGGTAGCCTAGGGGGCTGCCCTCCGCCCCGCCGGCCGGTGTTGRTTCCAGTCCTCTGGGGAGTGGAGGCACAGGGCCTGCTCCAGTGCGCTGGCGGCCTGCGCGGAGCAGGCGGCACCGCTGGGGAGGCTGGGCGGAGAGGCCCGGCGCCCCCGCGGTTTCTGCCGCCCTCGCTCCCTTTCCGGAGGACTTGCGCCTCGCTCCGTTTAGGAGTTGTTTCGGGGCCACCCGAGGCTTCTGGGTGCGCGCAAGTCTCCTCAGCCAGTGGCGGTTGTCCCCAGCCAGGCCGCCCCGCACCTGGGCGAGTGGCTGTACCCTCCTTCCCCGAGCTGCTGGCCTGAGGGCTTGTCTGCAGCTGGGCAATCCCAGCCATGTTTTATGGATACTGAATCCCTGAAATAGGTAATAGGGAATGTATTCCATAGGAAATGAAAATGACCCAACTAAAGTGAAAGCCAGATTGAGATGTCCTCAAGTACGGAGCGGCAAGCTCTTCACCCAGATACCAAGAAAAACAAACAGTGATTTTGAAAGACCGTGGGACAAAATCACAGCAAGGGGGCGATGGGGGAGATGGGTAACAAGGTTACCACTCCCCTTTTGTTTGCCTCGCTGCACAAATGGAAAGGTTCTTGTGAAACATCTCAACTGGAGAGATTTCAAGCCCCATACGTAAGCATATATGATGCCAAACAACAACAGCACAAGAGGCTGAATAAAATCCACCCTACAATATCCTAGCAAAGTGGACAACGTATTTGTCTGGAAAATGTGTCACAGACTGAAGGGAACTAAAACAACTTTAAGATAACGTTCACTAACTACCATTGACATTATCATAAGTAGATACACATTAAGGTGTTAGTAACGAGTAATTTGAAAGGTACTTTCTAGACATATTCTTTTACTGTTGATACGTGACCTGAATTTCACAGGCCATGACAAATCTGGGTCCTCTTGCATGAGCAAGATGGTATTAAAGCTATCACGAACCACACTTGGAAAAGCATCAGAAAGATAGTTTCTTAAAAGAACATTGGTCTGCATCTGAAGAAGAAAAATGTATCACGATGTCCACAGATTACCAGGTCATCTAGGAAAATATATAATCCGCAAATGACCAGGTTAATCTTAGAAAATATACTGTAAAAAAATGACCAGGTTATTTGAGAACACACAATCCAGAAGATAAACCAGTCACTTAAGAGATAATAATACACTGACAGTGTACAGAATGGGTGCATATGGAAACACAGAAAAAAAAATCTTCTGTGGGAAGCTCAATTATCCTTGTCTACAGAAGGGATTACATAATTTAACTGTCATCAAAATTGACCCCAAATAATAGCGTAGGTGGAGACACACAAAGATTGGATATGCAAGACTCCAGCRAGCTTACACAACTCTCTGAGGTAAGGTGCCGTGTTCTTCAGCACTGGATATGCAGCACCCATCAGTCTGACAGGCTGCATGTACTGTACTGCTGCTTATGTAAGTTCTGTTTTCTTATCACTACAGGGAGCTGTGTTGCATTACCCATTCTCAGGTTTTCTAGGTTGTATTCGGTCTGGTAACCCCCTCTCCAGCTTTGGTGTGACTGTTTAATCTGGATGCAACAACTGGAAAGAAGCAGAATGAAGTCTTAACCTTTCTTTAATTCAGACTTTTGAATCTAAAGGTCTCAGATTTTACAATGTCAGAAAATCTACAGAGAAATACTATTAGCAATTTAAATTAAAACATAGTTTATATATATTTATATTTATAAAAACACATAAAAATTGTTGGGTTTTTCTTCTAGTTGGAATTCCCCAATAGGAGCAAAATTACACTAAAGATAGTTATTTATGAAGTTAAAACTAGCTTACATTAACCACAGAGCTGCAGTTGGTCCTCACTCAGGAAAACACTCATACTGAATTCAAAGTACAGCTAATTGCTTTGGCTTACATGTCAGCATGACTGACTTTGTGATTGCAAGTACTGCCATAGCACTTAAGGTGCCCTATCACTTTTTATTCCAAAGTTGTTTGCTGTTGCTTTTAACTGCAAAAATACCACTTCAGGCTAAGATTTTCTAAGATGTGTGGTGAAGCATGGCCTGATACTGATATCCTTCAAGGTACAGACTGAAGTTTTAATTGCAAGAGACAAAAAGCACCATAATATTTTACACCCTCTGAGATAAGTCTCAAAACTTCATTTCTAGTTTGTGACCTGATCTGTATAATTGGCTTTTAGCTGTGGTTGTGCTACTTCTGCATCATGCAGTTATTTTAAATGTCTTGTGCCAAATCAAAGAAGTTCTTTGCCCAGGTGCACAAAATTGGAAGATTTCATTATGTTGCAGTTCTTTTAATAACAGCATGGCATTTTTTTGCTGATCAGAGATACAATAGTGAACAGGGCTTCCTCTCTGCTGTTATCTGATGAGTAGTCAAAAATTGAACTTGATGAAAAATTGCCTTGGCTAATGAAGAAATACAAATTATGGGATAAAATGGAAAGAATCATAGAGGTTGGACACCACGTCTGCAAGTTCTGGTAGGTTTTGGCACCATAATAGCTTACCAGATACTGAACCAGTAAGATGAGTTTATCTGCCCAAAATAACACACTTATAATTTTTTACCTTGATTCACAAAATTACTTTAGACACAATACTGCTGCTGCATGCATGTAGGTAAACAAACACCTTTCCTTCCTCCCACACTGAAAAATACATCTCATATATACACTGCCTTAGGTATTTCTTCACAGTTCAAGGAATATTTGGTTTGGTTTGTAAAACCTACATATGTATGTTTTTTAGAAATGTGAAAACAAATGAGAGTTGTATCACACATGGAATTCAACATTAACTTATTTCTTATTCTTCAGAGAGACCTGTTCATGCTGTGTTTAGAAAGAGTGCTTGACGTTCAGGAGAAAGGAGGGAACACGGTGCTTCAGTGTGGGTCTGGCCTTGGCAGAGCAAGAAGCAACTGCTTCACCTGCAGACTGGACACCAGCGTGCTTTTTTGCAATGCGACCTAACCCACGCCTGCAGGATATCAGTTGGAACTGCTGTTTGAAACAGGCAAGCTCAAGACATACAACCCCTTACAGGAAGAACTGTTTTTCACCTCCAAAGTTCACTCATGGCTTGTAACAATTAATGCGGATCAGTGTACTGACCTCGAGCATCAGGTGGCAGGTCTGGCTGAAGCCCTACAGATTCTGTCATTCAAAATGAAACCATTTGCTAAAAAATGCTGATATGGTCCTTAAAGTTTAATAGCATCAGTATGGCATGTTACTCTCTTTCACGTACAATGTCTGGATTGCAAAACACACATTTTTTTCCTTCTGTTGTGTCTGTACTTGAACAGTTTGTCTTCAATCTTAGGTTTACTTACTTAACGTACAAATGAGCCCGACTACACACAAAATGTAACTTGTTCGAACAATTTTATTTTTCACCCTTTAAATCAAATTTTGCTTTGTTTTCTTTACCTTTAAAAAATGCTTTAGTCACATTAGTCTCTTTTGAAGAGCACCCTAATTTTGTATGAAACCAAGTCATCTTGAGTTGCTTCCTTAATTAGGAAAAAAAGAAGTATCTTCAGCTGCTCTTCACTGATTTTAATACAAGGTGCAAAGCTCCTGATTCCTGCGAAATGTCAGATTCAAAAGACTGTTTCCAAAGGCTGAGGAAACTAGAATGTTCTCAAGAGATTCCAAAAGCATTGCTTCAGAACTAAAATATGAACGTATTTAATCTGAGATGGAAGACAAATGTAACTATATAATTAAACAGAGTAGTGACTTAGCTAAGGGAATCCCTGCAGACTGTCAGTTCCTGCATAGCAAAATAGTAATATACACAGTTGTTGCAGTACTCAACACTTTCTCATTTAGGAAAAAATATGAAACTTTATGTATTGCTGAAACAGGAATGATTCAATGCAGCGAAATAAAGACTTAAATATCTGCCAATGCAGATACAATTTCTACCACTGTCAAACTTTTATCTTCTTCTAAACAATTCTAGATGTACAGTCTACCTTAGTCTTAATTTTTTACACAACTTTTGCCCCAAGTGGTCATCCATTTGCATATAGGAAGAAAGTTTTTTTCCTGTCTAATATGTTGATGATCATCTATTTTCTGATGAGTTCTTGCCTAACCCTGTAGAAACTTGGTATTTATGTCAGGGATATGAGTTTCAATGCCTCCAAGAAAATCAACCAAATTTGACTGGTTTAAGCCACTGGAAAACTGCAGTTTGTTCCTGCTCAACACAGATGGAGTAAAGTTTTGCAGTTAACATTTATAAATGACCTTTTTGCATTTGAGGAGAAGAGAGCCTAGAACAAAGCACAGCTTGCTCTGTGGCAACTGCAGTCAGTGTTTGGGGCCTGCCTTGAGTTTCAGTATCAAAACTGAAAGCAGTTAAGATGATTCTTCTCACAAGGACTTACCTTTGTGTGCAAGTAGCATGGAGGGCAGCTGGCAGAAAACTGGCCTGTCAAACTTGTGCATCAGGCCACACGCCGAGATGAGCGTTCAAGCACAAAACGGTTAGGTCTGCCCCTGTGAGACAACGTAATTGTGTAAGAAGTAACTTTCTGTGCCACTGCTCTTACAGCTTTTTGCTGGTTTTGGCACCCACGTTAGCACAGTGACTTGCAGGTGGTGCTGTGTGGGACCATCAAATCGGGCCAAAGCCCTAGAGAGTTGACAGGCTAGCTAATTTTCGACGCAGAGGGAGAAGAACTAGAACTAGACCCAAGAGGACAGGCAGGCAGGGAGAAAGAATCTGTTGAGTAAAAATCAGGGTCTGAGGTCTTCCGTTCGAAGAAAGGTATTTGTGGGGGGAGGCGTGGGGAGGCAGGAGGTGCCTGATGCACTCAGCAAAGAGAACATCTGACAGGCAGAAAGGAGGGCGCAGTGGCTGAAATGCTGGGAGAGGAGTGAGCTCAATACTAACACGTAAATGAGCCAGGGGAGAGTAGATACAGAGAGGACAAGGGGAGTAACACAAAGTCTGAATTAACAGTAATCCCAGTAAAAAAAAAAAAAMCATAAAAAAACCAACAGAAGTTATGGTTACTAAGTTGTGGGTAAGAACTCTATGGACTTAAAGAGACTGAAATGGCAGGTTGCTGGATGCCAGGGGAAGTCACGACATCGAGAACAGGTGAGGAGTACCGGGGGAACACGGGCGGCTTTGGGGCCAGCAGCACTATGGGATGAGAAGTCCGTGAAAGGTAGGCTCCCGTAACGGGGCGTGTGGGGCGGGAGAAAGATAAAGGGACCTGCGGCAACAAACACACCCATCCATTTCACAGATGAGGGTGGCAATCATCAGCTACTTGCAATCTGTGAGTGGGGCGACATTCCCGGCTGGGAAGGGCGGGAAGGGCCCCAGCCAAGGCCATAGACTAAGCATTGGTGAGAACGACTCTGGGCGCGCAGCTGTGACTGAGTGGCTGGCCGCAGCGGGTGGCTGAGGGAGGCCGCCCCGCGCCTGTCACCCACGCTGCCACCTCATCTTGGGGGAGCGCGGGGCGAAGCGTGGGTCGGACTCGCGGGGTCGGCCGCTGCCGCTGCCTGGGACGGGAAAGGAAGCGGGGCGGCCCGCGACGGTGCGCCTGCCTTGCCTCACCCCGCCCCCCGCCGCCGCGGCTACCGGAGGCGGCTCACGGGGCCGCGCCGCGCCGCTCCGGCTGCTCCTCCTCCTCACCCCCCCAGCCCCCCGGAGCGCCGCGGCCGCCCCGCCCCCGCGGAAGGAGGAATGAGCCACTTCCACGGCTGAGGGGAGAGGGGGTGAATGAGGCTGGCTCGCTCGCTCGCTCACTTCCTTCCTCCCTGCCTCGGGGCGGGTGGGCGACTTTTTCTCGTGGCTGCCCCGTTCGTCCTCAGACGCGGAGGCGGGAAAAGTCGAGCCGTCTGTTTTCGGCAGGGCCTGCGCTGATCCCCCCCCAATACACGCCACCTCCCCCACCGCCCGGTTGCGACGTGCCGGTTGGTACCGCCCCGCCTGGCGGGAGGAGGGAGCGCGGCCGTGTCTCCCGCGGCGGCGGCTGCTGCTGCTGCTGCTGCTGCTGCTGCTGCTGCTGCAGCTGCAGGCGGAGGTGGGCTGCGGGCCGGGCGCCAGCGCGGTGGGTAGCGAGGCGCCAGACTGAGGCGGCGGGAGGAAGGGCAGGCAAACGGGCGGAGTTTCGCTTCCGCGCCCCCCGCCCCGCTTCCGCGCCATCGCGCCTTATATGTGGGGGGGCGGGCGGTGCGTCCGTGTGGCGGGAGTCGTGTCGGCTGGGGAGGGGGAGCTTCGGCCGAGCCGAGCTGAGCCGAGCCGAGCCGTGTGCGCGCGCGGGGGCGGGCGGGCGAGCGAGCGAGCGAGCGGCGGGCAGGCGCTCCCGGCTGCGTGCGGCCCGGCTCGGCCCGCGTGGGTATGTGTGTGGCGTCGGTGCCGCGAGCGCGCCGCGGGTGGGGGCTGTGGGCGCGACCGTTGGGCGCCCCGAGGGGGCTTTCGGCGGGGGTGAGGGGCGGGCGCGGCGCGGCGTCCCCCGGCTGTCGGTCGGGGTTCGCCCGCCCTTGCGGAGCGCGCTGTTGATGTCCCCTCCTGTGTTGCCCTTGTCTCCGCTCCCCCGCCCCGGTGTGTTTATCCCGGCAGCGGGACCTCGGGCGGCTGGCAGCGCCTCGGTGGCGGGGGCTGGAGGTGCAGACCCCTCCCCTCGGCCCAGTTCGCCTGGCGGCAACGGGCGTCACGTCGGTGAGAAAACATGAGCCGAGATTTCAAACCCGGAGACTTGATCTTTGCCAAGATGAAAGGTTATCCCCATTGGCCAGCCAGGGTAAGGCACCCCCTCCTCCCCTGCAGGCCGCGACGCCCTCCTGCTCTGTACCTGTCCTCCGCTCCCCCCTGCTCCCGCCTCTCCCGGCCCCGCTCCTGCTGTCCCGGCTCTGTGTCGCAAGGAGCGTTTTCAGGCACCTCTGGCGAGCAGCGCGGTTAAACCGTGTTGCGCCTTCAGCCTCCCCTCCTGTGAGGGAGGGCACGGTGGTGCTCCCGTGGTTGGAAGCGACTTCTCAATCACATTGCAGATCCCTTGCTCTGGTTTGCTCTTGCCTTATGCTTGTCTGTAAGTCGCTTCTCCTGTAACAAATAGCCCTCTCTAGTAGTCGTTAGTTGTCCTAATTTGCATAACTTAGCTTTTAGAAATGAAGACTGCTGTACGGTAGCATGATGCGGGTGCTGTGCAAGCACCTAGCTGTACACAAATACTGTTCCCAAATAACTGCTCTTTTTTGACAAAACCACGAAGTTATGGCAGGGTTACTCTCTACTTCTAAAGTCAGATATTCCTATAGTACTTCCTGTAGCGTAAGCTAAGTGTATGTGATAAGTTGTCCAGTCCTTTTTCCCATTCTCCCTGCTCCCTTGGAAGAGGCATGGCAAGTTCTGTGACTGCTGTAGGTCATTTGGTGGTTGTGGGAATGTAGATAAAAGACCAATTATGAGGTACTTAGCTAAGATGCTGGCATAAGAATTGTTTTTTAAAAAGTTTATTGACCTTTCCTTTTTGTAGCACTTGACATTTGGGCTTGGGCAAGTTACCAGCTCAGCTTAAGGGTAGGAAGTCTTGCTACTGCTTATGCTGAAGGAGGGGTGGTATTTGAATGGAATTGAATCTGCTTTTTACCTGTAGCACATCATGTCTCTCCTTTTAAAGAAAGTGGTCATGTGAAAAGCGTTGCTGTAACAGGAGAAGTGTTGTCACTTCCTATCGTTGCCAATGCTGTCTTTGATTCTGCTGTATTTTTTAACATACAGTTAAAAAGAGATCTTGAGACCTGCTTTACTTCTCTGTAGCTTTTTTTTTTGCTTTTTTAATGCTTAACGCGTTTACTTATTTCCCCCTAGACTGTTCTTAACTGTTGCTGGACTTTAATTATAGTCTGTCTTTTCGTTAGGTGGATGAAGTTCCTGATGGAGCAGTAAAGCCTCCTACGAATAAAATGCCTATTTTCTTTTTTGGCACCCATGAGACGTAAGTCCTTTATATTTAAGGGTCATATTTTTTTCATTGTAGAATGCCGTGACAAGAAGTTAACGGCTGGTCTGAATGTAGTGTATTTTAAACTATAGTATTCAGTAGCAGACCAACTCTTCCTAAATTAGTCTCTTTTGACAAGACATACTTCTCTAACATTTGCTTAAGCTATTCAAGGGAATGGTAAACCATAACCATGTCATGTACACTTTCCTCGTCAGAAGAAAAAAAAATCCTACCCACAGTGGTATGACTGATAGAATTTTTTTCTTTCTTCAGTAATGGACTTTAATTATAGTCCTGTATATCTTCAAAATTCTCAACAATATATTCTCAAAGAAATTGAAATAAGGCTGAAAACAATGAAATAGGCAAAATTTGAGAAACAGACAAATAATCATGTATTGGGTTTTGTTTTTTTTTCAGGAGAGGTTTGGGGTTGTGGGTGTTGGATTTTTATAAGATCTGGAGAGAAAAATGAGGAAGTGCAGTTAGCTTTATACCTGTCAACCTGCAAAATATTTATCTTTGGGTACTTTCAGCAATGCTAGCATTTTGCAATCATACGGCATTTGCTTTGAGGGACTGTATTTCTTCCACTGCTAAATTTGATTGTAAATATGCTGGGTTTTATGCAGTTCTGTCTTTTTGAAAATTATCATGTTACTTTATAGCATGACTGGTTGTCCTAGTGTAGATTTCTAAGACTTCAGATTCAGTGCTGCATTTGTTGTCTGATTTAAAAAAACAAACAAACAAACAACCCCCCCAAAAAAAAAAACCCAAAAACCCAAACACCCCCCCCCAAACTCCCAAAAAACCCCAAAACCTGTAATAGTCCTGTAATAAACCTGTATTTTTTAAATTCTGCTGTTTTTCTTAATAAAATGGCAAATAGTATGTAAGCAGGTCAGAGAGAGAAGTTGTGTATACCAGTACTCTGTTTCTTGCATTTTGTGGAAAGGCCTTGGTTTTTTCTTCATCTTATTAAATACCTATTGAAATCTCTTTAATCTGGTACTTCGCATCTATCTTTTAGTAAGCCATGCTAAGACAAGATACACTGCCCTGTTGAGTTAAAGAGTAAGCATCCTCTACTCTCTCTGACATTACTTGTTCCTTGATTCTTTTCTTAAGAAGTTATTTCCCTGTGGAAAAGATTTCTATATGGTTGGCTCATACACCCATGCATCTCTTCAATTGTTCTCTTCTTTCAATAGATCTTTCAATGGCTCAGTTTTTGTAGTTTTGAGGTTTTTTTGTTTGTGTGTAGTTTTGTGGGTAAAGAGGCGTTCCTGAAATTTGATTCAAGGTTGCAAGGTTTGAATCCTGTCCGTTTTTTTAATGATAATTTTAAACAATGCAGCAGGTTACCTTTTTTTTCTTAATTTGTTTTTCCCCAGCTGAATTTTTTTTGGCAGCTGAAAACACAGTATTGCTTTGATCCTGCCATTGGTAATGCATGTCATTCTGGATTGTACTGGAGTTTTGTGCATTTGTAAATAAGTTCAGGGACGCAGATTGAATGTAAGGGAGACAGAAATAACTCCTTATCTAAAGCTTTAAAGATACCTTTGCAAATTTTGAGAAGCATCATGGCCAATTTTAAATTTAGCTTAGGCTCCTAAAACATGCTTGGGTTTGGAAGTCGTGGGGGGTTTTTTGGTGTTTTTTTTTTTGTAATTTACATAGGTAAATCTGAAATGCCTGTTCCTCAGTCTTTGATACTCTTACAAAATAAAGTTTTACTGCGATCTGTTTTTTGTTAGGCTGTAGGTTCAGGGTTACTACATTTCAGAGATCCATACAATATAAGAGAAACTTCTTGTGTCTGTTTCATACACATCGCAAAGTACAGGATGTTCCATGACCCAGCTGTCTTGTGGCATTTGGTTTTTAAGCATGTCTCTTATGTTGTGCTCCTTAGAGTGGTAACAAGTGAAACTCCCATGCTTCCTGATCTTGTTGCTTACAGCAGATGGCTGTAAGTAACAGTAGGAAGGAGCAGATCAGGTAAAAAAGGAGAATGCTGTTCCATGGCATGTAATTTTGTTTAGGTTTGTAGCTGTAAACAGTGACTTAGTGATCCATCAGAAATTAGGTAGAGCTAACAATTTTCTGTACTTTTTCATGGGAATTAAAATAAATTTGGTAAACTTGATCTCCACTGTGCTTCTCACAGTTTGAGTTACACGCCTGTGCAAAGTTAGACACTATGTACCTTCAGCATGTTAGTTGTCTGTACATATACAGCCTATCTTACTGTAAGTAGTGGCAACTCTAAAAATCTAGATAACAAGTTTAATCATGCTAAAAAGTCCTGTGTAAAGGATGATGTTTTCTAGCTGTGTGGACAGTTACAGTAGGAAAGGAGGACCTATGGGGAAAACCAAAACCAAGACTGGCTTGGGAATAATTCTTACTTGATTTTTAGGAATAATAATAATAATTCAGTTTTGCAGATTACTATGAACTTGTACTTTGATTGCTATTGTTGATTTTCCCTAAGTTTTGTCAAAACACAACTAAATGTGTTGCTACCTGTGTGCAATGAACAGATACATGCTCCTTAAAAACGCCCTGGGAATTTGGTTGAGGTTTGTTTTGTTTATTTCCATACTGTCTTAATGCAGCAACAGTACCCTTTTCTAAAAGAGAGTAATAAAATAGATACTACTTTAATAAAAGCTCTATTTGGATCTCTTGTTCCAGTAAATCACATCAGTGCAAATTTTAGTTGGTCACAGGCAAACAGAAAGTCACACTGAACTCTAGTTTCTGGACCCTATATAGTAGGGTAATCTCTCTTAATTTGATTTTCTTGTTCCCTTTTCTTTTTRGTACATGGGGATTTAACTACAGCAACCCATTAAGCTACATGACCTTTCCACAGTAGCCAGTTCCTGGTGTTTTTCAAAGCCTAGGCAATACTGTTAGAGGCATACATACCTTGGAAAAATGCTTCCCTTCAGGGGATAGGGAAGAAAGGAGGCAATGTTTCCTATTTTTGTCTCTCCCGGTTTCTGTTTGTCTACCTCCCCATCCTTTTGGTCTGGTTAAGTAGGCTTTGCAGGTGCATGTTTCCCACACTGGCTGAATCCTCTCTAACCATGTCTTGCAAAGAGGTGGGTTATTTGCAGTCTAATCTGTCACAGTGGCTTACTTAATACTTGTACACATAGGTGAGTGTTTTACTGCTGGAGTAGGAAATGCTTAAGCTTTCTACATGATGATGTGTTCTTTTTTATTGTTTAGTAGGGTGTAAGTCTCAAGAAGCTCTTTTTAAAGATGATGAAAATAGGAGAGTGGAGCTTAGAAGTATCTATTTAACTTTTCCATGAGCCGATACTTTAGAAAGCAAGTATCTGCAACTTTTCAAATAGTTGGATCTAACATATGTACAATCAGACAAAGCTGTGTCTAGGCACAGAGTGAAAGTAAGAATGTACTACCAAAGTGTTGTCTTTTTCTGTTAGCAGCATATGGATTGCCACAGTGAAATCCTAACTTGAAAGGTCATGAAAGTAGAGCAGGAATTAAACAGTCTTTGATGTTCTTCAGCATAAACCAGAACATTGGTTCTCAGGAATACGTTACCTTGTTTTCCCAAGCCTAGCTTAGAGAAGCTAGTAGTGTGGATACTGTGACTTCGACATGTGAGAAAAGCTACTAGTCTAAAAGCTTTAGTTACACAGCTTGCAGTAGAGGTAGTGCCATGCAGGAGTGTTGTTTGTTTGCCTGACAGAGATACGCAGGCAGTGGTTAAGACCTCTTCTACAAGAGTACCTTAAATAAAAATCAAATATTTAAAAATGTTTACTTCATCAAGAAAAGGTTTGGGGGAGAAACTTAAAATAAGGAACAGTTTAAAATTTTTATTGGTTAAGTTCAGTAAATCAAGTGATGAGRTCCTATTGTCAAACACTGAAAAACTACTGAATTAATGCTGAATTACGTAGCATACTTACAAAGACGTGGGCAATCAGTGTATTCAAGTGTTGCTTTTTGATGTCCAATACACTAAAAATTATTCTTAAATTTTCTATTTTAACTGGATTATTTTTAATTTAATAACTTTGAAAGATTTTCTTTGTTAGCTTGGAGCCATTTCTTCTCCTTTAAATTGTTCTCTTGCCTTACATTGTCCAGATTCAAGGATTCTTTATTCTTAACATTTAAGCCTGATTTTTTTTCTGAGGAAGCAATTGCTCTTTCTGTTTGTTTGCAAGCTACTCAGTTTTTAATTGTTCTGGTTCACAGTAGTTGGTCGTCCTATCAGCTGCAATCTTAAGATGCAGCATTGGCTGTTTCCTGCCCAGACATTGAACACCCTGGAAAGGAGGGGGTGCATATGTTGTGGTGGCAGTAAGGGAAAACTTGGGCTGTTGAAGGCAAAAGTTGAGAAAACTAATGACGCTTATGTAGCAGAATTAGTTGTTGCAGTAGTAATGAATTTCATATCTTAATAACATTTGGTGCTTACTTCTTTGAAAAGACTAACTATCTGAAACGTGAAATTTTGTTGTTCTTGTTCTTTCTCTCCTTAAGGGCATTTTTGGGACCAAAGGACATATTCCCTTACTCTGAAAATAAAGATAAATATGGCAAACCAAATAAAAGAAAGGGTTTTAATGAAGGATTGTGGGAAATCGACAACAATCCCAAAGTGAAGTTCTCTCATCAGCAGGTAAGTTATGCAGAGTCTGCAAATCTTTGTTGCTATACTGTTGGGGGGAAAAAAAAAGGCAATCAGTGTTTCCCTGCTGTAGGGTAATAAATTACTGCTGTTGTTCAATTGTGTGTTAGACTGATTTTTTTTTTTTATTTTATTTTTAATTTTTTTATTTTATTTTTAATTGATCTCTAGTATTAATAGCATAAAAGAGATGGGAGGTGTTGTTTAATTGGGAATATCTGTTTATTATAGTAAGGATCATGTTGACAGTTTCAGAGCACAAGGCTAAAAGTTTAACACTTTTACAGTACACATCAAGTTTTACTTACAACTGTATATATATAGTTATTTATTTATACTTACAACTGCATATATTCCTAAGATACTTCTCTTTGGAACTGTATGACTGTGCTTGAAAAGTGGTGGTTTTTTGGAATCTCAGTCACTGTACTTCTTTCTGTCCTCTAAACCCAAGTGCTTTTCTCCACAAGTATCCTTGTAGGATTTCAGTACATACTTTCTTAGCGTACAGTATTTTACTTCTAGTGGTTGGAAGCAGTGTGATGCTTGCCTTTCGCCCCCAAACTGTCACATGACTTGCTTGATTCAATTTTGTCCATCAGTAGTTCCTTGTTTCTTGCCCTCTTGGTAAATCCTCCAAGCTTAAACTGGAGCTATGCAGTGCTACCCATAAAAAGACCCAAATTTAATCTGAAGACAAATTGTCTTGCTCATTTTGTCTTTGCCTACCTGCTCTGAACATTCTGTAGCCTCTTGGTTTTGCTATGTACACTGGCCCCTGAGCACATACTGGGGCCTGTAGGCAATGTTGTAGTAATAATAAAAAGAATGGGTGTCTTTTGGTATTATTTGCTGCTCTTACACGACATGCCAGATTGGCATTTCAGTACCAGTTAATCCCTGTTTCATAGGATATCCCAAGTTACTCTGTAGTTTGAAGAAGAACATGGATAAAGAGTGTCGTGGAGGCTCACAAAATAAAGTTGGGCAGGTGATAGAAAAAATAAACTTTATTTAAACCAGTAGTTTAGCAGAAAACTAACTAGAAATGAGGCTCATCAAAATCATTCAACACTCCGACAACATCAATAAAACACAGGAATTAATACTACACGTCCATCTTTAGAAATGAGGATCCAAAATGTGCACAATCACTCACCTATAACATGAGGGCTCTCAACCTCGAGGAGTTTCCCTGGGAGGCATCCTGACCCAAGGAGAGAGTCCCTGACTGCAGCCCTGCTGCTCCAAGGAGGACTGACTCAACTTGCCCTCCGGCAGGGCTCCATTTATACCCTAGTCAAATCTGACCTGTGGTCAACTCTGATGGCCAGGGGCCTTAACTTTCTTACTGCTCACCTGAGGTGTATAGATGACCAAAAGTGTGTACATCACGGTAGGCACATGCCACCTTAAAGGTGCGAAAGTAAAGGCGTGAAGAGTAAGGACACTGCGGTCCTAATGCCCCTGGTCTTTCCTCAGGGCGGGTGCACCTGCCACAAAGAGTTAGAATCATAGAATCATTAAGGTTGGAAAAGACCTCTAAGATCATCGAGTCCAACCATCAACSCAACACCACCATGCCCACTAAACCATGTCTCTAAGCACCTCATCTACACGTCTTTTAAATACTTCCAGGGATGGCGACTCCACCACTTCCCTCGGCAGCCTGTTCCAATGTTTAACCACTCCTTCAGTAAAGAAATTTTTCCTAATGTCCAATCTAAACCTCCCCTGGCGCAACTTGAGGCCATTTCCTCTCGTCCTATCGCTAGTTGCTTGGCAGAAGAGACCACCACCCACCTCGCTGCAACCTCCTTTCAGGTAGTTGTAGAGCGCGATAAGGTCTCCCCTGAGCCTCCTCTTCTCCAGACTGAGGAGTTTCTGCAGTAGAGTCAAGAGATGAGATGATGTACTCCAGATGTACACTGCTCTGGGATATGGAAAGGTGCTCACCCCCTCATCACAGTGGGAAGGACTGTAGTAATAAGGGACAGATTCTTTGCTACCATAAAATATGTGTTGGTATACCTTCTCGCTCTTTTCTTTGTGACAGTTTAGGAGAGGTGCTCTGTGAATGGCTGAGGGATTTGTGAACCATAACTGAGTTGTATGTTAACAGTCATTCTAACAAGGTGAAAATCTGGGTGTAAACAATCAACAGTAACAAGCTTCTCTAATACTTTGTTTCACAGCAGGAATCAGTTTAAGCAGTGCTCTGGGTTGCTTTCATAGCATCTCGGACATTCCTAAATACATTTCCAATTGGAAATACACAAAACGTGCTGCCAAGAGATGCATACAGACTGTTTTCTTAGTCTAGCAGCTTTTCTGCAGAGTAGTCCTTTCYACCTTTTGAATTCCATTCAGATACTTCACTTCAGCTTCGATGACAGCTCTTTCACAGGCTCTTTCTGTGAACTCGTCTAGAGCTATTGAATTGTTCTTTGCCATTTTTTCCCCCACTATTTATTTAAAAAAAAAAACAACCAAGTTTTTCTTTCCACAGGTCATATTTAAAATCTGTTCCTATAAGTGAGCCTTAAAATTACTGAAAGAAGAAACTTTTCTTAGTAGGGATGTTTTAACTGGAGTACTGTGGCCAGTTCTGGGCTACTCAGTACAAGAGAGACATGGGCATATGGAGAGAGAGTCCCATGAAGGGCCATGACGATGATGGACTGGAGCATCTCTGCTATGAGGAAGGGCTGGGAGAGCTGGGACTGTTCAGCCCCAGGGGGCTCAGGGGTGATCTAATCAATGTATACAAATACCTGAAGTGAGGGTGCAGAGAGACAGAGTCAGACTCTTTTCAGTGGCAGTGGCAGGACCAGAGGCAATGGGCATCAACGTAGGAGGTGAAACACGGGAGGTTCCCTCTGAACATCAGGATGCACTTTTTCACTGTGAGCGTGACCAAGCACTGGCACAGGTTGCCCAGGGAGGTTGTGGAGTCTTCATCCTCAGAGATACTCAAAAGCCATCTGGACACAGTCCTGGTCAGCCAGCTCTGGGTGGCCCTGCTTGAGCAGGGGGGGTTGGACCAGACTGAATTACAGAATTAATGAAGTAATGCAGTAGACTTGTGCAGATTTTCTTCTGAACTTTCACCTTAACTTTAGAAAGCCTTTATTTTGATAGCCTTCACTTTCTATCCTGTACTATGCATTGTTAAAAGCAAGTTTTATTTGGAGCAAATCAAGCCCTTAGGATTTAGCCAGCTCTTGTTTTTATTTGGGGCCAGTTCTTGTTGGTGCTGAAGGAGTACATCTGCAAATAGCTGACTAGATACGACATTCTGTAAAATAAATCAGGATGTAAAACAGGCAGAGTATTACTTGATCTGAAATAAAACTGCCAGTAAGGGTCTACTTCAGAGATAGTTTCTTTGAGCATCTTTGATGATGTCAAGTCAATCAGTCATGGATCTTCCATGTTTTTTCACAAAGCACTATGTTTTGGGTTTAATTCTTAGAATTGAAATATTATGTCACTGTTCTGCCAAAGATTACAGATAAGATGGAGGAACATCCCACTTTCCCGAGAATAAGAAAATTGTCGTGTGATACTTGGTTTTTGTTTTGGTTTTACTTGTTTCAGCTTATGTGGTGAAATGAGCTTTATTTCTTCAGTACTTCGCAGGAAAACGTACAGTTCATAGTGATGAGACTTCAGAGGTACCTTATTTCATGTTCTTGTTAGTTCCCTTGACGTTTGACTATGTTGCCTTAGCACCTGTTGTGGTTTAGCCCCAGCCGGCAGCTAAACACCACACAACTGCTTACTCACTTCCCCCCCCCCCCCCCCGACCCCAGTGGGGTGGGGAAGAGAATCGGGGGAAAAAAAAAGTGAAATTCGTGGATTGCGGTAAAGACAGTTTAATAGAACAGAAAAGGAAGGGAAAATAATAATAAGAATAATGATGATGATAGAATATACAAAATAAGTGATGCACAATGCAGTTGCTCACCACCTGCTGAATGATGCCCAGCCAGTTCCTGAGCAGTGGTCACCGCCCCCTGGCCAACTCCCCCAGCTTATATACTGAGCATGACATCATACGGTATGGAATACCCTATTGGCCAGTTTGGGTTGGCTGTCCTGGCTATGCTCCCTCTCAGCTTCTTGTGACCTGGCAGAGCATGGGAAGCTGAAAAGTCCTTGACTAGTGTAAATACTACTTAGCAACAACTAAAACATCAGTGTGTTATCAACATTACTCTCATACTAAATCCAAAACATAGCACTATACAGCTACTAGGAAGAAAATTATCCCAGCCGAAACCAGGACAGCATCCTATTCTCAAAGCTGAAGAAAGGAGTGTGTACTGTTTCTCCCTCCTGGTAATAAGGGAAGGATGCTTATCTGCTTGATAGCAGTCTCTGTGGCTGTCTTAATTAACAACTAAGGGTTTTTTTGAAGGGTAGGGCTTCTGGATGTTTTAGTCAGGGAAGGAAAGAAAGTTTAAGAGTGCTTGATGTAGATATTTAGACAGTTTTATTGGGAGTTTATGGGGAAGCGTGTACCTGTTTTAAGGGTAGCAGAGTGGTTGAAATGGGCTTCTGAGGCCCCACCTTCCCATCTTTGCCAAAGAGGGGTATGGCACAGGCAACAAAACGCGTCAGGGAATTTAGCCAATTCACATAAGCTTTTTTTTACTGATTCTGGTAACAAGAAACAAAGACAAACACTTAGAGAAACACGCCTCAGCTTCCCTCCAGCCGCCTCAGCTTCCCTCCGGCCACCTCTGCTCCCCCTTGCTGGTCTCCAGTCCACTCACTGCACATTGTAGTCAGTCCCTTGGGTGAGGCAGTGGCGGTGCAGGAGACCGAGGCTGGTGTGTAGTAGTTACTTCGCTTTTGCTGTTCCTTGTTTCTTACTTAGCGGCTCGGGTGTGGGCTCCTTCATGGGCTGCAGTCGCCTCAGAGCTGTCCCTTCTGTCCCCTCTCTGCCCCTCTGGGCTGGAGCCTGGCTCGGGCGACTCCTCATGTTCCTCCTCTTTCCAGCGTCCCTCCTGCCCTGGCATCTCTTGACTCGGTGTCCCTCATTCCCTGCGCAGGCATCTTGTCTGTGCATCGGCATCCCCCTTCTGCAGCATCTCTCCAGCCCTTCTCGGGCAGCCGCTCTTCTCCTCAGTGACTCCTTCCCGCAGTTGCTTTGGCGGAGGCGCCATGCGCTCCCTGGTGGGCACCGTTGGGTGTGTGGCGGTGGGTCAGTTTGCCTGTTGCGGAGCCGGCTGGGACCGGTTGTGACTGGCTCGGGGCAGGCCCAGGCCCGGTTCCACGSGGGTCACTGGCACCTGCCAGCTGTTTTCCCTGGTGCAGTGAGTGAGAGGAGATCAGTGTAGGCAGCAAGCCATCTCGAAAGTGAAGACAAGTAATTGGTTATGAAGACTGAGAGGAAAGGTAACATAAGTATACTGATGAGTGAAGACACTATTTTTCTAACTATTTAAAAGTAGAGTAGTGTATTACGGTCTATTAATATGTTGCAGTATTCAGTACACATTGGTGAATGGATGAACTTTTTAGCTGAGGTCTTGGAGACAAATGAATGCATCTTAAGATATTCCTTGTTCTCTATATTTGATCTACATACAATTCTTTGATTTTAAAAAGGATTCTTGGGGTTAAGTGAAGCACAGTTAGACAGTAGCAGGGAAGACAGTTTAGTTGTCAGAGCCTAAAAATTCAGGGTGAGTAGATAATTTTGTGTTTGGCCGCACAGCAGGTAAGGTCAGAGAGGGGTGGGTAATCACATGGAAACGTTGGCAAAATCAAGCTTTTATTCWGGATACAAGATAATATTAAAGTGACAGACTTGTGACTCTTGATACAGAGGGATTCACTTGCAATTTTTTTTTCTTTTTTTTCTGTCCTTTTACTGGGCATATTTTGTCTTGGTAAGTCCTTCTGAGAGCCACGTTTTCTGTTTAACTGCCAGAACTGACTGGAATGTTCTGAAAGCAGTATTTATACTTTGCAGATGTTGCTTGTAACTGCTAGTAAGGGAGGTGGAGGGCAGAAGGGAGCTTGTGGCTTGGGCTTAAATCCAAAACCACTTCCTCAGTGCGGGAAAAATTAAAGAGTCGGGGGAGTTCTGCCAGCTTTGTTTGAAGGAGCTAATATTTAAGAGTGAGAATGCTATCCACAATGTCATGGAATAAAAAAGAGTAATTTTGGCCTTACCTTGTCTATTTCTATGTTTTTAACTTTAATTCTTTAGCCTTTATTATAATTTTTTTTTTCTGCTCATGTTTTCAGGAACAGGTAGTTGGCTTACTTAGGACTGAGATAGCTTATTTAAAAATGCATTTCTTGGCAGTAGCATCACAAGTTGTATTTGACCAAAAACAACTTTTTTTTTTTTTTTTAAATTATACATAAGAAAAACCTTACATTGCAGTATTTTTAGTGTGAAAATAAGTTATTATATAGCATTAGAACTTGAAAGTTTGCTAATGAAAATGCAATTTAAACTGAAAAGTGTGGAGATTAATAAAATAAGATATATTTTAATATTCTTGTAGTTCTAATAAGAGGTTCCTTAGGATGATGTTTTCTTCAGTAACATACACGTGGCAGAASACCTCTCAGTATCGTTATTCTGTAGTTCAGTAAGGGATTTACATCTCATTTTTGATGTTTTTGTATCAAAGTCCCATCCAGCTGTTAACACTCCTATCAAAGAAACTGTTCAAGAAAGCAGTCAAGAGCCTGCTGAGGGGAGTGAAGAAAAAGCAGGAGCCAAAAGAAGAAAGTCTTCTGTCCCAAAAGTAAGTGACTGAATTCGTGTTTTGTTCTCCCAGAAATGTTTTTAAGTCAAAACTGTATTGCCAAATTTTTACTTAAGTACTTTAACAGTGTTTTACTGTTGTAACTGCCTTGCCTTTGCTTTTTTCAGATGTACATATAGGAATATTCTTGTCCTTCTGTATTCCTTTTAAGGTGCTGTACATGTTTTTGAAAATTAATTTCTTTACCGGTCTATATTTCTAAATCATAATACACTTAAACTAAATTCATACAGTACTTCCTAGGCAGGAGAAGGTGGAAATGATCACCAAGATTTAGCTTTAAGTTTCCCTTTCTGTTTTTGAAGACTTTTTAGTATCATAGGCAGGTATGACTGTCTCCTTCAATTATGACAGTTTTTGTTGAAAAGCCTAACAGAGCATTAGGTTCTGTCTGGGCTGAAAGGGTTCTTCAGTGTATTTGCCTGAGCAGATTATAAGAATCAGTTTGAATTAGGCCATACTCCTAATGGACAAACTAGGATATAAATGGATATAAAGGATTTAATAGCTGTATCAGTTGAACTCTGAGTCAGGAAAGTATCTGTGAGTAATCGGTATACAGTAGTTTATACAGACAGAGTTTAGCTTCTTTACTTTGTAAATGTGTGCATACCTTAGAATCCTTGCAAAACAAGATTGTGTTCTCTTTAAATATTGTGTTCATACTAAGAAAATGCATTTCTGTCTGAAACATCTTTGTTTCAGCTTACTGGTTGTCGTGGTTTAACCCCAGCCAGCAGCTAACCATACAGCTGCTTGCTCACTCTCCCCCCACCCAGTGGTATGGGGGAGAGAAGCAGAAAAAAAAGTAAAATTCATGGATTGAGATAAAGACAGTTTAATAGAACAGAAAAGGAAGGGAATAATAATGATGATGATGATGATAGAATATACAAAACAAGTGATGCACAATGCAGTTGCTCACCACCGGCTGAACAATGCCCAGCCAGTTCCCGAGCAGCGGTCACTGGACTGAGCATGATGTCACATGGTTGGAATACCCCATTGGCCAGTTTGGGTCAGCTGTCCTGGCTATGCTCCCTCCCAGCTTCTTGTGCATCTGACAGAGCATGGGAAGCTGAGAAGTCCTTGACTAGTGTAAACACTACTTAGCAACAACTAAAACATCAGTGTGTTACCAACATTATTCTCATACTAAATGCAAAACACAGCACTATACCAGCTACTAGGAAGAAAATTAACTCTATCCCAGCTGAAACCAAGACTATACATAGTTCATACTGTAAAAGGTGAACCTTCCTAGCTTACTGTACACTTAATGATGTTAGTGTAGCACACTGCTTTGAACTTTCTCTATCCTTGAATGTTTTGTTTTGTTCACGTGGGATTATTTTTCAAATGGCATGGAAGAGATGTTGTGTGTCATCTCTTCTCAGTTTTTTTAAGGAGAATAGAGTCCTAAAATGACAAAAATTGTGATGCAGGTGAGATTGATACATTTATGGTATCTCATTTATTTTTAACTCGTTTCTGGAAATTACTACTCTACAGGATGAGCAGTGCCCTTAAATTAAGTGTCAAACTATTTTGAATAGACTTGCCTTAATTCTCACTGTTTTCCTTTTTGATTATTTGCCAATATTTAATGTGGTTTTTCTATAGGTGTAGCTGGCTGTCCTGTAGTATTGATTCACAGTTGCAACTGAAGAATTTTCAATGTGTCAAATACATAGTGGATGTTCCTCATGTAGGACTAGTGTCTAGTAGCTGTAATAGCTTGTTTTTTCAAGAGGAAAAAAGACGTTTGATTGAAGGGGAAAAAAAAAAATAGTGTACTGGTAGTACACTGATAGGTGATGTTGAGAATTGTTTTGATGAGTTGGAGTTATTGGTGGGTTATTTCTCCCAACTTCTTACTGCTTAGAGTGTTCCTTAATTTAGTACTTCCACATGTGGAAGGTCAGTGTGATTTAGGTTGTATCAGCTATACTTTAGGAGCACTCTTCAATATGTAATTTCCTGGTAGTATTAGTAAACCAGTGCTGCTGTTCTTGCCCATGCACACTGCTGATAAAAGCGTGCGTTCCCCAGCATTTGCTACTGCAAGGGGAAAACTTATTTTAAACTGGACTGGTTTATCACTTGCTTCACTGTGAATTTATGCAGCAAGCAGCACGTGCTAGTGGGGATCGCAGTGACTTAAGCTTCGTGTTTCTCCTGAAAAGTGGTTTCAGGCTGTCCTGAGCTGGCACTGTGAAAGAGATACAGGAAAATGTAAGAGCCGTTTAAACACAAAGATGGAATGGAAGGTCCTGAATGGGTCCTTTTACATAGATTTCTGTAATTAGTGTCAATCAGTTACAGTTCAAGGCAAAATATGGAGCAAATTTACTCCTTTTCTTTTGATATGAAGGTAGCTATAACATTCTTTTAACCGGTCATTGTACTCTGGTTTTCTGTGGTTTTAGTGTACCAGTGATTATTCTGTCTTAAAGTTGTAATCTGTAAAAAGACTCAGTGATACTACATGTCTTCAAGTAATTAGAAATATTGCATGATATCCTTGTGCCTGAGTTGCTTTATTCAATGTTGAAATTTTAACAACTGTAGCTATATTAAAAGGGAATTTCACGAAAGGTGCTTCCAAGTGGGACAAGGCAATAGTATTAAAGTTGAGAGAATGAACTGAAGATCTAAAAACAACGCACATACATAGGCTGCAAGGAAATGTTGATTATTTTCAAGTAAATTATTACCACCTCTTGATTTTTCAAGTCTTAACTGCTCACCTAAAATGAAAACTAGTATTTTAAGGTTTAAAAAATCCCCAACAAAACAGGAAAAAAGGCATAGATTAGATGACACCAATTATCACTAGTTACTGTCTCACACATGATAAAACAACTTGTTTGTGGTCTGTTTACTACATTAAGTCTTTGTTTAGTAGAGTGATACTCTTTGCTAAATGTGGTCTGTAACTCGGATATCCATCTGTATGTATAGATAAACAGTGATCCAAATGAATCTTGAATGTTGGCATGAACACTTAGAAGTACTCATGTAATGGTGATGTGGTGAAAAAGTGTAGTTACGTTATCATGAACACAAAGTGGAACTGAAGTTTCACCATAGCACATTGCTGTATTTTGACCTGTTCTGACAACCATCTGCAATTGTGTACTGGAGAAAGTGGTCCTGCCTTAGGCTTTTAATGTGTACTCAAGAAAGGAGTGTATCTACAGACTTAAACTATTCAAAGTGAAAAGCAGCCTGATGGTTATTAGCGTGTTCTCTTTTCACTATGAAATACTTCTTAATACTTTTTTTTTTTTTAATTGTGTTGACTCCCTTTGCAGTTATCCCCTAAAGGGGATAATAACGTACCTACAGAAGCTGAAACAGAAGAAAAGGAGATGGATACTTCAAAGGAAGATGATCTACCTTCTGAAAAAAACAGTAAAGAAGTATGTGAAAGCTTTTTCTATGTACCAGAGAACATTTGAATATTATGTTGATTGATGTAAATGTATTACTGAGTACTAAGAAGCTACAGTTATTACTACTGTGACAGTGTCAGGAGCTGTTTAATTACATAAAACTTCCTATGTGTTCACTCATGTTTATATTGAAGCTTTCATCAGAGAGGAAACTTAGTCTGGCTTGTCTGTAAGTTCAATTAAAACAGGTGGAACTGTGTTTTTTATCACATACTCTGTATTGCAAATGTATTTATTTAAAGGATGAGATAAAGAGTTCAGACAGACTAAAACATGACTACATACTTTTATTTAAAACAGAATATTATTTAGTACTTAATTTATTTCTTACCTTTCAGAAAAAAGTCCTGATTACTAGATAATCGGGATTTTAATAATTTAAAAGCAGGAGGTGTCTTCATATATATTATGAATATATAATTCATATATATTTGGGGATTCTTGTCTAAATTATGTGTGAGAGGCTTCAGTTGAGGAAAAAACTTAGAATCATTTAAAATATATCTTTGTTTTGTTAAGACTCTTAGCACCATTTTTAATCTTCACAGGATGTGGTGAAAACAAATGATGCTTCTATTCCTAAGGTTGCTAGAAGAGGAAGAAAAAGAAAGGTAACAATATGTTTAATTACTTCACCTTACTGGAATTTTTGGATGTGATGATACTGGATATTATTTTCTTTAATGACAGATTATGCATAAGTTGAAGTGCTTGACACCCCTCTCCCCCCTTTCAAATGGCTGAAGGATTTGTAGGAACAAAAGTTTTCCCAGAGGGTGTTTTACAAGTCTTAATTGTCTTTGAACTTAATGTAGAGCAGGGAGTTGCCATCTCTTCCCAAACAGTCCATTGCAGATAAGAAAAACTAAGATATAAACTGTTGCTAGACCACTAATAAAATAGTCTGTTTTGAAGCTCTGAAAAATTTCTTTCAACATCTTCATCACTCTGAACTAACACCTGAAATACTCCACCTTTTCATGAGGTTGTGATTTTGTGGTCTCTTCAACCTGGGAAAAATTTGAATTGCTTTGAAAGAGGCAGTTCCAGCTGCTTGCTCAGCATGCTGCAGCCTTAATGTTCATGTGGTCACACAGCAAACCGGATCAGGGCACTGACCCAACTAAAAACTAGATTAAAGTGGGGCAAAGTTTAATTTTAATTTGAAACCATTTAACTTGTAACATTAGTGCTGACAGCAGGGATGGGATGAGTGCAAAGTAACTGTGACCTTAGTATGTTTGTCACAGATAGGTAGCATGCTGAGTATCATTTGCTTCATGAAAAAGAAAGATACATGTTTGGATGCTCTTCCAAAAATGACTTGAATATTTAAAAAACACAATTTAAAGGATACTTTATTTAAAAAAAAAAAATTATAAAAATTCAAAGAAAGCTTCTAGTCTGAAAGAGCAAGAAGTGGAAAGAATGTCTGTGACTGTGCATACATGTGATTTTAGCTTGTAAGTGGGAGAAGCCCCACAGATGACACAGACAAAAAAAGATCTCATTCTTTACTCTTTCGAAAAACACTCAGATCCTATGGTTTGGTGTTAATTTCTTCTGTTTTGTGTGAGGTGGGGTTTTTTTGGCATCATAAGGCACTGCAGGCCTAAGAAGATATCCAGTGTCACATTTACTAGCTTCAGCTGACAGACTTGTGTTTGGCACGTGCTGTGTGTGGCAAGGGGTTTAACCAGACACTTGCATTACTACAGGCCATTGCTGAACAGAAAAACATAGTATTTTGAGGGATGTGGTGTGTGCTTGTGGGTCAGAAAAGAGGGTTGGCTATGCAGTTTCATGACTTCGAATGCATTTCTTATTTGCCTTAAGAAACCGTGTTTTCTTTTCCTGGGATTGTGAAAAAGCATTCTAACAGGTATTCTTCTGTCTTCATTTAAACAGTCTTCCTGTAGACTGATGGAAAACACAGTTAATGTGAGAGATGAACTTCTACTCTGTCCTAGATTTAAGTTTGTCTCTGTTCTTTAAAATTGTCTTTTATTATAGGTGCCCACAAAGAATTAAGATAAATATGTGTTTGCCTGTAAGTTTTCTGTTGCTGCTAGCTGATGCTCCTGCATCCAGGACACTAAATTCTGTGAATATTTCCTCCAGTTGGGATTTTTCTCAATTCTTTGTGTGTATGGATATGGAATGTTTCTGCAGGGAGATACGTATCCTTTCATCAAGATTTTCTTTTGTCTTAAGTTCTATCTGTCTTTACCCTCCAAATCCAATCCAGCCCTCCTAAAATGACTATGTAGATGAAGGTCATTATGTCCAGTTAGTGCAGGTCAACATATAMTTTTCCATTGTGAATACTTGGCTATAGAACTAGAAGCAGGTGTTTTTCTGAATAGCTCCGTCTGCTGGCTTGATACTTTGATGCAGCTAGGGGAGATGATGGCATCTGAAAGAAGACTATTTGTATATGGAGGAAAAAAATTAACTTACCTGCTTAAAACAGGGTTTTGGCATGCTGTTACAAATAATCTTTCTCCTTTGTCGTACCAAGATAGTTTATGGTTCTGAAGATGAATGGGCTGGTTGAAATGATATGAAACATTACTATATCAGGTAGTGATGGTATGGAGAGGGTGAAATCAGTGATATTTAAATATAATCTGTTACTAAATTCGAAAACTTTTTTTTCATGTGTAGAAGCAATAGTGTAATAACGCATTTCTAGAAGTTTAAAACTGTTGTTTGAGAAAGTAATTGAGAAATTGGTGCCCTGTGTTTTTTCACTTGTGAAATTCATTCTTTAAATTAGGCTGAAAAGCAAGCTGAAGCTGAGGAAGCAGCAGCAGTGGCAACAGCAGCAGTGGCAGCAGCAGTGGCAGCAGCAGTGGCAGCAGCAGCTCCTGTGCCAGTGTCTGCAAAAGTAAGCCCCAAAAGAGGAAGACCAGCAGGTAACCTTAAAAGAAAGATTTAATTTTTTTTCACCACATAAATACCTCAGCAGAATTAGTCAGGGAGCTGTCTCTTTCCTAAAAGTACTACGGAGTATTTTCTCATGCTAAAGGCAGTCTTTGCTAATAGATTATAATGAGAAAACACCTCATCTCAAACTGAAGAATTTAGGACACAAATGGATTTAAATTGTTAGCATTAATGCTCAGTCCTCTAAATAAGACTTACTGGGTTTGGGTACAAGTATCACCTTTAGAAAAGCCTTCTTCATAGAATGCTGCTAAACTATAGATATATGGTAAGAACTGCTCTTGCTTTGTTGTTCCATAAAGGTTTATATTCATTAAAGGTCTATAAAATACTTTAATTGTATTAGAATATCAGTAAAACACAAAGAAGAGAACTGGGGGGACACAGAGCCTGTAGGTGGAGCTCAGAGGACAGTGAAAACAAACAGAGAGCTGGAGAGACTTGTTTAAAAAGGTGTTTTGAAACATCTTTAAAAAGGCAGTCTCTGTAGATTGATAGACAAATGAAAAGAAGATATAACTGCTTTTTTAAAAATGTATAATTAGAACCATTTGGTGATAATTTCTGCAGTGCTTGTTTCTTTGTAGCAATGATCTAATTCATTGGAATTTTTGTGGTAAGCTTGCAGATATTCTTGATCATTAACTACTACATCGGAAAACAGTTCTTCCAGCAGTTAAGTACATTGTATGAACATCTAGTCTGGGAAACAAGTAATTTATACTCATCTGTATCTGCTGACAATATGAAAATTAACTTTTAGAAAGTGCAACCACAGTTAATTAGACTTAATTACTTTTGCCTTGGAAGCTGTGAGGAAATTACATATTATTTCAGCTCCCCTCCCCCTCCCCTGCTTTCCTTACATGTACTAAATGTACATTTTTAATATTTGTATGTGGTTTTATCTTTACAATTTTTTTTTTGTTAGTTTTTCCTAACTACTGTCTGTAAGAGCAGGAAAGGATCTTCAAGAGATGCTTTCACCACCTGTATGAAATGCCTTTTTATAAGATGTACTATGCAGCCTTTTCTGGTGTTGATATGATGCATGCATCTCTTGCTAAACAGTGCTCCATGCTAACACCAACAGGAGTTTAAACACTGAGTATTAGGTTTCCTAACCACGTGTTCACTGTGGTATCAGACAAGTATTTGAAGGATATAAGTGCCAGGAAGGCAGATACACTATTTATCTTATTCCTAACAATATGGTGAATCTGAGGAAATGCAAAGTTTTGCTCTGTACTGTAGTGTGGTGGTAGAGCTTCTTGACAGCGGTTTGTTACCAAGAGAAGGGATGGAAGCCCCATGATACATCTAAAAATGCTGGCAAACAGGCTGCGTAATGCGGACAYTAAATGACTTCTTTCCATTCTCCAATTTCAAACTTTCTCTAATTTCAGACTTGTTGATATTAGTTATGCAACACGTGAAACAATCCTAACTACACAGAGTGCAAAAAACACAACAGTTGGTAGTTGGAGCCTGTGGCTAAAAAACCACTAAAGTTTAATTTACCAATTAGCTAAAAAAACTACCAACACTTTAATTTTGCAAAGAGATCTTGATTAAAGTTTGGTACTCACTTAATGCTTGAATTTTTTATAATAACAAAATTAGGGTATATATTTTGATTTAAGTGTAGCTTCTGTCTGTTGAGTAAGAGTCTTTCCTCACAGACAAGGAGCAGATGGTGGCTGTGGACTAACCTGTTATTTCTGTATAAATAATAGCTTCTGAAGTAAAGGTTCCAAAACCAAGAGGGAGACCCAAGTTGGTGAAACCACCTTGTCTTTCAGAGAGTGATTCGTGAGTTGTTCTGTTTTGTTTCTTAATATAAAGCTGCTTCATTGTAAACCATGTTGTTCCTTATGTTAAGACTTCGTAATTAGTACTGAGTTCCTGACAGGTTTTTGCCCCTTTAGTATTCAGTATGAGTTACTGTTTGCTTTGATGTTGTTATTTACAGCTCAGGTAATTAATACGAAGTAACTCAAGGTAGTGCATTTCTGGAACAAGAGACAGAATGACTTAACCTTCCTAACTTGTAAAATCTGTGCAAAATTCCTTATATAATTGTATGCTGGGTGAAGAGGAAAAGATACTTATTAAGAGAAAAGACAAGATCATGCAAAACTAAAATATTGAATTTTTTTACATTTTTGTTTCAGAAATCTCTTCTGATGGAATTCCAACACTATTTGTTACCTAAATTTTCTTTTTACTCTCTTCAGTTCCTGTGTCAAGTCCTTAGTGGTCCTAGTAACTGAAGGAAAAGTTGAGCATTAGTGTAGTTTTCTATAGATTAGCAGATGCACACTTTCAGTATATGTACACCTTAAATAAGTATACTTTATAAAACTAGTTTACAGTGTATGCACTCTTTGCCCTGCGGACGCATATGTGTGTGGAGAGCTTTAGAGCATTAACTTTTTGGTTTTGGATCTGTGCACATATATTAACATTAGCTTCATTAGGGCCTCCATACTATTATTTATTTCTTTTTTTGCATAGGTAGTGGGCTATAACTTTAGAARAAGACTGAGTATTTTTTGAAGAGTCATTAAATGAACTGGGAGTGAATTAACTTCATAATTTTTAATACTCTGTGGTAAAAAAAAAAATCAACTTCCTGAGTTAAAAGAATATGGTGTTCTAAACTCAGTGTAGATAATGGATATGATGCCTAAATACTGTTCATGTTTTAGTGTTAATGAGGAGGAGAAGGCAAAGAAAAAAGGACCAGAAGAAAAGCCCAAAAAGCAAGGGAAAAAAGATGAGGAAAGTCAGAAGGAAGAGGAGAAATCAAAGAAGGAATTTGACAAAAAGGAAGGAAAGAAAGAGGCTGAATCAAAAAGGAAAAATGCTGCAAAAGTGGGTTCTGCATCAGCTTCTGATTCTGAAGATGATGGAGAAGAACAAGAAGGTGACAAGGTATAATTTTACTTTCCTAATATGTTTATTATAGAGGAAAGTGGTATCACTGAAGATCTTTCTTGAAGTTAATGCCAGATCTTAGTAAAGGATGGAGCCCTGTGGCTGGCTAATATAGCTATATAGAATAAAAGTTGCAGAACTTCATTTTGTCAAATAACTCTTTCAGGAACTTCTTTGGTATTTCCTAAGAAAAGCATCTTTTCTGAGACACTTTTCTTTTTAACAAAGGATTTAAATGTAGCGGTTATTTATTTTGTCAGAAAGCTTTTTCCATCTATGTTCCTTGGAATGCAGACTTTTTTTCCCTTGGGTGCATCTAAGAGAACATTTGGCTTGAAATCAAGTTTTTGAAAGGTATAAAGCTGTCCCTAGACAATCATGTGGAATGTCTTCATTTTTCTGGTGCTTAGGATATTTGTCTTCTATTAGAAAAGGAAAAAGGGAGAAAGGACTAAAGAAATTCAGAACTTAGTAACATGTGGAGGTCTTGTATTTAGTTGCAGGGAAAGCCAGCTCTTTTCAGGTTGTTCCATGGAGCAGAGTTGCTTCAAAGATATTTAGTGTAGGTAGGTTTACCTGTTTACAGAAACAATGATGTAATAATCTCGCTTTTCAGTAAGCTAAAGACTCATTTTCTCTTTCCAATCCTAAAATCCCAAATAAAAACAGAAGAAAAAAGGGGGAAGAAGCTTTCAGGCTGCTCATAGAAGAAACATTGTAAGAGGCCAACATGAGAGAGAAGTAACAGAAAGAAAGCGTAAGCAAGAGGAACAGACAGAATCTGAATCGTGAGTATGTTTTAACATGTGATGTCCGCAAGTTGTTGAAACTAACAGGAGGAGACAATATCTGAAAAAAATTCCAAACTGGTTTGCGCTGTGTTCTGTTGTTCTGTCCCCCCACCCTTTTTTTGTCTATTCTAACTTCTTTCTAAGTGGAGAGTAAAAAGCTCCTCTAAACCAGTATGTTCTATTGTGGGAGAATGGGAAGAATTGAACCTAGAAATTAAGTGATGTCAGTCTTTCAGTGACTTAAAATTTCTAGCAGAAGACAGCTGGTGGGTTCTGTTTAGAAGTAACCTAAGAATATCCATGTGAAAAAGTGTTCAGGACAGCCATAAATTTTTCTTTAAGTTTTGGATACATTAGATTGAGAACTGGTAGGACCTATTAATCCATGGTTATGGATTTTTGATCAGGTTGTGGAATGCATAGGGTTACCTGGAAAACATTTCCTTCTCTGTCTGGCAGCTGGAGCACATGCCGTCAGACAGAACAAGGAAAAAATTAAGAATTATTCTACTCTAGCACTGCAAAGCCAGTTGAGTGATACCAAGAGCAGTCTGCATTCAGAAGATAAATTATCACAAATGAATCAAGCATAAGACCGGAGAGAAGATCTGCCAGAAACTGGGGGGGTGGGACAATAGGAAGAAATCTGACTCATTCTCAAGAGCTATTCTGCAAATGGGTGAAGAAGCTGCCACCACGAGAGCGTGATGTTCCCATCCCCACAGTTGGTGGGAGGGCGTAAGAAAGGGAGAACAAGGTAAAAATTTGGAGAAAAAGGAGGAGGATAATGGTCCCCTTCACCCATAACAACAAAATTCTACTTTTTTCACATTCATTAACGAGAGCCTAGTTTGTTGGGGGTTTTTTATCCTCTAGCCCTTTCTTCTCCTCTTATTCCTGTCACTCCTGTGGAAACCTAACATAATTACTCTACTTGCCTGTAGCAAACCTAAGCATTTCCAACTCCAGAGATACTAAATTGTCCTTAGCATCTTTGCAGCTCTTAATATACCACTATTTAAATCTGACATATGCTGATTGATTTCTGCAATCAAACTGTCATATATTGATTTGGTTATAATAATCAAATCTCTTCTACTTTTAAATAGCTGTCATATTTTATGCATTGGAGGGTAGATAGAGCTTTGTTTCAGTAAGATAAAGGAGTAGTAGTTAATGAATGCGTAATGAATTTAATTATAGCTGATGACTAATACCACAAAACTCAATATTGATAAAAAGTAAAAAGACTTCTTTTTGTGCTGTCTTCAAGTTCCTCTACTAATACACTGAATATAGGCTATACCTTTTTTTGGTTACTTTTCTCATCAGCATAGTTTCCATTTTCTGGTCTTTGTAGCTACTTCGTTAATACTTATTTAAGTCTAATAACAGTGCTTTGTACACCATTCTGTATATATACAAAGTTTACATGTACTGTTTAAACGGCATGAGCTTGTGCTGCCAGTTGAAGTAAAATAGTCTTATGTACTTGAAAACTGTTGATTCTGTAACTGGATAGGGTATGAAAGGAACACGGAAGATGATAGACATGCAGGCCTGGATATTGTATGGATGCATATTACTATGACAGAAGAAAATTAGTCATAGAATATTTAGTCATGATGTGCTGAAATATGCAAATTCTAAAATGAGGCTTTGAAACCCCTCAGTAAGACAAGACTGAGGAATTGCTAAACAGGGGTTCATGATCTTCTCTGAATAAAGAGTTCAAAAGCTTGTTGGAAAGACTTCTACCAGTCTTCATCCTGTAACTGAGATGGAGACAAGTTTTGTTTTGTTTTGTTTTTCTTGAGTCCCAGCTTTATTTTTAGTGATACAATTAGAGAAAGACCCATGAGATTTCAATGAACTTGTAATAAATATTTTTCCTTTATTACTGTTTGCTTCAAGAATATTTAAATTATCACTGATATATTTATGGTCAGTTGTAGGGTACTTATACTGTTATAATTAATTATATGAGAAAATAAGTCACATAGGAACTGATTATGACTAATTTATCTCTCCGTAATTCCTCATGGTAATGTTAAATAGTTTTACTCTTTTTGTCATCATAATACAAGTATTTTATTTCTCCATAAGTTAGTTCCGTACAATGCCATTTTACCAATTTGTGCATGCAACCAAAAYAAAATACAGTTATAAATGTGACTTGTTTTTAAAATCCTTTAATTTGCTGCTTCTAGGGAAAACCGTCAGTATGGAGGATTTATCAGCAGTATCTCAGCTAACTAATTTTGTTAATTTATTTCAGCCTCTGAAAACCAGGGTTTGGCTCTTTGTGGTTTTTGCATGCTAATGTTTTACTGAGATAATACCTCAAAACATTGCATCTCATCTAAAAATTGGGAAAAATAAGACTGAAAACCAGACTTTACAACATTGTAAAAACACTTTAATGTTTTTGATAGGCAGAGTAAAGAAGAAGGCAAGAAAACAGAAGTTAAGAAGATGGAGAAGAAGAGAGGTTAGTTTAAAGAAGCTAAACGGTATTTTTGGTCATCTTAAATTTTGAACAGAATTATCTGCTCAGATAAGATAATCTACTGCTAAGGATGGTTTTGGGGTCTCAGTCCAAGATGTTTGATCCATGACTGCTTCCTTCAGATCTGTGAAACAGTGCATTCTTGTTCTTCTATGTTCTTTCTTTCTTCAGTGCATTAGAACAGGTCTTTGCTATTCCCATTTTACTGTCATTCGAGCTTTTATACCTCGATGATCCCTTGTTTGTGAACAAGAAACAAAAGCTCTTACTCTTTGAACTGAATCACTTTAGTTCTTCCCATCAGTTTTTCCTTTCTATCTTCTCATAACACAATAATCTGAGGGACCTCTTGAAAGTATTTAGATACTACCTCTTAGTAAGCAAGAGGCTTGCTCTTCCTAAGCAAGAGGCTTAGATTCAGATTACTGTGGTCTTGTCTACTAACCCAGACTTGCAAACTGACCTTCATAGGGATAAGTCGTTCCTTTTTTAGTACTCCCATCTTTAAGGGCAATCCAAACCGCTGGCTGTAATTTGTAGTATAGTACAGATCCAGTGGCATGGACTCCAACCAACCCAGTGTTGGCAGGGGAATAAAAAAAAAAGTATCCAAACCCATCSAAGATGGATTGGACTTAAAGAAAACTCTGTTTGGTTGCAGTATTGTTCAGAATACGTACCACTTGTGTATGAAAAAATCCAAACAGGCATTCAGCATGTGAATTAGACACGGAYGTATTCATTCATCCTGGCATCCCTGCTGGAGCATGTGTACTGGGGACATTTTGTTTGGATGGATTTGGACTGTAACTTGAATCATACCCAATTTACTGAAGACATCCAGGTGTCCTGTCATTAAAGGTTTTCTAGCTTTGTAACTCTTAGTATTTATTGAAACTTCCTTTTAACCTGGCCCACAAGCAGAGGGTGACAGCTGTATATTGAAATATAAAACTATTTTCAGTTTGTAACTCCTGAGGAGAAAAGTGTGTAGGTTTCTAGTAGTGTCCAGTTCTAAAAAGCTGCGTACTTTATTTCTGATAGTAAGCCCTGTGGTGTATATGTGTGCGCCTGCATGGTTATCTGATGTAGAGTGCCTGCCCRTATTTTTCTGCATTCTGTATGAAGTTCAGATTTGTAGAAGGGTTTCTACAAAGACAAACCTAATGTGATTATCAAATATTCATGCATACTATTTTTAATCTTCAGAAACATCAATGGATTCTAGGCTTCAAAGGATACACGCAGAAATTAAGAACTCCCTGAAAATTGATAATCTTGTAAGTATTTTTTTTTAAACTGATTTATGTGTACAATTCCAGTCGGAAATACTTGGCATGCATGTTTGGTTTTAATTAATATTCTGAGAATGAATGGAATTTTTTCAGTTTGAAAGATAACTGCTGCTTAAATGAGGTTACTGTGGACATTAAAAGATCAATGTCAGCAAGTAAAATTGGTTTTGTTTGAAAATACTTCATAATAAATTATTTACCGCAAACATTCAGACAAAATTCTGTCAAATGAAGCATCTGTGCCAGCTCAGCCTGAGCCATGCAGAAGCACCAGAAGGACACGATGAGTGTAGTATTGGCAGACTCCCTGATGCAAGGTAGGGAGGCCCCCATCTGCTGACCCCACTCATTGTTGAGGGAAGTCTGCTGCTTGCTGGGGGCTAAGATTTGGAACATTACTGACAGATGGTTGAGGTTTGTCTGGCCTTAAGACTATTTATTAACTGCTGCTGGTTTTCTAAGTTGGTCACCGATGATACAGTCAGGGGAGACCTGCAAAGCATCAGGCGTGACTGTGACTCTGGAGGTGATAGTCAAGGTATGGGGACCCAGCTGGTGCTCTCTTTCTTGAGGAAAGGGCTTGTGAAGGAATGGATAGGACTGCTGGGAGGTGGCAGGATCCACCCGACTAGTTGGGGCAAAAGTATTGCTGCCAAGAGGCTGGCCAACCTGGTTAAAGAGCTTTAAACTAGGAACAGTAGCAGAGGGGAAAGTGAGGAAGTGGTGGAGCAGGATAGCAATCAAATGATGCAGGGTGATGTAAACAGAATTGGCCTTGTAATTGACAGAATTCCTTAACAGAACAGTACTGAAGTGGCATCACCACAAGCATATGCAGAGAAATGAGGAAGTGCCTCAAGTGGCAGCACAGCATTATGAGGAAAGCTCTCATAACCTTTCTGGAAAGTCAGCACAACTGGGTGCCTCTTTGAAGTGGCTGTGTGCTAATGCATACAGCATGGGGAACAAACCAGAGAAACTGGACATCTGTCTGCAGTTGCAGGGCTATGGTTTCCTTGGCATCACAGATAGTAGGTGGGATAGTTCATGAGACTGGAGTGTTGCCATGTGTGTATACAGGCTCTTCAGGAAAGATGTGTGCTGGGAAGACAAGATGCGGGATAACTCTTTATGTGAGAGACCAGTGGGACTGTGTGGAGCTCTGCATTGGGACAGAGCTCAGCCAACTGAGAGCTTACGGGTCAGGATTAGTGGGCAGACCAATATGGGTGACATCATGAGGATGTCTACTGCAGATCACCTGATCAGGCAGAAGTRAAGAATGAAGTCATCTTAAGGTGGTTGGGAAGCACCTCCAGTTCAAAGGCTCTGGTCCTCATTGGAGGCTTGAACCATCCTGGTATCTTCTGAAGGGACAACATGGAGATTATACTGCAATCCAGGAAGCTTCTGGAGCATGATAACTTCCTTACACAGGTTATCAAGCAGCTGACAAGGGAAGACGCCCTGTCAGACCTGATTCTTATGAAGAGGGAAGATATGGTCAGGGATATGAAGGTCACAGGCAACCTTGGCTGCAGTGACTGAGATGGTGGAGTTCAGGATCCTGGGAGGAGGGAGCAGGGCAAAAAGGATCACAGCCCTGGGCTCAGGAGAGCAGACTTTGGCCTCTACAGGGATCTGCTTGGAAGAATCCCTTGAGAGACCATGCTGGAGAGAAGAAGGGACCAGGACATCTGGCTCACTTCTAGGCATTACCTCCTTTTCAAGATTGATCCATCTTTACAAGCAGGAAAATAACCAAACATGGCAGGAGGGTTGCATGGGTGAACAAGAGGCTCCTGACTATAGTCAGGAAGCAAAAAAAGGAACCATACAGGAAGTGGAAGTGGGGACAAGTGACCTGGGAGGAATATGCAGACACTGTGCAAGCATGGAGGGATGTGCTTAGGACAGCCAAAACCTACCTCGAGTTAAATCTGGGGAGAGAAATGAAGGACAACAAAACTTCAAGTACCTCACCAGCAACAGGAAGACTGCGAAAATGTGGGCCTTCTGCTGAATGGAGTGGGGGACCTAGTGAAAAAGGACAAGGAGAAGGCCAAGGTACTCAATGCCTTCTTGACCTCAGTTTGCTCATACAGTTCCTTTAAGGAATGYTAGGTCCCTGAGACCAGTGGAGAGTCCAGAACAGGAAAGACTTGATGCTCAGTGGACAAGGATCGAATTAAGAAACATTTAAACAAAGTGGGACCTGATGCGGAATAAACCAAAGAGTGCTGAGGGAGCTGGATGATGTCATTGTGCACCCACTCCGTTTTATTTTTGAAAAGTCACGGTGATTCGGGGGAGGTTCCCGAGGACTGGAAGAAAGCAAATGTCACCCTCATCTTCCAGAAGGAGGATCTGGGAAACTGCAGACCAGTGAGCCTCACATCGATCCCTTGGAAGGTGATGGGGCAAATCCTCCTGGAAATTGTCTCCAATAATATGAAGGACAGTAAGATATTTGGGAGTTGTCAGCATGCATTAATGAAGAGGAAATCATGTTTGACCAAACTGGCATCCTTCTGTGAGATGACTGGCTTGGTGGATGAGGGAGAGCAGTGGATGTTGTTTATATTAAGTTTAAAAAGGCTTCTGACACTGTCTCTCAAATCAGCCTCAGAGACAAACTGATGAAGTCTGGACTAAGTGTATAGCAAGGTGGACTGCAAACTGGCTGAACTGCAGGACACAAAAGACTGTGATCAGTGGCAGTGAGTCCAGCTAAAGGCCAGTCGCTAGTAGTCAACACTGTTAAAACATCTTCATTAATGACTAGGATGATGGGACAGACCACACCTGTAGCCAGTCTGCAGATGATACAAAACAGAAAGGAAAGATTTGATGGGTGTGCAGCCATCCAGAGGGACTTGGACAGGCAGGAGAGGCCAACAGGAACTTSATGAAATTCAACAAAGGTTCAAGTTGTGCCCCTGGGGAGGAATAACCCCATGCACCAGCACAGGCTGGGGACTGACTGGCTGGAGAGCAGCTTGTCAGAAAATGACCTGGGCTACTGGTGGACGCCAAGCTTACTGTGAGCCAGCAGTGTGCTCTTGTGGCAAAGGTGACCAACAGCATCCTGGGCTGCATTAGAGAGAGAGTTGCCAAAACATGGAAGGAGGTGATGACTGCCCATTGCTCGGCACTGGTGAGACACGATCCCATTTTGGGCTCCCCAGTGCAACAGAGACATGGACGTACTGTAGGGAGCCCAATAAAGGGCCACAAAGGTGAATTAAGGGCTTGGAGCATCTGTCATAGAAGGAGAGGCTGAGTGAGCTGGGAGTGGTCAGCCTGAAGAAGAGAAGGCTGAGGGGGATTTTCTCCATGCGTGTAAATACCTGAATGGAGTGTGGAAGGACCACAGAGCCAGACTCTTCTCAGTGAAAGGACAAGAGGCGATGAACACTGATGTATAGGAGATACTGCTTAAACATAAGAAGAAGCTTTTTTACAGTGAGGGTTGTCAAGCACTTGCATATGTTCATCTAAATTGTTACACCTTGGATTCCACTGTTAAGGTTGGGCAGTGAAAACAGATAGGCAAGGACTAGAGCTGTATCTTTTTTTAAGCCTATTTTAATTTCTATGCCTTTGGTGATTTAGAACAATACTACCAGGTTTTCTGAATTCAAGGTTATTTGTGCTTTTTTTGTTTTTATTTTGTTTTTTTCTCTAACTGAAACCTCAAATCATGAGACCAGACCAAAAATACTTTACCAGTCGCTTTCTTATTTGAAGTCCTGGAGGGGATGCAAATCTTTGAAAGTCCATTTACACAACTCAAAAAGCAAGTAAAAGGCTTCATTCCATCTCTGCCTTTAGGTACGACTGAAGACAAGAAAATTCTCGCTGCCACTGTTAATTGGCCAAGGAGAGGTGTGAGAGTGACATCAGTTTGAGGACTTACCCTAACTGGTTACGTGGTCTTTTCAGAGTACCGTTGCACGGATGGTGCTGAAAGGGATTCAGCCTTTGGTTTAGTATCTTCATTTTGTGAGTGTTGTTTGTACAATGAGAAAATATGAGTGTCAGTGAAGAAGTACAGTAGCATGAGAAGCAGCAAGCTGTTCCAACTCAGGAACTCAGCGTTGTGTTGGTAGTGGGGACAGGGGACTGCCCTGTGCCAGACATAGCTGGCTCCAATGGACCCACCGCAGAGCACGGCTGAGCCCCTCAGCCAAGATGGTGGTGCCTCTGTGAAAACTTACTTAAGAAAGGGCAAAACACGTTGGGCAGAGAGAGGTGGAGGAGGAGAGGAAAGAGTGAGAAACAGCAGAGAGAATACCAAGGTCAGAGAAGAAGGGAGGAGGTGCTTCATGTTGCTGGAGCAGGTATTCCCCTGCAGCCTGTGGAAGAGACCACGGAGGAGCAGATGTTCACACTGCGGCCTGTGGAGAGCCCATGCTGGAGATTTCTGCTGAAGGACTGCAGCCTGTGGGGAGAGCCCAAGCTGGAGCAGAGGAGAATGTGAGAGGAGCTGCAGAGAGGAACTGTGATGTACTGACCATCTGCCCCCACTGCAGTGCTTGGGGGTGGGCTGGGGAGGGGACTCTGGAATGAAGTTGAGCATGGGAGGGGGTAAGGAGAAGTGTTGATTTAATGTTTGTCTTTGTTTCTCACAACCCAAATCTATTTTAGTTGGTAATAAATTAATTTTCCCCAAGTCGAGTCTGTTTTGCCCACAACAGTAACTGGTAAGCAATCTCCCTGTCTTTATCTCWACCCATGAGCTTTCATATCCTATTTTCTCCYCCTGCTCTGTTGAGGAGGGAGAGGTGAGTGGCTGGCTGGGCATCTGGCTGCTGGCCAAGGCTAACCCACCACAGTGTTAAATATGAAACATTCATTTCCCGTGTGGCCTATTCTTAAACTATTTTATTTAAGTCTATGCCAATACTTTGTCTCAAAAAAATAGTTCACCTTAAATAAAATTTAGAAAGCTTTTACTTCACAACTTAATGGTTTGGCTTAAATAAATCACTCTGTCCTGAGACAGATAGTAAATTCCCCTAAAATAATATGTAAAAAACAAAAATGGAAAACCCCAAAACCCCACCAAACCTCTAATTCAGAGGTGTAATGTGTAATATCCTGCAGTACTGGGAAGAACACTGGTTGTAGAGCTACCGCAAGGACACTTAGTTTATCGTAATTGTATTTATCAAGTAAAGATGGTAATAAGAATTCTGCTGAGCATAGTCCTGATATGTTTGTTTGGGTTTTTTTAATACTGATTTCCCTTGAGAACAGGAGCTACAACTTTATACAAGGTGCAGAATATTATTATGACCTGTGCTGGAGATGAATCTTGTTAGTTCAAAATAGGAATTAAAATAAGCAAGAGTAGCTGGAAGATAAGGAAATTGAGAACTAAGTATTACAGGAAGAAGACTTTAGTACAGTGGTTCTTAGAAATGGATCAGAAGCTCACATCATTACTTCTGGGTGTCCTGCGTAGTGTGTCATTCATCAAACTTTTAACTGAAAAATCTACAAAGATACAGTTCTGTATATTAACTGCAGTCCACTTAAGTTGCTTTGCTACTTTCTCAGTGGCAAGTCACTTGGGAAAAATCGTGTATGGAAAAAGCTGACTGTGGAGAACCGCTTCAAGCAGGGAAGTACTGGAACTGTGAAAGGGGCATAAAGCTTGAGTTTGTATTTTGAAAGTAGAAAATTATTCTTAAAAATTGTAAGTTATTCAAATAGTATCTGCCTTTTGTTATGGAAGTAGCTGAAAGGCAACTGATAGTAATCTTTGTTTGCAAGTTTGAATGTATAAATTGTTCTAAAATTAAGTACGTAGTCAAATTAAGGATATTATAGGAAGGTATCACTGAGCATGGAAATTAATTTATTTTGGCTAATTAAGGATTATTAACATGTAAGTTAAGTCTTCAAACTAATTTCTTGTTTATATACAGGATGTGAACAGGTGTATTGAGGCTCTGGATGAGCTTGCATCCCTTCAAGTCACAATGCAACAAGCTCAGAAACATACAGAGATGATTCTGACTTTAAAGAAGGTGAGATCTGCAATATTAATCAAAGTAACTTGTGTGTTTTCTTAAATTGATATCAGCATTATTTACTACTAGGGTACTGTGTCCAGTTCTGGTCCCCACAATTCAAGAACAATGTGGACAGACTGGAGAGGGTCCAAAGGCGGGCCATGAAGATGATCAAAGGGCGAACTTGGAGAACCTGCCCTATAAGGAAAGACTGAAGGGGTTAGGTCTTTTCTTCCTGGAGAAGTCTCGGGGGGAACCTCATCACAGTATTCCAGCACTTAAAGGGCTGCTACAAAGAGCATGGAGGCTCTCTCTTCACAAGGAGCCACATGGAGAAGACAAGGGGCAATGCGTACAAGTTGCACTGGGAGGGGTTTCATCTCGATATAAGAAAGAAATTTTTTACAGCGAGAACAATTATTCACTAGAACAACCTCCCCAGGGACGTGGTGGAGTCCCCATCACTGGAGGTTTTCAAGACGTGATTGGACAGGGTGCTAGATAATCTCATCCTGGCTCCCTTTCCCACAAATGGTTGGACCAGATGATCTTTTGAGGTCCCTTCCAACCTGGGCTGTTCTGTGATTCTGTGATACTTCAGAGAGTGTAAAAGTCTATGATCTCATTTCAGGTTAAATTGAGAATTTTATCTTTACACAGGTATTTAAATACCTAAGTGGAGCTCATGTTTTATTACTTTGATTACAGATACGGAAATTCAAAGTTAGCCAAGTTATCATGGAGAAATCTACAATGCTATATAACAARTTCAAGACCATGTTTCTGGTTGGGGAAGGAGATTCTGTTCTTTCCCAAGTACTAAATAAATCACTTGCTGAGCAGAAGCAGCATGAGGAAGCCAACAAAACCAAAGAACAGTGGAAGAAAGGAACAAACAAAAAAATGGAAAAGGAAAAGGACCAAACAGGTAAGTCATTGTGGTTTTAGTTTCTTGTCATATAAAAGACCTAGTCTCCATTAGTTTCTGAGCCAGCTTCAAAAAATCCTTGATGTAGGAATTCTRCCCACCTATTGAAACCTTTACATATCTGAAACAGTCAAGGATAATACTGCTATAACTAAGTTTCAAGTTCAAGGGTATAATGTTTTCCGTGACTCTTTTACCTTTATTGCCTGAAGGGAAGGGCTTTTGCAAGAATGGAGTTAGCATTTCTTACTTCTCTGTAAATATTCTAACTTTGTTACCTTAGGGAATAAAAAAACATCAAATATGAGGTAGACTAACATACTACCTTCCATTCCTCAAGTAGCCTTTTGGTGCCTAGACTTCCACCTATGCTTTAACTGCTTAATGTCCTTCAATAGCCTCTTCCTATATCAGGCATGCTACTATATGTAGCAGCAGCTTTTAACCACTTCTGTAATGCAACTTCAGTAGTTCAGTCTAACAGTAAAGAAATAATCATCATTTAGGGGAGAAAAGGCCTTTATGCTCTCAGCAGTACTACTGCAGATTAATCATGAGCGTTGTACAAGTACAGCATGCTATTGAAAGCTTTCCATAGTAAGCATGCTCTACAATAACTTAGGTCAGTTATTTAAAAAAAAAAAAAAAAGAAAGAAATGTAGTGAAATAGATAATTGCATTTTTAAATAGAGGAACAAAATGAGACAGAGACACTGGAAAGCTGTGTTGCGAACAAATTTAAATCCTTGAAGATGTAGCAGTTCTACCCATCTATTAAAATTATTTAGATACTTGATCTCCACAACCACTGGAGAGAAATTATATTTACTTTGAACTTGAATCCTGGGAGCAAAACTGTTTCAGAAAACTGTTTGGAAGTTACACCACCTGGATCTGGAATAAACAAGTCACTGTAACTGAGGTGATTGAGGATGCCAAGGATTCAGAATAACTGTAGTGGAAATGCAACTGTATTTGTAACTGCTAAGAAAGCAAGGATGATGATAAAATCCAACCATTTTGTGGTGAGAGAAGTATGTATGATGTAGTAGAGGTTCCATAGAGATCTTTCCCCAACCCAGTGATCAGCACAGCTAATATTTTAACAAAGAATGTAAACTGAAAGACTTCCGCCACATAGAATAGTCTGACTAATGAAGGTACTCCAGGTGAGGTTAACACGAAACTTTAACAGAACACACTGAAGTACCATATTGATGCCTAGTCAAATGGAGAATGGTAAGAAGTTTTATTAGAGTAGGGGGATATTTCATAGAAGTGGATTTTTCTTTATTTGCTACGAAGAGAAATTCTGGTTCCTTATGTTCGTACTTCTGCCCTTTTAAAAATTGAACTGCTGAACTCTTACTATCTTTATGAAGCACAACAATTACAGCAATTTGTACTTCAGCTGAAGTACTGCTTCAGACTGTCTCCTTTGTAACAAGGGATTGTAGCATTCCTTGTTTCACGGAATTCTTCCCGTGGCATTCAAGTTCAGAACTGATTCTGAGCAAGTCTAGACTAGAATGTCATCTTAAAATGATCTTGTCTGCTTTTTAGCATCTCTTAGGCTGTAAGTATTCTGATGAGAAATGTCTTGTATTTTTTTCTTCTGTAGCACAGTAGTTTAATAGAGGGKTTTTTTTTGGTAAACACTGTAACTTCAAGTAAAATGGACTGTCAATTCTGACTTAAAGTGACATTCCTCAACAATTCACTCAAAATTCACTGGCTTGTAATACCAGAGCAAAACATGTGTTCATCACAGAAATTTTGAAGAGGTTAAATATTCCCGCTTTGACTTCACTAAATACAGCTTCTACGTAGCGCTTTGTTTTGCTGCTTGACAATTGCATGCTATAACTAAACATTTTTACTCTGTTTATATATACTGTTTGTAATAATTTTTATTATGTACATATTTGTTAGATTTGTTAGAGTTGAGAGTCAACAAGAATCCATGAAACTAATAACCTCCAGTTAAAGTATCAGAAATCCACCAAAATTGTCTGACCAGGTTAGAGTGGTAAACAGAATGTACTGCTGAAGTATATTCTCTCACTGCTCAGAACATAAATAAGCATTAGTCTTATTATCTGTAGCCTAGCGAGCACAAGAAGAACTTGAAATCTCATTAAATATATACACACTGTTCATTTCCCATTATTAAAATTATGGGATGAGGCTTGTTGCATGGAATTTTCAGAAGTTGAAGCCGTATCAGTTACTGCTTTTTGTATTGTTTCAGCTGCTGGGTATCAAGGTGAGGGGAAAACATTTATAGTGTTTGAGTTGATGAAGGTAAAGAAATTATCTGGGGCTTTTTATAGCACAGTTTTGCTGCCTGCAGTATTGTTTTCTTTCCCTGCCCTTTCATTTTAAAGGTTCAAAGGTTCTAAATGGAGGGTCTGAAGCTCAAGACACCAACCAGTCATCACACAATGGAGAGAACACTGATGAAAAGAAAGATAAGCATGAAGTTGGCAGTAAGAAAAAGTGAGTTAATAACCTTCCTGAACTAAGGATCTGTCCTGCTATAGCAAAATGATGTACATAGAACAGCAGTAGATTGAAGTTACTTAACCATGTTGAGGTACTGTTTCCTTTACAGTACCTTTCTTTTCTCTCAACCTTAAGAGAATGATAATAGCATACGAATCTTCTGTTAAAGTTTTGAATGAACATTTTAAAAGTTACTTCACTCAGTGCTATGGTGGAGACTTAAAGAAAAAAACTGTGGGATGTCCTGTTAGGAGAAAATCCAGCACGTGGTGAGACAGGGCAAAGTATAAGCTTTCTCCTATGTTTTAGACTGCGATGCTATTAAGTTGGAAGCAAAGGAAGCCTGAACCAAGTCTTACAGAAACTAACAGGATTTATCAAGTGTTTTGTGCAATCATGTATTCTAATCAATAGCCAAGCCACTTTAATTAGTGTTCTATAGTGTAGCTATGGAATTGCCCAAATGCAGGTAAACTGCAGGCTAGAACTTAGACCTGCGAAATTTCAGAACTCTGAGCGCTTTATAGAGGTTGATGCATTTACCTTTGCCAAACAAGAAGCCATAAGAATGCTTGAATTTGTCAGGAGGTAAGTATTTAAACCTTAGCCTTACTGAAAAATGCTGTTTTGTAAACAAGAACAATAATCAGCGAACCTCTTGTAGAATATGAGAAATACTTAATAGAATTTAGTAAACAGTGAGGAAAAGGCCTAGAATTATCCTTGACCTGAATTGTTTTGTTGAAGTACCACTTTGTTTTCTCTGAGCACGTCTGCACCTTGTGGTCAGGGATTCTTTTTGTCCAGCAGTATGTCTTGAGGTGAGCTTTCCTTTCATCACTGTCTTCATGCAGGCCAGGAGGAACTTCAGTGGCCTGGCATTCTTTTGGCTGTCTGCCAAGTTAAAACTGTACAAATGAGTGGAATATTGACCATTATTTACAGTAAGGTAAACTTAAACAGAACACAACCAAAAAACCCCTTAAGATGAAAATGAATTTGGTATTTGCTGAGAGGTAGCCTCAGAACTACTGGCTTCTGATTACACAGCTTTCAGAAGTGACATTTGGGAGTTTTCAACCAGTGATGCCAAATACTCATTTGGTCTGAACAAGCAACGTGTTACGGGAACGTAACGAAGGCACAAGTGTAGGTTCCTAACACAGGTTACACAGCCTAGCACACTGCTTAAATAGGCCATTTGGCCAGATCACAATATGGTACTAACAAAGTGCAACACCTGAGTTACTTGAAATCAATAGCAAGGCAGTTCAGTAATAATAGAATATACTTGGCCAAGTATTTAAAAATAAATGACTACTAAACCTGTTCTCCAGGGTAGAATTTTTTTCATGGCCTGCTCCTTTCCTTGTTCCTGCAGAACCTGGCAACACTTGGATTTTTGAGTGACAGGGAGACAACGTCACTCAGATTGCCCTTTATATTTGTGATTAAAAGAATTAAGAATATTTGGGTGCATGCATGACACCTCAATGGACATTGGTCAAAAGAAACTTAAGGCAGGTACTTCAGATAGTTATGCAGCATGCCTGGAAAAGGCTGTTGAATATAAAGAGTGTCTCAAAAAAGCAACTTTGAAGCAAGACAATTTATATTTTTAATACTTCAGTAATTGCGATTGTATCTGTAAAACTTGCAAATATATCTTCCGTGAATGAGCTAGTGGGGGTGTCACGTGCTGCTAATAAACGTTTATCTCTTTAAGTGTGTGTGGTGTTTGCTATGGCCTTGAACTCTACACTCCAACACATTCTTTGACTTACCTAAACAAAGAAACAAACCCACTTTACAAAAAAACTTGTATGGCTACTTGGGAGCAGCTTCTGTGGACTTACTGTTTGCCAACAGCTATAAACCAGATTTTGTAACACCTCTTGCAAATAACCTTGCATGTTGAGAAATGCATCCACATACCTGTTCTAAATTCAATCAAGCTACAGAGTGGTGTCTCTCCATCATACAAACTTCCTTTCATTCCGTATTTTTCATACATTTTTATTTGCAATATTCAGTTTTTTAGAAGTGAGAAACTAGTAAGCAAAATAAATATGAAAAAAATCATCAATGTTTAAAACACCCCTGCAATCCCCACTACTGACTCTAAGCAAGTAATTGGTAAACTTCTCAAATCACAGGGCTGTCTGTTCAGTTCTGACTTTTACTCCCTTTGATATGTAGAGGCAAGACATGTCCGTACCTTTCTGAAGATGTACTTCAAAAATCTTGGAAGAGAGAAGTTGTGTAACTTAATAGTTCTGAAGTGATTGGCATTTAAGAACATCTTTCTGTTCTCGTTTGGTAAAAATACATACTGCTTCCTGAGGTTACCTTAGTGTTTGGGACACATAGTGGATTATTCCTGGCTACTAAGAAAAGCTACAATTGGTAAAGTATGTTCAGCCAGAGTACTTTTCCACCTGAGCTGACACATACTTGGCAGCAGACTAGGGAATGGAACGCAAACCACGTCTGAATGGCTGCCGTCCACAGCTGGTCACATATGTGAGCGTGATACTCACCTCTACCAGCTTAGCTTTGCCTTTGGGGGCAGTCAGGGTGAGAGAGAAGATAGGCAGCTGGCACTGCTGCCTGGTTCAGTTCTCCAGACTTCATCTACTGCTGAATGTACACTACTGTGACTTTCTCTGGACTGTACAAATTCCTCTGGAATAAGTCTTGCTCTCCACATTTTTGTATGGTTGTTAACGTTGCCTTTATTTTGTTTCTAGGACATGTGGTGAAGAGAGAGAGCTTGAAAAGCCAGCAAAAGATTCTGCCTTTGAAAGCAAATGACACCGCTGGAGTCTTTTTTTTTAAATACAGATTACAGAGGATTGTTAAGTTTTGCATTTGAAATCTATAGACTGCTGAAAGTTTTAAATAATTTTATAAGCATAGTATTTTAAAGTTAAATTTTGTGGAATAAAAGCCCCTTTAATCTTGGTTTAAAAGTATTTAAACACTTTTGCCAATAGTTTTGTCCAGTATTACAAGTAACACATTTCAAAAGATGAAAATTCCAGTTAGATGACAAATGCTTACATGTTACAGGACTTAGAGTTGTAGTATATTTTTATCTGACTACTGTATGTTTGTCTAGCTAATAGCAGGAAAAAGTGTAAATACTTTTAACTGCCTAATTGCTTCATTTGTATAAAACCTACCCTCTTCCTATGATACTGACCTCTGTTTGTGCATAGTTTTTCAACTTTTGTTGGGGTGTCTTTTCACTGTGTTTTGTAGGAGTTGGAAGCAGCGTTTTTATAGCTGTTAAAATGTTGATGTATGAGTATACTTAATTACTTTTTTTTTTAAAACAAGTTTAGTTCTGTTCTTGCAAAACTCATTGTGCCAATTTACTGCAATGTGACTTTATGGTATGCTTTTGGTATAATAAGTATACTAGAAAGAAATCGGGTGTTTTCACTGAACCTGTTGATGCACGCTGGTTGGAAAACACTATCTTGAACAATTTATGAAATTAAAGAATTTAAACTGATAAAGAGAGACTGGTTCTTAATGCTGACTTGTGTAGACGAAAACATTCATAGGAACAACAAGTGTCTGGTTTTAAYACCATTTCAATTTTATTGCCTTGGCATTAACCCGGGGATCTCTAACTTGTATTTTAACAGAAACACTGGTAAGTATTTTAAGAAAAATTCCTAAAGGCATGAAAGGGAATGAAACAGGTACAAGCTCCTCTGAAAATTCTTTCTTGAAACACACCCTTTGCCTAACATCAGAACTAGGAACAACTTGTACGTGACTGGATTTCTCACCAGCCAGGTGAGAAATTAGAGTTTAATAGTCCTAAGAATCTTGTTAGTGGGTATCAGGGAAGGTGGCAGTGTTCCAGGGGTACCTGTCACCTTGTATTGTGTCGTCTTCAAGGCATCAACAGAAGAACACGGTTACAGCCCAGTGGAGACCAGTACTTCTGAAGCTTTAATTCACACCATTCAACAAGGAAGCGTCTTCAGTATTGCAGCATGACCAAACCAGCATGGTATGAAATACTGAAAAGTCAGATTATTTCTTGTTTACATGCCTTGCAAATTGCTGCCATGGCTTCTTCAGTCAGGCCACCTGGGTTTTTTGTTGTTCTTTCGTTCTTACCCAGGGTAGTATGGAGAAAAGGGACTTCTGCTTATATATAAAACAAGGCATACAGCTTTTTCCCCCATTTCAAGTTCAACAACTCGGTACAATCTTCACTTTTGTTTGCAGTTCTGCTCTTACCATAGTGCTAAGCAGCTAGATATTCAGTAATAGGAAAAAGCAACTTCAATACTCAATACGTCACGACCAGGTGAAGGTCTAGTAACTTCAGCACTGCTTTCAAACTTTCCTGTTTTCCAGAACCTGAAAGTGACAGATTTATCTTGACTTTTTTTCACTGAAATCATGCACTACTATGAAGTAACTCATTATTCTCCATCTCCTAATTCTGAAGAGATGACCCTAGCACTGCCTTTTTGCTGCCTTTTTTTTTTCCTTCTTCCTAACAGACCAGAATAGTAAACTGCATAATAGTTTCAGGATCATAGCCCTAATCTCCCCTTCTCTTCACTTGTATGGTTGAAGTAACAACAAAAAAAATCCTCACTAGGCATAGGAAAGAGGCACAGGAAAAAGCATGCAAAGCCCGAAATCACAACTCTCGTATCTGATACTTATTGCACAAGCAGTATTGCGTTTACTGTGTTCAAAACTGCTAGTCATCTTTGCTAGTTTGCAGTAGTTGTTATTTTTCTTATGTAACTTTGCCAAAATCCATCCCGGTGAATGTTTTTTTCCCTTGCTAAATACGCCACTCCTTCAGAGACCACGCATGCAACGTGTAGTCACTACACGTAAGCTGCTGCTAACGCCTGTTTGTAGTAGTTTGACCAACTTTTAACTGTCCATTTACATAGTGGTACACCCAGATGGTGTTAACTGCTTCTATAGGTTGTTCTTAACCAGAACCCATTACGTTTATTTTTGGTCTCAGTAATCTGTAAACTAGGTGTAATGTTAAGATGAGGCAGGATTATAGGTTTGGTCATATAGAAAAGCCAACACAAGAATATGTATTTCAGCATTCAACAACACTGTTCACCAGTGGCTGAAGTTACGGAGCCTGTTTTGCTGCATTTGTACCGCAGACTTCTTCATATTGGAATATGCTGGGTGCTTTCTAAAGACTTCTTCGCTATATTGAGTACAAAGTTTTACAGATCCAAGGATATTTTTTATTATTCCTTATTACTCTGCTATCATTTATGTCAATGGATAGAAGCACATGCACATGTATGCAGCTGTACYGACCTTAACAAAAACATGATTTGTGCATATTTACAAAATGGTACTATTTCCACTCTACCTTCCTGCCYGAATTTGCAAGCAGCCTAAAACTCTCTATTCTCTCTTCACAGCTCTGTTAATCAAAGAGGGAAAGAGATGTGACGAGTGCCTGGGGGAAGGCCTCCATGTTGCTGCTCAAAGCAGCACGCTCATAAATGACTTTTTGCACAAAACACAGTGGCATTCAGTTACAGTAGCACTTTGTAGTAACACGCTGGCTGCCTTGGGAAATTGAAGTATCAAGCTACAGGCATTTAGAAAGGTTAATGATTAAATATTGAAGCCTGTATTTACAAAGCAGAATCCACTTAGGTGACTACTGGAAGTTAAAACTTGGCATGAAAAGAAGTTTTAGTTGGCAGCAATATAGTTAAGATTTGGAATACAGCAATCTCTCACAAAAAGGTAAAAACATGCAAGTAGTTACAAAACTAAATGCTAAAATTCGTTGCAAAGCTTTTTATGTGTGTAATGAGTATGTATTTGTGTAATGAAATGGAAGATGTTTATATACCAAAACTGAGTAGCTTTCAGATCTTGAAGACAGTACCTCAAGTTGAACCTGGAAGATCAATAGCCAGGGCAGCTCCCAGTACAAAATTGTCCTCAGCAGATGGTCATGTTTGGCCTCCACAGATCTTGAGTTTCAGCAATCTCTAGAGTTTCACAACAGACTGCTGTTAAGGGGAGAGACTAACATGGCCATACAGGTAGATCATCAAACAGCAGCATTCTCATTCAGCTTCCAAATACAGGTAGTTACTGCACACTGGAATTTGCATGTTTCTACATACAGCTAGTCACAAGATGTATTTTATTGCCTTAGGAAATGAAAACAGCTTCCACTTTCACCCTCAAAAGATGTTAACTCAAACAGGAATTTTCACATAGGCACTTCCCGATTTTCACCATTCCGTTGTATCAAAACCCCTTTTACCAAAAAAAGGGGTACTGTGTATTCCACAAGTATGCCAAATCCACCTTGTTTTCACACAAGTGTTGATGTCTGTCTTTCACAACTGTTTCAGAGATGATGGGTCAACCATGCCACTACTTCAAAGGRTTAATTGAGATGGATGCAGAGATGAAGCTCCTGATTGTATGCGGCAAGTCACTCTATCCATTCAGCTGCTTGGGCTTTTACTGCGTGAATTTACTGCCTATTTACAAACCAGAAGTAACCTGAATTCACAGAATCTCACTTGACTGTAGAAATGGTCACCTCACCTTCCAAGATGCCTGAGTATCCATGAGCTGTGTCTCTTGAAAGATACAAATACAACTTCTGAGAGCTGAGAACTGACTAGGCAGTCAAACTTCTTCAGTCTCCCAAGGAATAAGGCTGATTCTTTTTGCAGAAAGGAAACAAACCACAGTTAATGCACAAAATTTAAAGCAGAGTTAGCTTTGACAGTAGCATCCCTACTTCGAGTCAAGTTTACTACAGCTGAAAATACTGTGCAGCCCTGTTGAGTTGCTCATCATTGAAGTGCACAGGGGGCTGTTGTGATGATGTTACAAGTGCCCAGCTAGCAGTGGAAAGTGACAGTGTCTATATGAATCACGTTTTGCCTTGGAACTTTACACCAACAGTAAAATCAGAGGGGCCTCTCCTCTTCCTCAACACAGAAACAGCATTCTGTATCGCTGCCTTGCCAGCAAGGCAAAAACTTTCATCAGGGAGAGAATCTCCAAGACCTTTTGGAAGTTTGAAATAAGTTATAAAGGCTCATACTGCCAAATCACTAAGTGTTTAAAAAAGATCAAAGCAAAAAGCCAACCACAGATTCAGGTTAATGCTTTTTAGATTCAACAGATTCAACTACAGTTATTAATACTCTAGCCTTTTTGCTTCCCCTGCTAAGTACAGACACAAGTCTTCGTATGTCAGTAGGCAGGGTCCTTAAATTTTCATTTAAATATAACTCAAATCATTTCCAAGTTCCATACCCTTATATCCAGTTTATTATTACAAAGGATTTATATGAAAACATTGCTGATTGTCTTGCTTTTAAAAAAAGGGAAAAAAAAGACACAAATACCAAACACACAGACAAAGGATTATTAAAAAAAATTATTTTTTATCATTTTTCATCATGAAGTAATAAACCTACTTGGAATTTTTGATCACTGAAACACTAACAGCATTTAATAAGTAGCCAAAACACAAATATCCAGCTGGTGTCATATAAACTCAACTACGAATGGGCAGCTTGGGTGCAATGCTGGGTTTCACTCAGAGGACTCATTCAGAAAGACATGTTAAATCAAGACCAGACCCAGCTGTCCTGTGACAGCTCCTGGGAAGTACAGCATCTTTAAAAACTATGATTTAGTGTAACCTTTTTGTTCCATTTGTCATTTAAGTTGAATCATTCAATATGAAAGAGGACCAGAACACACAAACAGCAGCTTCTAATACGAGTTCTTCTCTGTTTTGTAGTTAAGCACAGGATGCAATCAACTCCCACACCCAGACTGTGGCCAGCTTCTCTTTGCCTCATTAGAAGTATGGGACTGGCCCTAGCAAAATTTCTTTTTTTGTCCTGCAGGGACAGCAATTTTGAAATATATTTGACCATAACTTTTTACTGGAAAGAAGGTAAATGGGTTGGGTGAAAGATAGCATGCCGAGGCAGAATTAGTTTAATGGAAGAATAAATTCACATTTTGGCCACTCCCTTCTCCCTACTGCTGAAGAAAGAAAAAAAAAACCCACACACAAAAAACATACTGAATGCCGCCTTAGAATTCAGCATAAGAAGCCATCAAACAAGTAAACAATATCTTTAGAAATCACGCCAGCTGTCGACATAATCTCAGTTCCAATACCGAAGAGGATTGGGAAGCCCGTATGTTACCAGCTGAAAGGGGAGGAGGCTGGGGAAAGATGAAGAGTAGCAACTCATGAGGCAAATACTGAAGTTGCAGCCAGAGTTGTATTGCGGGGAATCTTTGAAGCAGCTGTTACAGCACCACAAAGCAGTCCAGCCCTAGCAGTTTAACTGGTGACAGTTGTGAGCCGGGCACTCCCTCTTCTGCAGATTCCTGAAGGATAAGAAAACCACCACCACCTGCTGTTACAAGTGCTTAGTTCACTACTCTGTTTTCAAAATGCACAGGCCAACAGCTGGCTGACTTACAGGACCAAAAAAAAAATCACCTTTTTTTTGGTCCTAAAAAAAGCACAGATTTATATTCACATGACCTAATACACCACTGGAAAGCAGATACGTGAGCGATGAATGGAGTCCTGCAAACGCTTAAGACACTTTTGTTTCAAGACATCTAAGATAATCAAGGGAGCACTTGCAGAATCTGTGGTTACAGGACCTGAACAGAACTCAATTTGTCAAATACATTTCTGTATGCAGGTTATCAGTGTCAGCTGTCTTTTACACCAACCAGAACTAGGCATTTTTTGAGAACTAGCTGAAGCTTTCAAAAGAAAAGCAGTTAGCGCTACTAGCTTTCCTAAACAGCAAAGATGTCCCCTAAAATCTTCTGAATTCCAGATGACTTTAAAAAGCAAGGCACTAGATAAGTATATTCTCTTTTGGCAAGCAGAGTTTCAACTTAAYGTCAGACTAGCAAGTACAAATTGGTCATGTTTTAATAAAAACCAACAATACTTACAATAACAGTGATACTAAAAGAAGAAGTGCACAATGAGCACTACTTTAGGAACAGTTAAAACTGCATGCACTGTAAACAGTTAACAAAGTCATTCGAAAGGCAGGCTACAATTCAGTAATTGGTGAAATGTAGTTTACTCTTCACAGAATCAGTCCTCAGAGTCAGAACGCGAGGACAGCAGTAGCTCACAGATGCAAGCACTCCCATTTGCAGGAAAGACCTTAGAAGTTAACAAGCACTGTGAGCTTCTCTCTCAGAAAGCGTTCTCCTCCCCACAATTTCAGTGCTATCCACCCTTGTTCAGAGATTACAACTGCCAAAGTTTTCAAGGTAAAATGCCCGAAGACCATGTTCTCATCCCTTGAGGTTAACAGAGCCTTGGATGCGCAGAACTTCTCAAAATCACGGCTGCTTTTGCAAGGTATTCTCTCTTTAAACATCCATATGTTTAGAGTCCATAGTCTCCAAACTACTGTATTGTTGTCAAAGTGTATTAAAAAATGTAACTGATTGAAATAAAGTAAGTTGTCTGAGCATAGTTTTCCATGCTAACTTATCTTTTAAAATCATACTTACTTACTCAGAAAAGCACACCGGAAAGACTTCAAGTGCAAAGGGCTCCTTCCACCTCAGGGGAGAGGATTAAAAGCCTAACCCCAAACCCAGCAGTACACTCAAAACTCAAGCTGTTTGGTGGTTTTAACAGCCAGAGCAACAGATTCACCAATGTAGTTCATTGAATGCATTCTGGCTCATGTCAGTTTCAGTTGAAAATCCCAGGATCGACATAAGGATATGCAAGAAACTCCCCCAGTTTATTGCCTTCCACATCGTAATGGAGCATCCGAAAACAAACATCACAGAAGAAGCAAGGATCCTCTGGTGCCAGACTGTCTTTGTTGGTTACCCACCTGCAGGTTACAAAATACAAGTGTTTCCCATGCGAGTCCAACACATTTGTGACAAACACCTCAACATTTTACTCAGAGTTGGGAATGGCAGCAACACACATCAGTAATAATGTTATACTGACCAGGTACTACCTATATTGCATATCTCTCACTCCAGGCATACAGCTCTTTTCCAAACTCCACACCCACTCAGTGTCAATCCCAGCTGCTATCTTACACTGCTGCAGCAGCATTTCCTGAGGAACTCCTCAAACCTGTGTAGCTGGTACAGTGGAAAACTGGCCATTTAAGTCATAAAAGATAAATGTTTTCCCTTAAGGTAAGAAACTGTAATACAGAGCAGACACATGACCGACCCAAACTACTCTGAGTAATAACCAAATCCATTTACAAGTCTAAAAGAAGGGCCTGGATGATGCAGACACGAGGAGGAGAGGATTGCTGCACACTTCAGCAAGCACTGAAGTTAACATGAACACAGCTGCCAGCACAAGGAGGGCCTGCCATGTCACCAAGCAATTAATTTATGGTAGCACTCAGAGGCCATGACAGCTCAAGGCCTACAGTGATTAAAGATGCTATCTGCACAGATTAGAACATGCAGGACAGCCAGCCAAAGCAGCTCTGCTATCCATGGTTTAGCATCTCCCCACTTAAGCTTAGTGCTTAATCCTGGTTTTAATTTAATGCATTTACATCACCTCTGGTAATGCCCTCCCCACCCCATCTTTCCCCCATATTGACCCTTTGGCTCCACCTCCCCTTATGGTCAAATGCCTCACAGATTATAGCCACTTGTGAAGGCATCCTAGGTGCTCTGCTAGGAACACTAGGATAGGCTCCCATCCCAAGGGGAATCGGCCCTTTGCCTGATTCCAGGGAAGTCTAAGGCCAAATAAGCAAGATAACAAAGACACAGCTGCTATGTCAAACTGAGGTTGAGTGTAAGCTTTCCTGGGGAGGAAAAGGGCAGTGGGTGTTTTTGTAAATAAATCATTCAGACCTATAAAATCAGGGAGCCTAGCCTAGTCTGTAGAACTTTAGAGAAATTTCTACTGTGTCTATTGAAAGGCTTTCTCACGTCTAAATAAACAGCGCTAAAGTGCATAAAGAGCATTGAATTCACATTCTGCTCTCTTAACTCCAGAAAATCTGTGCATCACAAAAAGTTCCTCCAAGCAGAGCTGCACAGCACCGAGTTTTCAGGTAGAGGTTAGGAGTTTACCTGTGGGGAACGATACAGGCCTTTTAAAAATCTCTAGATTTTACTCTATTAAAGTTGGACAGATCCATACTTCCCTCTACTTAGATGCTAGATTTAATGAAAGCTCTGTACAACTTCTGGCAAATGAATTTGAATCACATGTCTTGTCATAGGGGAAAAATGCAGCATTTTCCCCCAAAAGTTAGATTTTCAAAAGTAACTGATGGAGAGCTGAGCTCTATGTATGCAAAAGAACCTGAGCCAAACAATTAACCTCTTCATAATTTCAGTTCTTTTGATCATCCTGAAACATCATCTCCAAATGAACGCTACCTGCAGGAGGCCTTTTCCTAGGTAGGGAGAGGACAACTGCCTGAAGAGTAAGATCTCAGACTACTTGCATGAAGATTATTCACACACCTTATCAAACACATACGGAGCTTTGATTTTTTTTTTTTTTTTTTTTTTTAAGTTAGTAGCAACACCTAGAAAGGTTTAAGAAGACAACTGAAAAAGATTGAGAATGTAGCGTACCTGGCTGTATACATTTTGCACACAAAGCATTTTCTGGTACATAACCAGTGTTTCTTGATTAGCAAGGGATAGAAGTTCCTGTCCAGGCAGTCATCATGATGAATGAGCCTTGAGGGAAATAAATAAATACATAAAATACAACAAAGACTCAGCCACATTGGAATTTATCTGAGCATAAGCATGGACATTGAAGATAAGGCATGATTCAAATTCCTGTGTAAACTATGACTAGGCTTCTGCTTAGCATTTCTTAACACAGATAAAGACCTGGAGATAGACTGCTAGTTGCACCATCCGTGGATTTTATGGTCAGAAGTAAATTCAGTTTGTGTAGTAACTCAGAAGTCTTCAGACCATCTACTTTAGACAGTCTTTTCAAAGCTTTCATCTCCTACATAGACTAACAGGCAAAAACATCACCAAGTGAATGTTTAGAGGCTCATAATCCTGAGATCATCTACTTGCAACATCTATGCCCTTCTTTGGGTTGTATTCCTCTTGGGAGGCACCATTTATTAACAATGCTTAGGTACATCAGGCTTCTGGGAACTGAAAATGATCTGTCACCCACTACAGACAATCAGAGGAGTACTCTACCTGTTATGCACTGAGCAGAGTATACCCAATAGTTCTACTGTTGATGTGGTTCCCACCTCACAGCCGCTATCACCTCCTCCTTCTCTCCCTTGTCTATCCACCTCAGCCCACTATTTCCACTCCTCTGTTCTCTTTTCAGTTCCTGCCCCTTAGCGCCAAGTCTAAACTAACAAGTCCAGTTGACTTCAGCCAGAGCCATTAACAGCATTCTGCTCCCTGGTGCTCCAGAATAAGTATGTAAATCTGCCACACATTGGCTCTGCATAGAAAGGGCTTTTCACTGTGGGTGCTATGCCTCCCATACCACAGTCATGCCATGCTAGTTAGAAAGCAGTCTTTTTATGCATACGAATTATTTAAAAAAAAAAATGCAACACTTTCTTCCTTGCAGAGGTAGTCACATGTATACGGAATAAAATCTTAAATAAGGCCTGCAGAAGGCAGCAGAATAATCTTAAAGTTAGTCTAGCAAATATTCAGCATTTAATGTCCGAAGTTTGTCCACWGAAGGCTTGCTTTCAACTGCCTAAGGACTCCCAAAGAGCAGTAACTTACCTTATATCTGTGATGATAATGACATGCTCACAGTTCCCTTGGTGGCAGAAAAGGTATGGAAACCCAATTTTGAGGGACAAATCACTAAATGTGTAGTCCTCCATTTTAACAGACTGAAGATTTCCATAGCCTCTGTCATGAGATTCTGACCACTCAATAATTGTTCTGAAAACAGAAAGGTCATCAGCATGGCAATGCTATAAACTGTGAATGCACAGAAAAGGCAGGCCTGGGGGACATTGCAAAACTCTTCACTGGGACACAGTTAAAAAGATGAAAATCAAAACAGCTCACAACATTTTGTAGTAATTTAAGGTAACTTCACAGCAATACCACAACCCCACAGAACTGTACACTGTTCTTGTGGAACACCTGCCTTCAAATGCCCACCAGGAAGCTTCCCAAGGAGTTCTAGTCAGTGTGTACACTCCTGATGGCACCCATCCAGATCAGGTTGTTTGGAGCATGACACTTCTCAAGCATTCCAATAATTCAAGTTACCAGCAGGTCATTTTTGCTCCCTTGGTCAATAACTTTGTTTTAAAGCATTAAAAAGCTTTTTTTGTTTTTTTGCCAAGGAGAAACACAAAGCTGACAACTGCATAGTTATATTTCCAAAATTTAGCACTGGCAGGGCACTGGCCACTGTTGCAATGATTTCTTGGCTTTTCAGCACACTCTGACATACAAGGCATTTCAATTCTACAGACTGCATATGTTAGCACAAGCCCTTCCATGAAGATCATTGTTGCTCATGGACAGAAAGAGAAGGAGCAAAATAATTAATTTCTCTGAAGTCACACACCCAGTCTGGCATAACAAGAACAGAGTCCAAACTCACAGCTCTTCCATACCATCCATTTTAACATCTTGATCTCCTACATCTCACTAGTGTGTCAGCAAGCCCATACTTCCTCAGAATAAACTACTATGTATAGTTGAAATGGATATGACTTGTGCTCAACCAGTGTGAGCTATAGTGCCAAACAAGAGATACCCAAGACTCTTGGCAACATCATCTCAGATTTCTTTTCCCAACAGTCACACAGTCCCCTTGTTGACTTTACCATGAAGGCATTCAGCGTATTTTCAAGACTGAGCAGAACAACTGACTTCCACACAGCTGAGCTTGTTGTCCTTCTCACCCATCTTCTACCTCACAGGCAAGTCTTTTGGTGGTCATCACAACTAGGGAGGGCACTTAAAAAGCCAGCACAGACTGGCACCTGGCACTGTCCACAGCAATCCCATCCCAACAGAGCAAAACAGGATTTGAAAGGGAAAAACCGCATTCATCCCTTTTTCAGAAGGGAAGTGAGTGGAAGGAGTAAGTAGAGCAAGTAAAGTTAAACTTCTATGTAAAAATCAATTCAACGTGAAAAGATAGTAAGAAAAGTCCGTTCTAGCTTCATACACTAGACATTCCAGTCTCTTAAGAACACCACAGATCATAAACAAAATGAAATAAATTTACTGTCCCTTAAGGTTTTCCTTAGTCAACGTCTACAAATACTGTACCTGCTTAGATCTCTGCACTCTGGGTATCTTTTATCATTATAAAAAATGCCTTCAAAATAAAAGAAAGCAGATTTGTAGAGATCCTGAGAGAGAGAGAGAGAAAGAAAGAGAGAGAAGTCTGCATTAGTGTTATGAGAGATTAAACACCTTAAACAAGAACATGTCAAAAAACAAGCACTTTAGGTATTTAAATTATATTAAGAGACCTCATTCTACAGGTTTCTAAGAAAAGCTTTGCACTGGATTTAGATGCTGATGTGACAAGGCTTATATGATTGCCCGATAGGCAGTTGCTCTGCTGATATTATCTCAAGCCATTACAGGTTATTTTAGTGCTCTTCTTTTATTACTGTCCCCATTATAGCAGTTACGGATTTCTACAAAAACACAGAACAAGAACACAAGATCATTGCACAAATTGCACAAATTAGGTAACTGCACTACCTTAAAAAAAGGCTAATAATTCTTAAAAAAATCAGCAAGATGTAGTGGGTTGACCTTGGCTGGCTGCCAGAACCTCCATCCAGTTGCTCTCTAACTCCCCTTCCTCAACCAGACAGGGGAAAGAAAATAAGACAGGCAAGCTTGTGGGTTGAGATAAAGGCAGTTTAATGAGAAAAGCAAAGGCCTCGTGCAGAAGCAAAGCAAAAAGAGGAGATTTATTCTCTACTTCCCATCAGCAGGCGATGTCCAACCACTTCCTGGGAAGCAGGGCCTCAGCATGCATAGCGGTTGCTTTGGAAGACAAATGCCTTAACCATGAATGGACCCCCTCCTCCCTTCCTCCAGCTCTTACTGCTGAGCACAATGTCATACAGCATGGGATATCCCTTTGGTCAGCTGGGGTCAGCTGTCCCAGCTGYGTCCCCTCCCAGTCTCTTGCCCACCCCCAGCCCACTGGTCTTGAGGGGACCTGGAGAGACAGCCTCAAGGCTGTGCAAGCACTGCTCAGCAATAGCCAAAACACTGGTGTGTTATCAACCCTGTCTAGCCAAAAATGCAAAGCACTGCACTACATGGGCTGCTGTGAGGAAAGTTAACTCCATCCCAGCCAGACCCAGTACACCTGATCAGGGCAGACCACACCACAAAATACTTTTTGATGGAATGACAGAGAATTATTGCAGTCCTGTCCCCTGCACACACGCGCACGCACACAGACGACAGCCACATGGGAGCAGTCCCTGGTCACATCTATATAAACAAGACAGACACGCAATTTTGGAAGGTCCAGTCACCTCACTTCTGGGGGCTCAGAAGAAAATCTAGCATGCTTCAAAATTCCCCCGTAATTATGAAGTTTGTCACATGCAGACAGGCTATTTGTATCAGTCTTCTCTATCAAAGATAATTAACAATTTATGGCACTCAGACAAGCAGTGCAACAGTCATCAGATTCCAAATCATCTCAAGAAACGGAGCTAACCCATGAGCCTCCCTTACACATGTAATAAATTCTGCAGCAGGACTACAGAACTATTTAGGTAAAACCATATCAATCCATAAAAAAGCAGATTCCAGCTGCAAGCATTTCCCTGAGAAGGAACAAAATAAATAAGAACAGGAAAACATCTTGTTGAAATAGCACAATCAAGTATCGTTCTGTTCACCTATCCAGACTGCTTGCACAACAACATTCACAGAGCTGTTCTCTCCTAAAGCTAAAAATTAGAGACATACTGTATTTTTACAAACTGRGGGACAAGAGGCTGGAAAGCAGTGCCATAGAAAGAGGTCTGGGGGTCTGAGCTGGTGGCAAGTTGAATATGAGTCAACAGTGTGCCCTRGCAGCCAAAAGGGCCGTGTCCTGGGGTGCATCAAGCACAGCATCGCCAGCCGCTCGAGGGAGGTGATTGTCCCACTCTACACTGCACCGGTGCGGCCCCACCTCGAGTACTGTGTGCAGTTGTGGGCACCTCAATATAAGAAGGACATCAAACTATCAGAGTGTGTCCAGAGGAGGAGAACTAAGATGGTGAAAAGTCTCGAGGGTAAAACATACAAGGAGCAGCTGAGGTCACTTGGCTTGTTCACCTTGGAGAAGACTGAAGGGTGACCTCATTGCAGTCTACAACTTCCTCAAGAGGGGCAGCAGAGGGGGAGGTGCTGATCTCCTCTCTCTGGTGACCAACAAAAGGACACAAGGAAACTGAATGAAGCTGTGTCAGGGGAAGTTCAGGTTTGACATTAGGAAAAGGTTCTTCACCGAGAGGGTGGTCGGTCACTGGAACAGGCTCCCCAGGGAAGCGATCACAGCACCAAGCCTGTCGGAGTTCAAGGAGTGTCTGGACGATGCTCTTAGTCATATAGTTTAGTTTTAGGCAGTCCTACGAGGAGCAGGGAGTTGGACTCGACGATTCTTATGGGTCCCTTCCAACTCAAGGTATTCTATGATTCTATACAAAATATTGTGTGTGGTTTTGCAACTTAAAACAGCTATACAATAGCTGGAACAGATTTACATGACATATACATACAGCCAAAATTAAGAGGGGAAAAAACATACAAACTTTTTATTTAGATACAAATGTCATTTAAAATCTAAGAAAGGAGTAATTGTTTAATTAAGGCATACATCTGCTTCCCATAATTTCCATCTTCCGTCAAAACAGCCTTTATATAAACAAGTAACTTGAGCAGAGAGAAGACGATCAGGAAAGGTTGTGCTTTTTTATCCATGTAACTTTTTTTACCTTTAAATTGTGCTCTTCCAAGTTCTTTCTGGCATATAAGAGGGTGTTGTTTTGATTTGGGCTGTACCCCTTAAAGACTGAGGCCAGATAGCAGTGTACATTATCAAACTGATGACAACACATGTACAGGGCTTAAGAAACAGTTACAAGAAGCAGGACACAGCCTTCCACAGCAGACCTTGAAGCAGGGAGACGCCTCGGATTGAAAACCCACAGCAAGCAGGGAACCATGTTGTTCAGGTACTTTATTACATTTTAATGAAGAAAAATAATGGCAAAAAAAAAAAAATCACCTTTGTTGCAAGAGCAATAGAGCTAACACACAAGTCTATCCTGGGCTGGGGAAAACAGGTCAGCTGCCTTGCACAGCATTCATTACTGGAAGCCAGGAGAGGTTGAAGGACAGAGACTAAASCCTCTTGAACCACTTCAGAGTGGAACGCTTCTGTACTGACTGCTGCTCAAGGAGCCATTCTGCATATGCTGTATATGCAACTGTGCACAGCTACAACACATACAAGTGATGCCAAGATACCCTGTTTACACACACAGTTGACCTGTAAGTTACAGCACACAATTTTTCCATATTTTCAATTGCACTTTGAAGAAAAGCAGTGTTTCATGAGCTTTCAGCAAAAAAATCATTATCTGCAACTATACACTGGCATTCAGTTATTGCACAAAGCATATTTAAATCCTGTATTTTCTTCAAGTATATAGAAAACTGCAAGGAATCCTTCATTCATGGGCCTTAAGAGCATTTTGATAAAGTATCTCTCCAATATGCATCAACACAGTTTTATCACAGTGAAGTAGTCCCAACCTTTACACCTCTAATTACACTGTGTGCCAGCTCTCAGGTAAGTAAAGGTTATATGTATTCATCAACAGATGCGTGTGCAGGCAGGTCAGACAGATAATGACTGGGGAAGGTAACTTCAGGGAGCTTGGTTCCTTTCCATGATTAACATGGTGACTGGCTCACTCCAATTCTATAACTTGGGGAGTGGCTCACTGCTCATTAAGTCACAGAATCCTCATGAACTTTTTACACGTCTGTCAGGAGGCAGCCTATGGCCTGCAAGAGCTTACAGTGGAAAAGAAAAGGCAGAGAAAGAGTGGAAGACAAGAAGTGAACATGAATTATTTTACAGGCTGGGTACAGAGGCATAAGCAGACTAAACAAGAATCAAATAGGAAAACCGTAGACAACTGGGCAGTCTGGATCCCCAGACCAGTCTTATATGTCTTATTAACTGAGAATGAATGCTCATTTGTGCCCAGAGGTCTCTCTGAGCTATTAACTCTAAGGTGTCAAAAGACAGGAAATGCAGACACTGGGGCCAGAGATGGGACTCATGACCTGCACAAAGGCACAGCGATAGGAATGTGTGTTGCATTCAGCCAATTTGTTTCAGCTCTGTTATTGCCACCCTCCCTGGCTCTCCAACCACAAAATGTAAGTACTGCCATGCTCTGGCAACTCCTTACCAACTTTTGTGGGTCACAGCAGTTCTGAGTTAGCCAGTCCTTTAAAGCTGCTCCAAACTTCAGAAGACAGCTGTTTGTCATAGCTAACAGAAGGCCAAGGGAGCCACTGTTACAAACTTCTTGGGAATCTGAGTCAGGTCTTTCCTGACTAATGCTGGCCAGAGGTATGACTCAGACATTCCTTCCTCCCAGCCTTTGCATTATCCTTCAGTTTGCAAGGAGGGATGCCCTATTATGTTTCTACAGTGAATCCCAAAAGTAGTAGTAGCCACATAAAASATCCAGGATCTTTGTTAAAAGTATTCATATCTGTGGAATAAAACACCTCAATATTGCCCAGTTCTCTTAAACATCCCCCTGATGTTGGTTTGACTAAGGTGTTTGTTTACAAAAAAACCAAAGCAAACCAAAAAAGGCACAGAATAGAATAGAACAGAACATTTCAGTTGGAGGGGACATACAACAATCTAGTCCAACTGCCTGACCACTTCAGGGCCAACCAAAAGTTAAAGCATGTTGTTAAGGGCATTTTCCAAATGCCTCTTAAACACTGACAGGCTTGGGGCATCAACCACCTCTATAGGAAGCCTGTTCCAGTGCTTGACCGCTCTCTCGGTAAAGAAATGGTTCCTAATGTCCAGTCTGAACCTTCCCTGCTTTGAACCATTCCCACATACCCTGTCGCTGGATCCCAGGGAGAAGAGATCAGCACCTCCCTCTCCACTTCCCCTCCTCAGGAAGCTGTAGAGAGCAACGAGGTTGCCCCTCAGCCTCCTTCTCGCCAAACTAGACAAACCCAAAGTCCTTAGCCGCTCCTCACAGGACATGCCTTCCAGCCCTGTCACCAGCTTTGTTGCCCTCCTCTGGACACATTCAAGGACCTTAACATCCCTCTTAAACTGTGGGGCCCAGAGCTGCACACAGTACTCAAGGTGAGGCCACACCAACGCTGAATACAGTGGGATAATCACCTCTTTTGACTGGTTGGTTATGTTGTGTTTGATGCAGCCCAGGATGCTGTTTGCCCTCTTGGCTGCGAGGGCACGTTCTGACTCATATTGAGCCTGCTGTCAACCACCACCTCCAGATCCCTTTCTGCAGGGCTGCTCTCCAGCCATTCCTCTCCCAGTTTATACTTGTGCCCGGCATTATTCTGTCCTAGATGCAGAATCCGGCATTTGGACCTGTTAAATTTCATTCCATTAATCATTGCCCAATGAAGAAGAAAAAGCAAAAAATAAAACCACAAAACCCCAGAGTACCAGGAATGAAAGAGAACTTAGGCCTATTTACGCCAATAAAACCCCCAAAGTCTCTCTTACTCTTTCTGTATCAGCTGACAAGCTGTGTACTTGTTTACTTAACCAATGAGAGCAGCAACTTGATCCTTTCACTCAGCCTGTGTACTCAAACTGCACTTCAAGAGAAGCAAAAGCTGGCATCAACAGCTGACTTACACAGCAGCTTTCCCGCAGACTCTCAGAGCACCATTCTGATTTAAATCAGTCTGTAAGATCCTTAAATTAGTGAGAAGTTATTTTCTCTACTTGGAAAAGCTAACATACATCTGGCACATCATGGTGCCACTTCCTTCCTAGACTGCAAGGAAGAAAATTCTACCCCACTGATGTCTGATTACCTGTCTGCTGCAGCAACATGTGAATTTTATTGTGAAGACTTTCCACACACTGGGTCTATACTTCAATGCAAGTTGTAAATTCACAATCATACTTGAGGAAAACAAACAAATGGAATGAATGCACAGCATTCATTAACAGCTCCTGCTGGGAGGCCAGGCATAGTGGCATGCACTTACTTTAGGGAAATTACTGATTTGAGGAAGCCTAACCTCAACCCAGTTGAGGCCATGACAGCCTCACATGACTCCTCTGCATGCCCAGGAGGAAAGTCTCAGAACTCATCAGCTAGTGTTTTACTTRATAGTGATAGAAAGACTCTTCCATTTACTTTACATAAATGAAGACTAGTATCTGGGATGACTTTCAGTCTCCTTAAACAAGAATGTGCCATCTTTTCACTATTATGTATACAAATATATAACATCCTCTGTTTTTTCTCAGATTGTATATCATATATTATTTGATTTCTATTATATTGATAATATACTATATTATTAATATATAATATTGGTGGAACAGCTGGGCTGCAAGGGTGATAATCAGTGGAACAAATCTAGTTGGAGGCCAGTAACTAGCGGAGTACCCCAGGGTCAATACAGGGGTCAATACTCAGCAAGTTTGCAGATGATACAAAACTGGGAGGAGTGGCTGATACACCAGATGATCAAGCTGCTGTCCAGAGGGACCTTGACAGGCTGGAGAAATGGGCCAACAGAAACCTCATGAAGTTCAACAAGGAGAAGTGCAAGGTCCTGCATCTGGGAGGAACAACCCCATGCACCAATATATGCTGGGGGCCCCTCAGCTGGAAAGCAGCTTGGCAGAAAAGGAGCTGGGGGTCCTGGTGAACACCAACTTGACCATGAGCCAGCAATGTGCCCTTGCAGCAAAGAAGGCAAATGGGATCCTGTGCTGCATTAGATAAAGTATTGCCAGCAGGTTGAGGGATGTGATCCTTCTCCTCTACTCAGCACTGGTAAGGCCGCACCTGGAGTCGTACGTCCAGGTCTGAGCTCCTCAGTACAAGAGAGACATGGACATACTGGAGAGAGAGTCCCACAACAGCCACGAAGATGAAAGGACTGGAGCATCTCTCCTATGAGGAGAGGCTGAGAGAGCTGGGACTGTTCAGCCTGGAGAAGAAAAGGTTCGGGGGGATCTTATTAACATATACAAATACCTCTAGCAAGGGTGCAAAGAGGACAGAGCCAGGCTCTCTTCAGTGATGCCCAGTGACAGGACAAAAGACAATGGGCACAAACTGAAACACAGGAGGGTCCCTCTGAACATCAGGAAACTCTTTTCCTTGTGAGGGTGACCATGCACTGGCACAGGTTGCCCAGGGAGGCTGTGGAGTGTCCATCCTTGGAGATATCCAAAAGCTGTCTGGGCATGGACCTGGACAACTGGCTGTAGGTGGCCTTGCTTGAGCAGAGGGGTTGGAGCAGATGACCTCCAGAGGTCCCTTCCAACCTCAACCATTCTGTGATATGATATATCTGTGATATAATATAGTATGAAAATGATGCAATTTCAGTTTTTTCAACTTCTCAATTTTTTCTTTATTGACCCCTTTTGCACATCCCCAGAGAACACCTGACAATTGTGGGAGAGTGGAGTAATCTTCATTCCCACTTTTGATCAGCACCCAGTTGCAAACACCAAAGCATGTGAGTTCAAAGAGGGATGGTCTACATTTAGGTATTACCTCTGGTGTTTTAGAGTATAGCTCAAAGTAAAGTCAGTCCACAGGGATACATCTATGCCAGAACTCATTGCCAGTGTTACTACTTCCCCGCGGTAGCTTTAATGATGTTTTTCTTGACATCGCACAAAACAGGTCAGCTTGGTAATGCCACCATGAAGTATTTACTTGCAGTGCAACCCACAGGCAGAACCAATGCAGCCTAATTTAGTGCTGAAGAAAAAAATAACTAAGCAAAACTCTGCCTCCTTCTCTCCTGCATGTTTTCGAAGCTCCTACACATGTAGAGGGTTCCAAATAGAAGATTTTACCTTGCTGATGTGCTCTGGTGCTTGATCTGGCTGACTGCTGAACTCACCACCTATCTGAAGGTCACTGACACAGGAAATCGAGTCTCTCAGCTCGGTGAGCTTCTGGCTGCCCAGTACAAGGACTGTCTGATAGGGTTTGTGATCTTTATGCTACGAAGAAAAAGAGCATACAAGCTTCAAATAAAAATCACTTGTCAGCATCAGTACTACTCTTAGTTGACAGCTTGAGGTCATTAATGGCAGCATATGGCACATCACCTTGCTGTACAAGATTTTTAAACAGCATCTTGCCTCAGCCTCTCCTAAGGTTGCCATTTATTAGTTTTATTCAGAAACTCAAAAGTCACATTCCCCACCAGAAAGTACAGGAGAGATACAAAGTCTGAGCACGCTTATCCCAAATCCAGAAAGAGTACTGGAGTTTTCATGTATTTAGTTTCAGATTTTGAGCCTTCTGTGAAATCAGTTAACTGCTGAGTAATTATTGTAAAAATTTCCTTCTGTAAACCACTAACAGAATGAAAGCCAGATTCTGAAAAAGACTTAAGAAGTTACCACTTCCCACTACCCACAACCCAGTTGAAGGGTTTACCACACTCCCTCCGTGGACTCACTGATTTTAACTGGTTGGGAAGATATTACCTGAGTAGGGAAGAGACATCAGAATACAATCTAGAGAATTTAGTACCAACCTTCTGAAATATGACGGGATAGAAGATGTTCAGCGTTAGAAGTAGTTCTCCCTCCTCAACTAGATCTGTTGGATTGTCTGGCCTCTTTCCAATTGCATGTGACTCCTGCAAAAATAGAGACACATATACATATTATATTGGCAACCACTTATGTATCTTAGCCCCTGGATAAAAGTCTGAGAAACGCTGTTCTAACTGTAACTCATTTTTGACTGTGTAGCCTTCTGAATTGATAACAGCCTACTTCCTCCGAGATGGAAAGGTGAGAAACTGCTGTAATTACTGATTTCAAGCATTTTCCTTTGTTCCTCAGCTCTGGAGAAGCTGAGATGCTTTCAGCAACTACAAGACAGCTGGCTACTCCTTGGCTACTGAGAGGCCCTGCATAAAGGAATGAAAGACTGCTGCCACCCTGCCCTCATGGAATCCAGCTGCTACCAACTTCCATCACGTAATGCTTTGAAATGCTCTTTGAATGCTTTTACATGTAAAGGGGGCTTGCAACTCCCAACTTGAGAAAGACCGACCTAGAAACTAGCCATAGGATGAAGTATATGAAAATAAAAATTAGTGCAACACTGCCTCTTATTAGGGAAGCTTGACATAGCTGGTCTCAATTTCTCCAAAATCCAAAACCAAAATCCAGCACTGCCCTTGCCTCACTGCTATGTTTTAGAAAAGATGTGAAAGCATTTCCACATTTCCATCCTACTTTGTGTTTAAGACATAGCCCAGCTGCGACAATGAGGGAGGGCACTTTTCTATGGCAGTCAGTTTCCTCCTTTTTCAACAAATCAAGAGAGAATACTGACTGCACAAACACTTCCCACCAGCAYGAAGTGCTCTTCAGATTTAATAACAGGAGCATGTACTGCTGTGAGACTTCAGTTCAGATATACTTGCGCTCTATCCCTTGCATCTCCCTTCTTCATGTGACGCATTCCAAACTCACGTTTCTTATTGCTCTCATCCTGTTCTAGGACACCGTGGTCACAACCAGCTCTGACACACAACCCAGTTACCACAGCTTGCTTAAAGAATGCAATAACTGACCACGTGCTCTTTCTTCAGAAACAGAAATAAGACACTACACATTGAAACCCTTTATGAAGATTTCTATTGCAAATATTTTCTCAGCTATGTCCTAGGCTAAGAGCCCAACACAGTTGGGCATCTCAGCTGATGCATGATGTTTACATCATGTGCCTGGGCCTCTGGACAGTTGAAACAAGATCACTCATGACAGACCAGGAAACCTCAAGGGGAAAAAAATGTTTAATAGTCACAAGTGAGGCTCCTTCCCCAGTACACCTCCATCCCTAATTTTTACAGTAGTTCATGGCTTGCTTATTCAAGCCACGGACTCCAGCACTGCGAAATAAGTTTTCCTGTTTAGGACTTTAATGGTTGTGAAGAAATCTTAAAAAAAGAGGTACTAAGAATAGTTAAAGGAATTCCAAGATGGCTTTTGAAGGGCTGATCACTACACTCCTGGTTCCTGACAGCTCAGAATGGCTGAGAAAGCCATTGGGTTACAAAGCTCAGAATTAGGAACTTACTGCCAACATGTTCCTACTGTCTTCCTCTTTCAGCCATACAGAAACTAGCTGACAATCATTTACACATTAAAGCTTAGATTCTAACACAGGACTCCAGGAACAAAAACATTATGCATTTTGCCTAGCTCTATGATAAGTTCACATGATGCTCAGTAGACTTGATCCTCTACGCAATGCTTTAGTAGCAATCAAATAAAAGCAGTCATACAGTAGTAATGAGCTGGAGTTCCTCCTTACTGCATTCGGTACTAACAGACTGTAAGAGCAGACTACTTAATCACTACCCGCAAACTCATATCTGCAAACATTTACAATGTACAGAGATTCATAGCAATGAAAAAAAAAGCAACCAGAAGTTGGATTTTGGCTGTGCGGAACTGTCTGGAGATCCTACGAGATGACAGGGAACTTACCATCTCATAAGCAAGAGTTTCTTGTCTGCAAGCCCGATCCACAATAATTGTTTCTTCTCTCCTCTCTAATGCCTTCTTTCTAATTCTGAGGGGCAGGAACACAGGATGAAATTTAATTCAACAACTTCCATGCAGAATCTCAAGGTATATTTTTAAACGACACAAGCTACTAAAGTGCAGCTTTCAAAGACCAGGATTTGTGGCTGTCTTAGTATGACAGACTAACTTATAATACTCTTGTCTCCCGAGTCCCATAAAACCTGGTAGCACACAGGCCAGCCTGTGGATTTCAGCTTGTGTTCTTCTTTCCCCTTATGTGCAAATTACAGGTTGTTTGTGGGCAGTTTTACACTTATGAGAAAAACCAACAAAATGGTGTCTGAAGAGGCTCTCCAAGAAAGAACACTTTGTTACCTTTGAGGAAGCTGTTTCAACTATCTCTCCCACTTTAGAGAAATTCAATTCATGTTCAAGCAAAAAACAAGAAAAAACCCACAAATATTCTCAACCCCATGACATAGATACTCTTCTAAAAAACCTTCAGTACCATTTGTAGAAGAAAGAGTACTGTACATAGAATATCTACTAAAATACATGTATTTAACCACTGCATGAACACCAAATCCTTTTTAACTTCCAGGACAAGTCTGTTTACCCTCCAGACCTTCCTGAAGATGTTCAGTAACAATCAAACTTAACACTGATCACAACCTTAACACATTTCTTTACATTAGTACTACGCAAACTGAAATTCAAGTACAGCAAAGGCCTGAACTGGCCAAGTATGAGTTCAAAGTTCACTAACTGACAGAAACTTAACATACATTGTTCAACCTCTGAAATGCACCAGTAGCATCAATGAATTCTATAAAGAGTGGGTTCAGATAAAGAGGTACCTGGCTACAACTTCAATACTTACACTTTGGCTGTTACAATGTGACTGTGTGTTACTAGAGGTAAGAGCTACAGATTTATTTCACAAGGCTTTGGAGAACGTATGATTATGAGAAGTCCCCTGGACGATCCAAATGTAGGTGCTAGTTCAGAAGTCCCTAGGTCTAGAAATCCTAAGTTCTTCCAATAAGAAAGATGGCATATTCTGTATATCTTAATAAAAAATTCCTAAGTAACATTCAAGCAGAAGGCTCATACCAATTATCATACCATAAGCTGGTGTTTCTGTCCTTAAAGAGTATTTCTGGACGCTGCTTCAGAAAGTACACCATTGCCTGGAAAGGGAACGAGCAGCCAGCCATGCTTTTGTGCTTGTTTTCCACCCCACCCCGTATCAGGGCACCGTGAGTGAACCATAAGGACATACCGAAGAGTTAGCAGACTGCTATCTTCAGGAATAACATCTGGGTCCTTTTCTTTATCAGAAGACATTAACATATCAATGCTAGGACAATAAAGAAAATTACTATTATACATTTTTTCAGACTTACTTCATAACAAAAATCAGTTAAGCTATTCTTAAAAGAAACAAAGACAGCAAAATRTGAATAAACAAGACATAGCTTGTATAGCCTAAATCAGGGCAAAAGGGCAGTATGGTTGTTAAGATAAAGAACCAGAAGACAGAGAGTCCTGGAGTTTATATCTGGCTTTCACAGAAATTGGGTAAATCTTACCTTTATTTTGCATTCTCCCTAATGGAGCATAGCTGCCTAGAGAGGTTTAACAAGCCCTGTTCAAAATATGTGTCCAATACTTTTTATAAACTAAAAATGCCACTTGACTTTTTMAAATCTCATCCACCTACTCTGATTTTCTGATGATATATGGCAAAATAGATTCAACCAAAAGGAATCATCAATCTCAACCTGTATGGTAAAGCTAAAGTCCCCCACCTCAGGTACAAACATGGGCAAGCCATCACATTTACACAAGCTGTCACTGCTGTATTAAGGCATTAATTCATGCCACATTTCCTCCAGTGGGAATAAGACAACGCTTCTGCCAGAAGCAACAGGTCTACTCTTCCTTGTATTCTTCTCTCCATCCTCAGACCCTTTTCACCCTCACTCTTCTTGTGTTTGCACAGAATCCAAAGCATAGCTAACCATAGTTTTTTGCTGTAGTGCAAATCACTGCAGGATGTGGGAAGGAAAAGTGGAACTGCTTTTGGCTGCAGCAATGATTTAAACTGATCATACAAATGTCAGGTTTTCATAACATAAATGAGGATGGAATTTCTCATAAACATGCCACAAAAAAATGAATCCTGTGGAATATCATATCTGCTCCCCTGCCACAGTTTTGTAACATAAGGTTCCCCAATGCCATTCCACAAACAGACCAAACGATCCATCTGAAGGCTTCAGAGTAGACACTATAGTAGTATCAGTTACCTTTTTAGAAACATACAGAATAATGCTGACTCAAAGACAGTAATAACTTTGTATTAATCACAAAAGAATTTTATCCAACTTAAAAATAGTCGAAGAAAATATTTAAAACAGAGAAGTATCACCCACTTTGACTCAGACTTGATCTCTTTTGTATATCTACTGTTTGCAGACTATATAAAGGCAGGGCTTATACCACCGCCTAAGTCCATGTGCAGTTTGAATCCCAGCAAACTCTTGCACAAACCCATCTCTTTATGGGATAAACAAACCACTGGTGAAGTCCAKGAAAAATTTTTGGAGTGTACCATTTATTCTCGATATAATTTATGATTTGATTATATTCTTTTTCATTATAATCTTATAATGTTCCCTATGTCAACTAAGCTAGGTAATACTATCACTGCAGTAAAGAATAAGCTTTTAGAGTGGAACTGCATAGGAATATACAGTGATTGAGAAATAGAAGCCTGGAATCAACAGGTATCAGCCGACAATAAGCAAAAGTCAGAGACAAAATTTTGGTTGCGGGTAGATGGCCTAGTTCTGATGACCCAATAAAGTCACTCTGTATTGAAGATAATTTGAATTTACTATTGTTTAGTTAGTTTCTTACCATTTAGCAGTACACAAAGAGTTTTAACCCTCCTGTCTTACAGATTTCATCCCAAACAGAAAATCGTTCATTTTGAGGAAAGGGGATTCCTTCAGAAGCACCATTTTAAAAGAAACTATGCAGTAATTAGTTACAACCTCTTGGAAACAGAATCAACCTTATCATTAGATTCCCACTTGAGGAAGTGGAGGCAGAGGCAACTGAGTGAGTCCTATATCAACTGCAGACTGAACCACTGCTGAGGAATAGTAATTTAACATAAAGGAGGAGAACAGCACTTTGGAGAACACAGACAAGCGTTAGCCTTTTAGATGGGACTGTTCTCCATTCAGCATAGATTAGTGTTATGAATAGCCCACCTAATGAAGTAACGTATAGCCCCTGACAGGTAAAGCAACTCACAACTGACCCTTCTGTGGAATCAACATCCCACCAGCATGACCAGACTATTTATCTAAGTCTTCCTGCACATGGATCAGTGACCCCATTCACCAAAAAGCCCCAAGTCACTTGAAGACCTGCCATTTTGAAGAAATGACTGTGTATTTTGGTCTTTGAACACCACATAGGTTATTTGCAGGATCTGAAAATGTCTATTACCTACCACTGTGAAGTTTCACCTGCATCAAAGGTGACAGTTTCACATTTCCCTTCTACACATACATATGATGTCAGAACTCACCAACAATACTTCTGCTTTCCTTCCCTCCCACAGCTCTAGGCCAGGGATCTCTGGCTGTGCTATCCACACCATGCCAGCTGCAGGAAAAAATCCTAATGTTCCCCAGAAAGCAGCTCCAAGCAGACACAGTGTAAAATAGCTGGCATGTAAGCTGCTTCCTCTTTTTCCTTGTAAGGACAGAAAGGTAGCTAGTACAAAGAGAAACTGCCACTGAATCCCTGACAAGTTCCATGGACCCTTGTGAACCCAGATACTGACATTTCTCACTCCTGGAAAGTCAGGAACCCTCAATTTCTAAAGGAATGTTACATGCAGAGCACCTTTTCCAGTATTTTGAATCAGTCTAATAATTCATTACATATGTCATTGTATCACATGCACTGACACCTTGAAAGGCTTTGCCATATGGCCTTTTACACAGGCCACGCTGGAGCTTCTTCTGGGTAATTCCACTGCAGCCAGTGGAACCACATCACTAATATTTGGTCCATGGTCCTGAGGAAACCAGGCTTTACAACTGGAAAATATATCCTAATCCCTCCAGAAATTAAGGCTAAGTAGTCAGTCACCTAACAGATGAAAGTGCAGGCAATACAAAGTTTGCATCAGGCACACCTCACTCCTGACAGCCACAAGCATAGGATTCCACCATGTCCCCACACCAAATATTCCCTGCACGCAAGACAAATACATTCAGTGCACTCAGTTACGGTAGAGGGGAAAACACTGGCCATACTGTTTAATGGACACTGAAGTGAACTGTAGGAGAGTGATGAGGAACAATAGTTGAAGGTCTGACTTGAAAAAAGCATGCAAAGTGTTATATGAAATTTATGTCCCCGAGAAAGATATTTTAAAGCGGCTAGAAATAAAAAGGCCAAAGGCAAGTCTGTGGAAATTTGGACATGGAAATAGACTATCAGTGAAGCCTTTAATCACTGTGACTTTACTTTTCTCAGAATATTCTGGCAGCACAACGAGCTTTCTCAGTTTTAGAAGTTAGAAGATGCTTTAGTATTTTGCCTGATATTTTTGTAGTAAGCAGATACAGTGTTTATATTACTCTTTATATTGCATATATTTTAAGGACAGTACTTTCATCACCTTTGAGACACTAATACTACAAGTCTAAATACTAATACGTTAAGACGCTAATGCTAGCTTAATGCAGCTTTATAACACATCCCTAGAGATATTTACAACTACCCCTTCTAATAAAACAAGAAGGTGAATTAGGGCTGGAGTAAGGTACCTGTAAGCCTCACCTCCCTTGACCTACCTAAAATCCACACTGATTTGAGTCTTAGCCTGTCCTACATGTACACAACAAACCACTCAGAAGGCAAAACAGAATAACATAACTTAGTGCCTCCAACATTCAAGCACTTCAATCGCTCAAACACCAATAATGAATCCCAAGGTAAACCTCTTTGCTCATAGACCACTAAGGCATTTGAACAAAACTTAAAACTTTACTCTCCTGACACCTTGGTTATTTAAGAGAACTACTGATGGAATCTCCAAGCTGAGGACAACATTTTACACCTGTTTAAAATCTGATGAAAACCCTTGCRATCTCTATAATGATTGTCTGCATACAACTTGAGTAGTATGCAAAGCATTCTTACTGAGTCAAATTCAAGTGAGTGAAGATGGAGGTTTTTTTCCTGCATTCTGTTTGCAGGAATGTATTCCAGGAAGAAAAARAAAAAAAAAAAATTAACCACAACACACTGAGATGCACAAAGAGTTAAACAGCATTTAAACATTATACCACTTCTCCTCACCAGGAGACTCTAAATGGTAAAGAATACTTAAACGTACACTATGTCACTATATTGTAAAAAAAGATTTAACTATGGATATTGAAAAACTTCATCCTCAGCCTATGAAAGATTCTCTTAACCTATTACTATTTTTAAAATAGACACAGGAGGACTATCCACATCTTCCCATCTCTCTTCTACCCAAATAAAACCTCCTTAACTTGCCAGAAGTTCCCTTACAAGTAGTTCACAGTCAGAAAAATATGTGTTTATATCCAGGATGTGTCAACTCCAGCATCTAGAAAACTATATTTATGCCAATAATAAATGTGACCCCAAGACACCATAGAACAGATCTTGGTGTAGTCCAGTGTTTTCATCTCTTCTCAAGGGAGGAAGACAAACAGCTCAGAGCAGGCGAGTGAAAGTGATCAGAGGTAGCGATTTGAGGTTGGCCAATGTTACGGAGAGACTCAAGAGGCTAGGACTATTTAATTTAAAAGCAAAAGCACATGGAGATTAGGGATTGGGATTTCCAGCCTGCACAGGGGAAAGGTCACACCAGGATGTGCAGGTTTATCTTCATTCTCCTGCAAAGCCAACAAGCAGCTGCCAGATGATCTGTTCTCTCCCCCTCATAGACTGCCTGTACTTTTTTTCTTTCCCAAACCTTTTCACTACACAGCACCACTTCCCACAGTACACTCAGCAGCAGCACTACTCTGTAACACCAGCAAATGCAGACAGCAGATGAAATGTAGCAGTCACAGACTGAAGAAAGCAGAACAGAAGAAAAAGCAGAATGAATGAAGGGAAAAATAAACAAAGCACAGAAAATCTGCTTGGAATTCAAGTGAAAATAGCAATAGACAGGCTCAAGCAACAGGGCCACTGCAGAGAATAAGCCACAGCATAGGAGCAATCAGAGACTACATCTGCACTGGGAAAGCTTACAGAATAATTCCCACAGTTGCTGCCACACCAGAATACATGAACTGTTTTTAATACTAACATCAGCCTCTACTAAGCCTAGTAATGGTAAAAAATTATCCAAGTCACCAGAACTACGACAGCTGAAGTAAAACATTGTTTTAGTTAAGCTAGCATTAGAAAAAGCAAGAATGCCTGGCAAATTTCTTCTCTGTTGGCAAGGCAAGATATAATTCAGTTGATTTATTCCTGATTAAAAATGCCCCTAAAAGTCTTGATTTCTAGATGGCTTACTAAGCTCTCACCATTACACACAACACTCAAGCAGCTATGTTTTGGCTCACACATTGAACTCCATGCTCCKGGGCTCCTACTCCTATTCTCTGTTTGTTCCTTGCCTTTTAGTAAAGCAACAAATGTTCCCACCTGTCTTTCTCCTTCCTCTGAGACACCATCATCATTTAAACAAACAATAATTATAAAGTGAACTTTGTCCAGTTAATGACTTTATCTCAAATAATGTTGCTAATGTTTTTGCTGTCATGTTATCCCCATAATTTGGGATATAACTCTGAAAACATTTAGAAGGACATGCTCATGACACAACACCTGCATTTTTTATATGCATCTTGCATGCAGGGCACTGAAGGAAAAGCCATCAAGAAGAGCTCAATATATAGTGCAATTCTAGCTATGTTTACTGAATTATGCCTTCCACCTCACTTCTGAGACTATGCTCATTCTATTCAGTATATGAAAGTGAAAAACCTCCATCCTGCATTTGAAATAGCTCGTAAATACTTCTGCACCTTTGAGGAAACAATAACTGAAGGACAGAACTTGCTCAAAGCTATACAGATAGCAACAGAACTCTGGCATGTCTTCCTTACTGATGAGCTACAGACAACTCATCAACTGTGGTGCCTTTTGCAGGAACTACTGCCTGAAATCAGGCCTTTTCTACAGGTGAGAGAGGATTCACACTATTCATGTGACCTGAAAGCCTTCCAGCTTCAGCATGTTAGATCCCGCTGCTTCAACCCCTAGATGGTTCTCTTCTTCTTTCAACACTAGTTTGTAATTCACTGATCCACAAATATGAGTGAAGTTACAAGTGCAAAACAAGARAACATTTTTCCTTTCCCAGCCCTACTGCCTGGGCAAAAAGCACAATCTCCCGCACAAAGAAGCACTTGCATAGCTTTGACTTCACCACCAGCCCTGACAGAAACAGTTAGTAGAGGCTGAGGACCCAGACAAGCTCAGCAGTTAATGTATGTTGCCAGTCACCAGAACTCATCTAAATGATCTTAACACAAACAGAAGCCTGGTGCTTTTTCTTCATATAAGGTATGCCTTTCATTTTGCAACTGGGGCCTCCTAAAACCATGTACACGTTTAGATACCTTAAGTTTTACCTAATGAGTAAGATGTTGTTAAGTATTTACTTAAGCAACTTTTGAACTGTTTGTTCATCGGTTCAAGGCCATAACATAAAGTTTCCACCAGCGGAGCATTACCCTCTAGAAACACGATGTTTTCCTTCTCCACTTCATATTTACCCAGGAGATAAAAAACCCACATGGCACAGACCCGGAAAAGGCTATTCAGAAGCGGTTTTGCCCGGGCACCTCCCGCGTCTCTTGAGGAACCGGTGCAGCGTCTGAGCGACTGCACCTACTACCCCCGGCCGGGCGCGGCCTCCCTTGCACCAGCACCGAGCGAGGCCGAAAGCTTCCTGCTAGGACTGGGACGGCAAATCCCCGCCTGGAGAAAGCCGGTGGTTTCAGCCCCTCTTTGGGCTGAGCAGCGTCGGCTGAGCAGGCGCCCGCGCGCCCCGGCCCGCACACTGCCGCGCAGCCCCGGCAGGAGCCCCGGCTCTCGGCGGGGCTCCCGCGGGCCGCCCCCCCCCGCCCGCCGCCGGCCCCGCGGCCACCTGCACACGGCCCGCAGCTCGGCCGCCGTCTCCGCCGCGCAGCCCAGCTCCGCCGCTACGGCCGCGTCCACCTCGGCCGCCGCCTCCGTCGCTAGCGAGAGGTCGGGCGGCCCCAGCTGCTGCCGCCAGCAGCGGCCAAGGGCGCCCACGCGGAAGACACGGGTGTACAGCTCCGCCGCCTCGTAGTCGGGCGCAGCCACCGCCGCCCCGGCCGCCGCCATGGCCGCCGGGCCCGCGCACGGCCCGCTGGGGTCTGTAGTCCGCCGCGAGGACCGTTAACGAGCGCCGCGAAAACGCGTCACGGTCGCCTTAGGCTCCGCGGCCCTGTGGGCGGGCCCGGGGAGCGGTGGGGCCCCCCCGCCGCGGGTCTCTGAAGGCGGGCGGGCGTCCGGGCTGGAGGGAGGTTGCCGAGGCGCTGTCAGCCGCCCGCCGCTGGCTGGAGCGCTGTCGGTGCCTGCTGGGTGGTGATCTGAGGGGGAAGAGCGGCGGGAAGGCTGCCACCCCAGGAGCCGGTGCGGCCGGAGCGGCTGGCGTCTGCGGGGAGCGAAGAGAGGGACACTGCGAGCGGGTGCCGCGCCTCCGAGCAGTGGCGGAAGGGCAGTCAGGGGAGGGGAGAGTGGCGGCAGAGCGCCTCCTGCGATGCCGGAAAGTGCCTGGCAGGGTTCGCTAAAAAATCTGAAAAAAACCCCCCTCAAGTCATTAAAAATGCACCGTGTCCGTGGTTTTACAGCGATACAAAGACTTTCATCATGCTTTATTGAAAAACTGCATTTTCTCCTCTTAAAGTGAAAACTTAATGCTTGCCAACCCTTTCTTTTATAGCATTAGGGTGTTTAATAACACAATGAACAAGGTTCCTGAGATAGGTAACAATTTACTTTACTAGCACTGCTCATGCCATCGCTTTAAAAAAACATATCCATATCCGTTGGCCTCCACCTTTCTTCCTAGCCACATGGCATTAATGATGCATTCCAGTTCCTCCAGGAGCGATTTTTTAGGGCATATGCAAAGAATGCCACAGTGGACAATTGCAGAATATTCTTGCGTTAGAGCAGCTGGGAATGCCCCATTGGAACAGTGTGACAAAGCTGCTATGAGCACAACCTGTTAAGAAAGAGGCAGAAGTAATTCTGGATTGAGCTAACCTGATACACCTGTTGCACATACCAGTTGAACCACAGCCTTCTCACTGGCTCCAAGACAGAATGTACAGAATATCCTATTACTTCTTTAAATATGAAAATAAGACTTGAAAAGAAGCTGTGTTAGCAGGTGGTTTGTTGGAGCAGAGGGTGAAGGTAAGTCCAGAAAAAGTTCATGAAAGGATATTGGGTCTTTGCAAGCTGCRTGGAAGGGGTAGGATGCCGAGAGTAGAAGAAGGTCACAACATTTGCTTGCTGCTTTCGCAAAGGAAAGTAGTTAAGGGGCGGTAGGAATGTAATAGCACAGCCCTATGATATAAGAGCATATTTTGCCTTGTTTAGCAATAACAGCATGGTCTAAAGCCCTTTTACCTCCCCCAGTTATGTTTAGACTTGCACTGCATTTCAATGCTGAATTCTTTTATTGACTCTCACTCACCTCTGCCTCTTAATTCAGCTATTATTCCTCATCATGGAAGTTTTGCTAAGCTCCAGCCCATTTTTCCTGTAGTTATTGACAGTCTCTGTTTCCTTCTTCAGCTACACCTTCTGCTTTCTTCATCCGTCACCTTTGCGCACCATGACACTCCCCAGCTCTGGAAGAAGCTCTTGATTAAGGGCTGTTGCCCTCACTTCCTGTTGTATCCTCCCTGAAACCTACTAGTTGTTCTATGAGGGATTCTCATTCCAATTTCCAAAACCATGCCTGCCTTTTTATGTGTTTGTTGTTATCTTCTATGCTCTGTTTGTGTTATGAACATACCTTTCCTCTTTGTGTACTTGCAACATTACCTGAATTTTGAAAACACGCCATCACTTATCTGGTGTAGCCACATCTAGGGTGGAAGTGACAGGGCTGTATTGATCTAAGTGCAGCATTGACATAAACATGTAGGAGCAATTTGGGCCATGAGTAGTAGGATTAAACCCTGCTCTTCCAGAAAACTATCAGAGCTTTTTAGTGTTCACAGAAAGGAAATAAGATACTGGTTTCAAAAACCTTCTTTGGAAAACCAAACATGCCAAACTGTGTGGAAATCAGTGGGCTGGATTTTTTTGTAAGACTACGTGAAAACAACATCACAGAATTCCCCAGCAGAAGGGCGGTCACTGCCAACCACAGTGCCACCACAGAGGGGAGTGTGGTTTGGAAAGGGCTGGAGACTGCTGTGCTGTAATTATTCATGCTTCTTGGAATAATCCCCTTGCACTGTTCAGTTAGATATACGAATTTCCCTCACTGCCTCTCTTCCTTCTCCCCATGACAGGTTTGATTTTGGAGTTCTGTATTAGTTAAAAAAACCCAATGTAAAGTACATAAACCTCAAGCAGGATAAGTAGAAGCTCAAGGAGCAGCTAAGTTGAAAATACCTAAGCTGATAATTTTTAACCATGAGTGGATAATRTGTTTTCTGTTTCATTTCCAAACTTCAATACTAAGAAGTCATATACTTATAAAGCAACTCCGCTCAATCCAAATCCTCTTAAGAACAAAGCAAGCTATTTATTTTTATAGCTTGGAATTAATCTGCCCTTTATGTACTAGGCACAAGGCACATGGGCATTTCAAGGTTTCCAAGAGGTATTTACTTTTCTCTGCTGGAGAGACTTCAATAATTCAACATTAAAGCAATGAAAGGTGTGTGAAGAACTCAAGCAGTGTAAACCAGGCAGGTGTTAAGCTGAATTCTTTAAGACAAGAAGTGCTGAAATCCAAAGAGTATTGAAAGACCATCAGAGTTAGAGGAGAAGTGGAGATAGTGCAAAAGACGACTGGAAGACAAGATAATAAAAGCACCCTACATGCGAGAGGAATAAAGAGAAATTGTAACTAACGTGCTACTGAAGTAATCAGGTAGCCTGTATTTTGTAGTACTCTGGTATCCTGTGAGCTTAAGAGGCTGATTTTCAGAGCTCACGTGTGCACAACTCCAGCTACAGTCAGTAAACACTGTGGATACGTAACTATTCAGAAAAGCCAGTCCTAAATGGTCCGGAAAGTCTAAGGCAAAGACGTTAATTAAACCCCTTAGTTCCAGGCTAGTCTTTCACCACAAGAAACACCCTTCATTCCTTTCTTGATTCACACAGCCTCTGAAATACATAAATATTTGTCAGGCTAATCACATTCCATGGCAGTACTGAATAGTACTTACTCTAACAGACATAGTCTTAATATAATGACATGGTAATTAATGCTTATGAAACAGTTGTTTTGTGGCTTAATCATAAATCAGATTTTATGCTATTCTTAGCCCTGGCTCACATCACTAAATTTAAAAAAATCATTTAAAGTACCCTGGGCTTCTGCTTCAGCCCACAAAATCACCATGATCATCACTTATGCTCCAAAAGGAGTGTCATGACACTATTTGAAAAAACTTTGGAGAATCAGTGTTGAGCATTATTTTTATTCGATATTTTAGAATCGGCTCTATCCTTGTTCATTACCTCAGTCTTGAGCTCCGTGATACCTTTGTATCTTGGCAGACATGGAACATTGTCACTGGTTTTTAAGCACTGACTGTCTCGGCACAGCAATTACAGAGATACAGAAAGGTTCCAGGGCTGTAATTTTAGGAGATGGGGCTTCAACAGCTGTCAGTTTTTCTTGGCCATGCCCCGTACTGCAGGCCTTTTTTCTGAAGATGCAGCTGTCTTCTGGACAGCAGCACCCAAAGCACTGATCAAACCCAGCTGAAAGTACTCCCCCCATCCTTCTTGGGGAGCATTTTTTAACTTGGCCTAAGCTAAGCCATAGCGTTTGTAGTGTGATCTCACACAGGGTTGAATTGGTACAATTGGCCTGGGGTTCCCCGAGAGTGGGAATGAATGGGAAGGCCGAGCAACGTCTTGCCTGTCATTGCTTCCAAAATTCCCATGCCAATGAACAGTGGCCTGGGGGTGTGACAATCTTTGCATCAATGACTCTCAAAGGCAGCCACTAGCATCTTTCACTATTACACCTGAACAGGAATGATCCATTCCTAAAAGGTAGTTATAGGTGGGACAAAAAGTAGCTTATATTACTTCTACAATAAAGTAAAATATTAATACACATTAATACATTCATAAAGTCTCTGCACAGATCTTTATGTCTAAACAGATCACATAAAAACCTGTGCAGGCAATTTGAAAGCTGTGTAACTGAAATATAATTCTGTCCAAAGACAGAAGTGAAACCGATTTTTACATCTCTCCCCAAAAGTGAGAGGACTTGTTGTTTTGCCAGGGTACAGCATGTTGTTTTGCTATCACGCAAGGTACACAGAAACAATTGAAAAAACAAAAAAGGAAGGCAACATCCTGTGGTTGGCAGTTTCTGAACTACTTCATGGGTGAATATTGCTTTTACATAACCCGAGTGAGAGTCGAATGCAGGATGCTTTCATCTCATGAATGTTGAGCAGTCAGAATGATTTCCCTAAAGGGTTTCCATCTACCTCTCATGCTTGTTCTTGCTGGCCATTAAAACAGCTGAAAGTGGAAGAGGAAGACAAGCTTAAGAGAAAGACGATGACATGTATGCATACAATCCAAACCAGACCAAACAGAGGTCTAGTCTTCAGGCCTTAAATGTCACTGACCCAAGTCATTCTGATGTTTACAGATGAATTTGGGTATATTACTGGAATAAGGACCAAACAAAGTCAGACACAAAGCAGCAGTAGTATCACAAAGCAGACACCATCTATAGTTGTGGAGTATGTTACATGTTGTTTTCGGTCATGAGCAAGCACAGCCTTAAACAAAATTTTGGTCAGGAACTCAAGCTGCTACAGTTGTACCAAACTTTTACTCCAGGGGTAATTTCCCAGCATTCTTATTTCAAAGCTGGTTTGTACAGTGAAACACTTCAACAATACAAAAATGCAAACCATGGATGCTGTTTTCACTGGCAACTTCTCTGGAGATTCATCATAAATATCATTCTTGGATTTGGGCATGCACTAGATCATGTTTGCTTTTTGTTACAAGTTGGAAAGGAATGCTTCAGGAAATCACATTTGGACTTGAAACTCCATGGGTGAAATTCCCAGCTAGAAAACATGACACGACTGTGATATTTGCAGAACAAGGAATTCTATTAATTGAAGATGCTTTTGCATGTTACCTACACACCAGAGAACCTTCTGGTTTTATTCCCTAGTGCCTAAGAGTTAAACCCTCTTCAGATACACTGTTCTTTTTCTTTTTGTGAAAATTGAGTTTTTGTGAAACTAATGAAGTTTTCAGATTTAGTTGTGAAGTAATGTTATCACAGGCAATGGATGAAAATCAGTTTAGACAACAGAAGAGGATGTTACATAAATTGCTTCTTGCATCAGGGGGATAATACATCCTATTGTCCCCTATGGGGACAATTACAATTTAAGAATTGTAACATAAAGGTGTAGGATATATTAAGTCCTTGATCCACCTTGATGGGATCTCTTTTTGAGGTTCACACTGGTCTTTGATCATATACATTCTTCTTTCAGGAAATTTTTGCCAAGGTTTTTCCATCATCAAGATCCAAAAGCTATTTATCTCAGAGAGAGCTGTGGCCTGGRGACTATTTCAAAATGCTTTATACAGTCATATGAGCAATGATTCTGTGAAATTATGTAATGAAAATGTGTCACATTTCAACTTCAGCTGAGAGTATTAACAAGGAGGAGTTTGGTTCTTAACAACATTATAAACTACATACTGGACCACCTGGAGCTTTTTTCTTAGATATATCCATAAACATAATTTCAAAAATACACAAGAAATTTAGGAGTTTAAGTCTTCTTTCCAGAAAATTTGATCTGAGTCTCAATGACAGTCAACAAGACTTCACTTTCTAAGGCCAAACTACAGGTTTTCTATGGCATGAGAACCTTTTGCCAGTCTAGCTATGTCACATATCTAACAAAAGACTAAGAAAATGTTTACTGGTACAGTTTTACATACCAGTTTATGTAAGGAGGCGAAATAGTATAGAAAAGGCTCAGATTTGCAGGGGTAGGTAGTGTTACAACAGAATTACTTAGCACTTTGCCAGTGTAAATTGCCAGTGTGATTGTACTAAGACCTAAGAAACTATAAACTTCTTCCAGGCACTTTTTCCCTTCTAGTAGAAGTATTTTCTAGTTAAAGCGTGCAAAGTTTTTATGCGACACCAAGCAGGACTAGAGCCGAGCTTCTGCAAGATGTCTCATCTGATCCATCAGCTCCCGTTGGCTGAAGACACAGTAGGGAATCTTTCATTTGTGTGATTTGTAACTGTCCACACCATTTCAGAATTTTCCTTTACAGAGTATGAAGGAAACCTGGTCACACAACACTATAATTCATTGCCCAAATTTTTAATTTCTGTTTTATAGGCTTGGAGGGCTGATCGTAGGAGTACTCTCTACTTCTCTGGGAAAAAGAAGTTGTCTTGTTTTTTCTTCAATATCTTTCAAGGAAAAGCTAGATGCATTTGATGTCAGTGTAAATTTCACTGGCTTGGAAATATGCAAGACTGTATTTATCTAAAAAAACATTTTGAATAGTTGTAGCTTAGCTGTGAAACCTAAAGCAAAGGAGACAAATTTCAACTAACTTTCCTTGAAATTTGAATTAGTAAATAAAGTCCTTATATCTATGAAACATTTTGACTTCAGAAAGGTATTTCAATGTGCCAATTGGGTAATTGCTATAAAGAGTCATTTTATGCTATAATCACCAGCTCTTAATCCGTACACTTTGGCATCATTAAAAAA